>OX457027.1:67373388-67950945 GCA_949752745.1 Protula sp. h YS-2021
GGTGATTTGCTCAGAGGCTGTGTGCTCCCTGGTGATTTGCTCAGAGGCTGTGTGCTCGCTGGTCATTTTCTCAGAGGCTGTGTGCTCGCTGGTCATTTTCTCAGAGGCTGTGTGCTCGCTGGTCATTTTCTCAGAGGCTGTGTGCTCGCTGGTCATTTGCTCAGAGGCCGTGTGCTCGCTGGTGATTTTCTCAGAGGCTGTGTGCTCGCTGGTGATTTGCCCAGAGGCTGTGTGCTCGCTGGTGATTTGCTCAGAGGCTGTGTGCTCGCTGGTGATTTACCCAGAGGCTGTGTGCTTGCTGGTGATTTGCTCAGAGGCTGTGTGCTCCCTGGTGATTTGCTCAGAGGCTGTGTGCTCGCTGGTGATTTGCTCAGAGGCTGTGTGCGCGCTGGTGATTTGCCGAGAGGCTGTGTGCTCGCTGGTGATTTGCTCAGAGGCTGTGTTCTCCCTGGTGATTTCCTCAGAGGCGGTGTGCTCGCTGGTTATTTGCTCAGAGGCTGTGTGCTCGCTGGTGATTTGCTCAGAGGCTGTGTGTTCGCTGGTGATTTGCTCAGAGGCTGTCTGCTCGCTGGTGATTTGCTCAGAGGCTGTGTGTTCGCTGGTGATTTGCTCAGAGGCTGTGTGCTCGCTGGTGATTTGCCGAGAGGCTGTGTGCTCGCTGGTGATTTGCTCAGAGGCTGTCTGCTCGCTGGTGATTTGCTCAGAGGCTGTGTGCTCGCTGGTGATTTGCTCAGAGGCTGTGTGCTCGCTGGTGATTTGCCGAGAGGCTGTGTGCTCGCTGGTGATTTGCCGAGAGGCTGTGTGCTCGCTGGTGATTTGCTAAGACGTGTGTTCTCCCTGGTGATTTGCTCAGAGGCTGTGTGCTCGCTGGTTATTTGCTCAGAGGCTGTGTGCTCGCTGGTGATTTGCTCAGAGGCTGTGTGCTCGCTGGTCATTTGCTCAGAGGCTGTGTGCTCGCTGGTGATTTGCTCAGACCTTTTGTGCTCGCTGGTGATTTGCTCACACGTTGTGTGCTCCCTGGTCATTTGCTCAGAGGCTGTGAGCTCTCTGGTCATTTGCTCAGACGTCCTGTTCTGGCTGGTCATTTGCAATATACAAGTTTGTTATCAATGATGGGGCGTTTCGTTAAATGCTTTCGACACATATTTACGAAATGACGCAAAAGGACGAAATTATTATAATATTAAAAACACATCAGGTGATGAGTTGATTTTGCCTTATTTTCCCGGTGCCAAAACAGCTGACTTTTAAATGAAAGTTCTGCAAATGACTGGTGAGAAAACGGCCTTTGAGGAAATGACTGGTTAGGAAATGACCAGTGATGTAATGATCAGTGAGAAATTAACCGATGGTAACATGATGAGTAAGAAAATGATCTTTGAGGAAACGGCTGTTTAGAAAATGACGGATGATGTAATGATCAGTGAGAAACTAATCGAAGGTAACATGGCGGATGAGAAAATCACCGATAAGTAAACGGGAGGCGAGAAAATAAAGGAAAGGCATGTGATAGTGCTTAAATGAGTTCCTTATCTGCAGTCTTGATTCACTCAGGTAGTAGAAGGCCTCTTAGGCAAAAGTATGTAAATTACAGCTACCTTGCCACGACAAGAGAAGAGTCTATCTTTATAGAGCTCAGATTGGCCATAAACAATAGGAATTAATAAAAGTGTTTCGTGTTATTTATCCCCCGTGAAGTTCAGATAAAAAAAACACACTTCATTTCACAGTCTAGCACCAAAGCAATTAATTACATTGTCTCCAAAACGGGCTCCGACATAAGGTAGAAGCTATGATCGGTAAGTGAAATCACAACAAAATTGTCTTGTACGCCAAATGTAATTATTTTGGGCGGTAAGTCTCAGAGCGGCCAGGCACAAGGGATATACATGTTTCTCGATGCATTAACTAAGACATATTAAACAACATATTGCTTGATTTTTGTCATTTTCACGTTATACTTGTTTAACTCAAGTCAGAGAATTTTTCCCAGGATAAGATGCAATTTATTTTCGGAGTAAGGCTACAAAATAAAATAAATTAACAACAGAATCCATTCAATTACTACAATAAATCTTATTCCTTTGATTAAGATTTTACTGTAAAAACTTATTAATCTATGCTTGACAAAGTAGCGTACCGAAAACGGGCTTGAAATAACCGATGACCTGTCTATACTATGCACAGAAAGTGATTTGCATAGAGTGAAAAATTCATCGCCCTGAAAATGAAATAAAATAACCAGGAGGCTGTTATCTATATCTTTGCTCTGTGAGATAAACATTTGAAGTTTGAAAACATTTGGTTAACCTTAGAATCTCACATTTAAGGTCATAAGGGTCAGTCTGAAAAAAAATCAATGGGTAGTGCCTTGCTTGAACCTCAGTGCCTACGCTGCATAGAGAATCCACATGTACCAATACAGAACATCATATTTCAGGAAATTATAGCATGAACCTAATTTTTTGGCCTCATTTAACTGGCAATAAGTACATTTTTCAGTCTCATAGTAGCTTTGTTTTATTTTGGTTACCGATCACAACTTCTATCATATTTGACGCCAGACAAAAACTTATAATTGTTTTATCTTCGTTTTTATTTATTTCAGTGCCTGCTAATTTTAGAGAGAGAGAGAGAGAGAGAGAGAGAGAGAGAGAGAGAGAGAGACAGAGAGAGAGAGAGAGAGAGAGAAAGAGAGGAAGTGAGAAAGAGAGGGAGAGATGTAAAACACATCTGTCTCTTTTCTTCGACAGAAATAAAATGAAACAGAAAGAGAGAAACCTGTTAAATAGGCACAACCACCCATATCCTTTGCTTCTATATCCAATACCGTTAGTCTTTTAGGGTTTGGACCAAATAAATACATCGCATTTGTGTCAGTTACTATCCATGGTGAAACATTTTGTGCTGCCTATTCAACGTCTGTCCAACATCGCCTGTTCCTTGTAGCAGCAGTAAGATACGGTTTTAGCTGATAAATGGGAGATTTCCTGTTTTCCGACGAACAAATTCGAACCACTTCATGGAATATTTCGTCCAAAAGAATAAATTTGACCCCTTACTATTAGCATTTCAGATTTACTCTCGTCCTATGATATCTGTATTTGAGAGATTAGATTTATAATACCAGAATGGTGAATGAGATGAACGTTTTGTTACACATGCAAAAAAAAAAGAAAGAAAGAAAACCTCGTCTGGGCTACTGCTTTATCTGGTTGTAACCGCTGGGAACATTTACACCAGGCTACATAATTCACAAAAATGTAAACCCAGATTATTGGCACAGATTTTTTTATTTCAGATTTATTGCGACATTTCTGCCTAAGAATCTCCCGATGTATACCTGTTTCAATTCCATGATCAGACTATAGAATTATAGATAGTCTTTGGGATTATAAGCGAGTTTTGGCAAGAACATACGGGTAAAAACTTGTTTTTTTTTTACGAAAATGGAAACACTCTTGCTTTTTTATTTTTGCATGTAGAATGTTCGTTGAGCATACAATGCATTCAGCTCTTCCTATACTTACAATTAGCAGATTCTGGCTTATTTTGAGTCAACAAGAAGTATTATAGACCAGAAACTGGTCAATAATTTCTCCAGGTTGACTCAAAATAAGTCAATATATGCTTTGCTACGTCACTTAACTAACGTTTTGATTACACATAACTGCAATATTTATCGACATTTGTGTTCTGGTCAACATTGAAACATTGTTGACTTGTGCATCCACCAATCAGGTTACAGCTTTAACCTAGTCATGTACAATGTTGGATGTAAATTCTATGTACTTATGCAATTGGAAATAACCAAATACATAAATAACGCCAGTGGCGAATCTACCCAGGTCTCTCTTTGACTCGACTTGTCTGTAATCAAAATCCGTGTTTTGGCGAAATTGTCAGGTATATGTATATCAATAAAAAAAGGGTGGATATACCTACCAAGTGCTAAAGTTCTGAATGCTGTGATTTTTCAAAGCTCGAATTATTCAACAGTAAAGTGGGAAAAACGTGGTTTTACGGCTAATCTACCCGAAGAGTCTCCTTGGTCCTTACCAGGACAAGTATGTCAGCCGCAACGTTGTCCTCTTCATCGAGGTTTCACTGTATTTTGCAACAAAGAAGCGAAAAACATCGTTTTACTTCGCAAAAGCTTTGAATTCGCTTATCTCCACTTTTAATGGGTTCCCTTCCAGTAATATTTACCACGCAATATAAAAAAGAACTTTTTGAGGTACTGTTCAAGATACTCTAACCCTTCCATCCATCCTATGGCCAATCAGAATGCCCGAGACGTCGTCTGCTAGTCTCGTATAAACGACATTCCCTTTTTGCGTGGCGTCGATACAACACGCCATTCTGTGTGCTGCCGGTTTTTTGCAGCAAGGGAACTGGTTTAAGGTGCGAATTGCTTCATTTTTTACTTAATTCACTGCCTAATGGATTGTTTTATCTATTATTGTGCGTTGGGATAAATTTATGGAGCCGAAGTGTGTTTATTCGCCATCTTACTCTTCGGTCTGATTAGGTTGAGTTTGCACGATCACGGAGACACTTTCCTAGTCCCGAGAAGTGCGCCTCTTTCTCCACTTTCATTCAGATCGAGGAACTTACCAGTTCCACCTCAGTTCGTCTAGGAGTAGGATCTTTTCAGGCTGCTGGACCTGATCAGACTCCAAGCTTTACCAGCCAGCTGTGTCATCGCGGAAATGGCCAGTTTTTGCTTAAGCTTTACTCCATGGGTCGCTTCTCAGTCTTTGTAGAGCAGGTTCTGCAAGTCTGACAGCGTTCTCCGACGAAAAGAGACGTTTTCTGTGACGTCTGAGGGTCATTTTCTTTGCCAGGACCGTTTTCCCTTTGTGGTCTTACGGTCACGGGTGCGAGAAGACCATTCTGGTCCAACGGGATTCACAAAACCCGTTACGGTCCGATGGTCCCAGGTGCATCTGAGGCAAGAGAGATCCATATCCGACACGGGTGGTGCCATTACGGTCCAGCCCGTTACGGCCCGGGAACGTTATCGTTCCGGGAAGCATCTCTTTTCGTCTTTCCTTAGACCCAGCGAGTTATTGCGGTGTTTAAGCAATTGTAAACACAGCTTGGAAGGTTAAAGCTTGCAGTTGAAGCAAAGCACGGAGAAATGTAGTTTTGTGCGTTGTTTTATACTACATATTCTCACCGTTGTTTTTCTCTGCTTGCATTTCAGATATGACAGAGGCCAGTCTACATTCTCCACCGTTACTGCCTCAGTGTATCCATCCTCCAACCGCGTGTAACCCCCACTCCATCTGCGACCGCTGTAGACGGAATAGTGGAATACCTCTGTGTGAGCCAGACAGCCAGTGTGGCGAGTGTCTACATCTTTCTCCAGAGGATTGGAAAGTCCTATTACGGAATAGGACCAAGAACGAGCGCAGGAGGGATAAGCGCAAATTCCTTTCGTCAGCTTCGTTTGTTACTCGTGAATTTATTCGTGATACCATGAAGAAGGCTAGCTCCGTTATTCTGGGCCAGGTCTCCACCCCCGTACACGTAGACACTGGTGCAGAATCGGAATCCGCTACGCCAGTTAAGAGACATAAAAAGTCCAAGAGTAAAGGACGTGCATTTTCTGAGACTGTAGCAGAATTGGACATCCCGGAAGGGCAAGAACGGGATCGTCTCCGCGAGGCATGGGCCTCACCTCCTAGAGTGAAACCCAGTGGCAGTCCAGGAGGGGCGTTTAAGTCCCCGTCTGAGGAACAAGTGACTTTAACGCATAGGGATACGGGAACAGTACTTTCGGCGGTTACAGGCCAGTTAGGCATTCCCCCGCGAGAGGACTTATCCCCCCCTCCTCAGCTGCAGCGTCTCCCGAGTGAATTTTCAGCGTTTTTGTCTATGCAATCGCAACTGCAAAAACAACTTTTGGATTTACAGAGTCAAGTTCAGAAGCAGGAGAGTCTGCTTAGTCAAAGGCAAAAGCCTAAACCATCAGCTACGGTTTCTCGTCCTCCTCCGGAATTTCAGTCAGTGGCAGCGATATCGGGCTCGCCTGTACCTCACCTCCCGCTGGACTCTAACGTGGATATTCCCGAAACGGTCACCATCAGCGAGGAGGATTCCGTGGGCGTGCCCCTTTCGGGCCAAGTCTCCGCATTGCTGGAAGATGATGAGGAAATCGGGCCGATGGAAAATTCTCCCCTAGCAGCAGTCCCAAGCAACAGGGAGAAAGAAATTTACACCCCAGTAGGGGAACCCCACATGTCACATTCTTCACAATCCCAACTCCCAGAAGCAGCATCTGATGAACAGGAGTCGGAGGTGGAAGACGGGGAAGAAGAATCCGAGGGTACGTCAGTACATTCCCGTTGTCATTTACCGTTACGGGCAGTGGAGCAGGTGCGTTCTCCCGGCCAAGGGCATCGACTTTGGAGAGATCCAGCGGCAGCGGGCAGACGGCCCATCCGTACTCCCTCTCCACCAGATCTTGCCCCATCGGTCGAGGACGCGGCCCCCTCGAGTTCTGCTTCTACGATTGCACCAGAAGACGTGCCGTTCAGGGATGCCATTCAAGAGATAGCCCGCTTAGCAGAGGTCTCCTGTGGCTCCCCAAATTTAGATAAGGAGGATCCGCCCATTCGGATGACATCTCAGGCAGCTCCACCACAACAGGACTCGTTTATCGCACTAGCCACCAGTGAGGGCATTGCTCATGCTGTCACGGTCCGCGCGAAAGAGTTCAAGAAGATGGACGCCGGTGAGGGTCGCACGTTGTCGCGTTTCCATTTATCTAAACATTGCTCAGTACGACCAGGACCATATCGGTCAGCGGATGAAAAAATTCCCCTAGAGGCACTGGAGCAGCCCGTGAAGCGTACAGTCTGGATGCCCACAGTGCGTAGTGACTCAGACATTCCATTAGTGGAGAAAGACGCAAAGACCATCGAGGCGTCTTCTCGCCACATCCTGAACATTATGTCTTTTCAAGATCATGCACTTAAAGCACTAAAGTCGCGTTGGGAAGAACTTCGCCTTAGTGATCCCGTGTCTGCTAAATTAATGGAATGCCTGGCCTTAGCTACCCGAGACGTGGTCAAACTTTCCACTTTTTTGATGACTTCAATGGTCTACTTACGTCGAGATGCCTTTCTCCAGCACTGCTGGTCTAGTGTCAAAGGTTTGCGGGACCTGCGTCATGCCCCTATCCTGGAGGAACGAGAACTATTTCCTCCCGCCGAGATAGAGAGGGTGAACCAGGAAAGTCGTTCGCTTTCGCAAGATTATGCCCTGATGTCCAGGATGTCTCGCTCCTCCTTCAAACGTCCACTGAAGAGGAAGAGACCACAACAGTCCTCTCCAGCACCGTCTAAGCCGAGTGCGCAGCCACAACAGCCCCCTGTCAAGAAACCGAAACCCAGCCCCGGCAGCAAGACAGAGGGTCCGGCTCCACAGTCGTTCAGGTAGCAGCCAACCAAAGTACCGTCACGAGATTCCCTTATCTCCTGGCGATACTTTAGCAAACTTAAGAGACTTGGAAAATTTACTTTCCTTAAACGCCTCCTTGCCCGTAGGAGGAAGACTAGGAAAGTTTTGGCAGCAATGGGCAGAAATGGGGGCGTCTCGAAGGGTAGTACGTTGGTTAAAGAGAGGTTACTCCCTACCTTTCAAACGAGACCGGAACGGGCTCAGGTGCCCTATTCCCCTAACCGCCCATGCGCCAAGACAACTAGTCACCTCTTACGCCAAGGGGTCAGAAAAAGACCGAGCTCTCCAAGAAATGCTACTGAGCTTGTCTCAAAAACAGGCGATAGAGGAAATGCCAGAAAATCAAATGGGTTTTTTCAGCAGAGTTTTTCTGGTTCCCAAGAAATCCGGAGGGTGGAGGCTGGTAATCGACCTTTCCCCCATAAACGGTTTTCTCCGAGTGATCACCTTTCAGATGGACACGGCCCAGGTGATAAAAGGGTCATTACGGGAAGGGATGTGGGGTACCTCCATAGATCTCTCCGATGCTTACCTCCATATTCCTCTCCATCGCTCGGCAAGAAAATTTCTAGCCTTTCAAGTAGGGAAAAGACGATTTTGGTTTCTGGCACTTCCCTTCGGTCTGGCTACGGCCCCGTACGTTTTCTCCAAGGTCATGAAAGTACTGAAAACATGGGCACGGCTAGAAGGGATGTTAGTCTTTCAGTATCTGGACGACTGGTTTCTGGCGAATCAAGACAGGCAGGTAACCGAGATTCATACAATGTCTTTAGTTCGCAAGGCACTAGAGGTAGGTCTAGTAGTAAACCTAGCCAAGTCCGAACTAACCCCCAAACAGTCCATTACCTTTCTAGGGGAGTTTTGGGATCTGGCAATAGCAAAGGCGTTCCCTACGCCAGAACGCCGCCAGAGAATTGCAGATGCCATAAAAGGTATTTCCCCAGGAAAGAAGGTGAGATTACAGGCCATGGAATCGCTCCTCGGCCTGTTAGTGGCAACAGAGAAGACAGTCCCCCTGGGCCGTCTCCATTACAGGCCATTTCAAAGCCAGGTAAGATGGGCGTTGCATCAGGGTCGTTCACCCGCAGCGAGGATGCAAGTTTCACAGGTAACCCTACAAGCCCTACAGTGGTGGTGCGATGTTCTAATTATGTCCGAAGGAATGCCATTTCAGCCCCCCACCCCGGAGATAGAGATTCAGACCGATGCGTCCCATGCGGGGTGGGGAATTTATTGGAATGGTCAGGTATGGAAGGGCAAATGGCCACCCTCGCTTCAGTCCTACCACATAAACTGGCTGGAGCTTCGGGTGGTCTGGATTGCCCTAATCAAGCTGACCAACCAACTCAGAAACAAGGCAGTCCTTTTTCGGTTAGACAACTCCACAGCCATAGCTTACCTCAACAAGCAGGGGGGCACCAAATCACGATCCCTGTCCAAACTTGCATTCCAAATTCTTTCAAAGGCCAGGGAGGAACAGGTGACCGTTTCCGCCCGTCACCTGGCCGGGAAATTAAACGTCCTAGCGGACTTAGCCTCCAGACAGGGTCAAGTTATCAACACCGAGTGGTGCCTATCCCCTCGGTCCTTTCAGTGGGTGACACACCAATCCCCATGGGGTGCCCCGACTCTGGATCTGTTTGCAAACGCGATGACCACCCAACTTCCCCGGTACGTGTCTCCTTGCCCGGACCCAGCAGCTTGGGCAGTAGACGCTCTCAATTGTCAGTGGCCACGGGACGAGGTACTGTATGCCTTTCCCCCACAAGCAATCTTAGGGCAAGTCCTGCAGAGAGTAATCGAGTTGAAACCACCGTTCCTATTACTCATTGCCCCATGGACACCGGAAGCCCCATGGTTCGCCCTCCTACTCCATTGCAAGGTAGTAAGGTCGATACCGATCCCATGCCACAACGAGTTGCTATCACAACCCCATTGGCATCACTTCCACCCCTCCCCTCGCTTACTGAACCTCCACCTATGGTGTCTGACCAGTCCTTTCTGAAAAACAAGGGTTTTTCTAAGCAGGTGAGAGAGAAAATAGTAAACAGTCACAAGGGTTCAACGGCCAAAGTTTACAGGTCGCAGTGGAATAAATTTGCCGCTTGGTGTAGCACTTCTAAGCTAGATCCGTTTCAGGCTAGCCCAGCAGTGGTAGCGGATTTCCTCGATCACCTTTTCACGGAGGTGAAATTAAAGGTAAGTTCCATCGAGGGCTATAGGGCCGCTATAGGGTCAAGACTCAAAGCGTCTACAGGCTACGACCCGGGCGAAGATACTTCCCTATCACAGCTAGTAAGACATTTTAAAGTAAGCTCCCCACCCTGCCCATCCAACATAGCGCAGTGGGATTTATCAATAGTCTTACAGTATCTTCAGCGCCCAGATATATTTAGTAAGGACGTGATTTCAGCAAAAAACGCAACATTAAGATTCACGTTTTTATTGGCCTTAGCTTCGGGCAAAAGAAGAGGCGAAATCCATGCCCTAGACAGAAAGGTAAATAAAGATAAGGGTACATGGGAGAAGGTCACCCTAGTCCCTAGAGCAGGATTCATGGGAAAAACCCACATCATGACCCAAGGGATGGGAACGTTCGATCACATTACTCTCCCATCCCTACCAGATGACCCCGACTCAGACGGTCTGGTCTCTTTGTGTCCCGTCAAGGCGCTGCAACAGTATTTGGAAATGTCAGAGGCCTACCGATCAGATAATCAGAAGGCTCTCATCATTTCGTTTATGCCGAAATTTAACAAAGATCTTTCGAAACAGTCGATCTCAAATTATATTAAAAGGATCATTTTGGCAGCCTATGACGATGCACAAATCGACCCTAACCCGTTAGGGGAATCAAACATCAAAGCCCATCAGGTAAGGCAAGTAGCCAATTCCCTCAGGGCGGTACGCAACGTGTCCCTTTCGGATATATTAAAAACAGGTTGTTGGGTTTCCCCCAACTCGTTTGTTAAATACTATCTGAAAGATTTTTCTCAAGATGAATTGTCTGGCTTATATTCATTAGGACCGTTCGTGGCTTCAGAAACGACCATTACAGGCTGAGTGTTTCTGTTGTAGGAATGCTTCTCCCAAGTTTAAGAACAAGGGCAAGCACAAGAGTAACTTCTCCAAGGGCCGTAATGGGAACAGTAACAACAACAACAAGCCACGAAAGTAACAACCTACAAGAAGGTCTTTCCTTCTTACTCTGAACATTTCGCCTTTCGCTCAGGTCCTTTGGACCATTTCGGTTCGTGCTTATATTAAGTTACGGACGAACGCTGGACGGTTATGTTTAATTAAGCATTTATTTACTCCGAAGTGTTCAGGATCGCATGTGTAATGAGTACAGCCCAGTCTTCGGTCTTACGGCTACTCGGATGCTTAAGTTTTGATCTCCTTTCTTCATGTTTTTCAGAAAGAAAGGGGGGGGGACCATGTCGGTCCCAGACGTACCCAGTGACCGTACACCCGTTGTAGCCGGAAGGCCGAAAGCCGGTTTATGGTTCATGGTATGAGGTACCATAGTGTCATTATGGGCTTATGGGACCATAACGGCCCCATATAGGAAAACAGTCATAAATAAGCAAAATTTTTTCTGTTTTTCATTTTATGACGATTTACAGTAGTTTTAGTACTATCTAGTCAATCGCTATGAGTTTATTTCAAATAAACGTGGTAATTTATCAAATGAGAAGAAGAAAAGTTAGACAGCGGACTCGCTTTCTTTTTCAAGTTTGAATTGCATGTCTTGTAAGACACTTCAGTCACTTTACTAGAAGTGTCAAAGAGTTTATTTGCGTAATTCCTATGGATTTACGATCGTTTTGTAGTACTTCTAAATAAACCTAATTGTTCATCAATACATAGCAAGTGAATAGTGAGAACTTGAGGAAGGGATCCATCCGGTGGGCGGTTGGAGGGGGATGGTGATAGTTCTCAAAAAAGATGATGGCATGGTTGGAAGCCTTCTCATCTCAACTGACAGTTGCTGTGATATTTTTTACTTTGTTACGATTTACCTTATGTTGAAAGACCGGAATGGTACGCCTCCGGACTTTATTTAGGAAATCATTAAAAGAATTGAAACTTAGCTGACAAGTTTTATTTCTTCTTTGCGTCGAGTGCACAGCACTCCTCGCCTATATGCAATGAGCTTTTACAAGCCATAGTGTAATTCGCGACCTTTTTGGGCAGTTCAAGAATGGCAGGCTCCCCTGCTCCGGACTCAAGTCCCATTAAAAGTGGAGATAAGCGAATTCAAAGCTTTTGCGAAGTAAAACTATCGTTTTATTTCGTAAAACGAGCTTTTACGAGTAAAAGCGCAATTCGCGTTCTCCACTTTTAACTTTGATTTTAACCCGTCCCATCCATCCCCAACTAGCCTGGGCGTGTTTTACCGCCTTTTGGGGCTAAAAAGGGAATGTCGTTTATACGAGACTAGCAGACGACGTCTCGGGCATTCTGATTGGCCATAGGATGGATGGAAGGGTTAGAGTATCTTGAACAGTACCTCAAAAAGTTCTTTTTTATATTGCGTGGTAAATATTACTGGAAGGGAACCCATTAAAAGTGGAGAACGCGAATTGCGCTTTTACTCGTAAAAGCTCGTTTTACGAAATAAAACGATAGTTTTATTGAAAGTATGAAAAACAGTACGGAGCTTAAGTAATTGCAGGAAGTCGCAGGCTATACAAGTAAACCTTCTTATCACATTGCCTATCACCATAGGAAAGGCATTTATTTGGTGATTAATAAACAGCGTTTAAAATTGTTTAAAAGTGCCAATATATTAAAAAAACTTCCTTCAGTAAATGAGAAAGAAAAGCCTGGGTAAAATTAAGTTTTTCGTGGAAGAGTGTTCATTACTTAAGGACAGTAAAAACGCAACAGTGAAAAACAAAAATCATATAGCAATATGTACTGTACCAATTTTTATTGACTGTTTCAAATTGACAGCGCTGTAAGTCCTTCTCTCAGCACCCGATTTTTTCTTGAACGCTGGTCGTAACTGTAGCCACTGAACAAAATGTCTTGCTCATTTAAAAAATTCGGAATACAAATTTGGACTTGAATACATTTGAAATGTTTAGTAACGCGTGTGGGCACCTCGCGCGTTTATAAGGGCATTTATCCGCCTGGGCATCGACGTGATGAGCCTGTTGATACGCCACTGTGGTATCCGATTCCATTCCTCGATCAAAGCTTGGCGCAGTGCTGCGTGCGTTCGGGGTTGCGGTGTACGTGCGCGAATTCTTCGGTCCAGGATATCCCACAAGTGTTCGATAGGATTCATGTCAGACGAGTAAGGCAGCCACTGTAGAATGCTAGTGTTGTTGGCGCGTAACCTATCCTGACAAATAGCGGCTACGTGCGGACGAGAATTATCATGCATGAATATTGCACGAGGATTTTTGTTGAAATAAGGCACAACTTCCCTTTCTAACACAGTGTTAGGATATCGCTGAGCCGTAAGAGTGCCGCCAATGATTAGGAGCGATGATTTTAATCCATACTTTATTGCTCCGCACAACATGCTACTACGACCTCCAAATGTGTCGATCTCGCGGACACATGCATGGTGATATCGTTCCCCTACTCTTCGGTATACGCGTTGCTGTGCATCATTGCGGAATAGCAGGAAACGTTACTCATCGCTAAAAACAACGCGGCTCCAATGGTGACGTTGCCAGAGTGGTTTTGTGCTCACTGACGCCTTACAGGCTGTCTACGGTTATCCATCACAGGTCCAACATAGGCGCGGTATGGCCGAATGTTGCGCTCACGAAGAAGTAGTGACACTTTCTTTACTCTGATTCGCGGGTTGTGTCTACCCGGGTTACAGCAACTGTAGCCACAGTACTTTGAAATCTATTGCGGAAGTATAGCAATCGAATTTCACGATCCTGATGCACGGTCGTTACTCGCGGCTGGTCTGGTCTTGGGCGATCACGTGTCGATCCGGCTCCCAAGGAACGTCTTACGAGACGAAGAATTCTTGATCTGGCAACACCAAACTGTCCGGCCACCGCTGTACACGAAGCACCACCCATCAACATCCCTATATCCTGTAACCTCTAGTTTTCGGAAAGTCGCGGCATCGTAACTTCCGCGTTGAATGGGACTTTATCAACCGCGTAGATTTTTTTCTTTTTCAATAGCTCAATAGTGCACAGCAATCTTGTTTTTAAAGCAATAGTCCCCTTCAGTCAGGTCACAGAGCCTCGAATTGCAAAGACCACAGTAAACTCACAATTCACACATTGATACCACCAGACAAAAAGGTAGCCAGGCACTAAAGTGTGACCTTAGCTTAATAAATTGGTATCTGTTTGCAAATATAACTTAACAAATTAAAAAGGAGTTTCTTTGTTGCATTTTTAAAGTCCCTAAATATATATAGTTTTAATTTTCTTTGATCCCCTGTGAAGCAGACACTACATGCCGTTCTCTGGTAACTTAAATAGAAGTACACTAATTACTAGATACTGAGAAGATACTGGTGATTAACACCTCACAAATGCCGTTCTGTTGCAGGAACAATCCCCCCTGCCGGGACTAGGTAACACCCTAATCACAAACACAGTGTTTTACTGTGTTATCCATCTTATGCCTCCTAATAAAACGTCTGATCCATAGCATTCAGCAAACAGAAGGGTGATTGATTGCTTATTGCAGTTAATAACTTAATACAGTTGTATTCACATGGAAAAGATGGGAGGGTGATTGATCTCGTTTACTATCATTGAATACATTCAATCGTATTTTTATTATTCACTTCAAAGCAATGATTGACTCCGGAGGGAATATGTTCCTGGGGGGGGGTAGGGAGTTTGTACCTAGGGTGGGTTTGTACCTATGCCATCGAAAAAGGGGGGTTTATTCCTGGAGGGGGAGTTGTTCCGGAGGGGTGTTCGTTCAGGACACCATGCCGTTTCGAGGTAACTTCACAACATTTATTTCAGGATTGCAAATATGGGTACAAAGGAAGCAGTAGTATTTTGATTGGTAGATGTGCCAGGTAGGCACGCACAGCCGTACTTGCCCCGCGCTTCCAGTATGAAAGGGTCGCGCTGCTCGCTACTGAAACATTGCACTTAACATCGTCATGACAACGTCATTACGAAACAGTAAGCATCGCAGAGGAGTGCCCAAAATATCACATTATAAGACAATATTTTTGTACCAGAAATCGTGAAATAAAAATAAAATAACACTGGCGTTGCGACCGATCCGAAACCCTCCCTTAGCTTTGCCCATCGTACGCACTGGTCTTTAAGGTTCGTGCTACCAGCGCTACAGTCTGCGGGAGGGTTTTTTCCGGATCAGTCCACCGCTGGCGTGTTTTTATCCTTTTAATACATAACGTGGGTATTTAACATGATTATTTTTATTGGTTGTGTTTTTGTTGTTGTGACTGGGACATCTTTGCGATGTCGATTTTTTGACGTCGACACAAATAATCGATTTTCCGAAATCCATTTAACGTTGTTGCACCAGGGGCATTTATTAAGCGCCCTAAAAAGTGAGGTTTCTGGCAAGCAAAAGCAATGTCACGTCTACACAGCGTTTTTATCCAACGTCTTTTCAACGGATATCGAACACGTTAAGTAAACGTTGATCTAAATCACAACCACATTTACTGTTGCGAAAGTGGATATTTTGCAAACCAAAATCAACGTCTATATAGCTTTCTTATCCAACGTCTATTTAACGTTGAGTCAAAGGCATTGATCTCTGGTCATTGCCAATCACAATCAAATTGCGACGTCAAATCGATCTCTGAATGATTACTGGGATATAGCATGTTGAAAACTGTCGTGTAGAATTTTTATGAACCTGACAACTTGGCATGATTTTCAATAAAGCTTTTTAAAGAATTCAAATTTTAAACTTTCAGAATGGTATTTTTACTGTTCCAAATGTAATTTTCGCTACTCGACTGCGAAAATGGTCTAGTTTTATCTTCTTCGGTTAAATAAAATGTGGTCACTAGAGAGAAAGGTTAGATCCGCTTCACCTGGCCTTTAATTGATTGATATCAGTACAGCTTAAGGTCTTATTGTTCGATAAATATTTCGAAAATATTTTTAAACACACACAGTATGACCGTCTTGATATTTTAGGTTTTCGAATTTTATCATGTGCAGGACCTTATTGTTAGCCATTACCTTCCATATGCTAATTTGTACATACTCTAGAACTAGGCATATTTATTATGGGTTATTTGATAAAAATAGAAAAAAATATTGCTATGGCAGTTTTGGTCTGGAAAATCCATCTGACAACCAGGCTGCTCTTTCATAGAACAGCTTCCTGTCGAAATATTTCAGGTCAAAATGTTCCGAAAAAACAAAACAAGTCTAGACTGCATCAAATTACGTAAAGTCAATAATACAAAAGAAAAAGTATATTTATGTCTTTTCCATGCAATGCGTTTATTTTATATCTGAGTATTTACACATAAATACTTGAATACTTCAATACTATTTCTTGTAAAATGATTCCCGATTTCAAGTACATTAAAAATAATGTGAAATCAAATAAACATTCTGAATGTATTTACAAATTTATTAACTATAATTTCACAGTTGATAAATATTCAAAATCGTCTGCAGAACTGAACATCTGCCGTTGTTATTAATCAGCTGACCTCTGAGGAGATCTATCTGTTATATATAAACACGGAGCGGATGGAGATTTCTAGCTATAAAAAAGGTGCATCCAAGTGCCCAAGTCACAAAAATCTGTATTTTAGAGGCTTTTTGAATATTATATCATGATAAATATTACGAAAATCCTAGCAGCGAACCAGGAAAGTAGGACTTGCTGGCTTTCACGCACATTAATACAAGTTGAGGACGAATGTATAAAAATAAACCATATTTATTATTTTATGTTATGCGAACGTTTATCAAGCAGTAAATACTGCTGTTTTAAGTCTTCTTAAGAGATTAATTAAAATCAGAATATGTTAAGATAACTTCATTGTTGTAAATGAAGAGTAGTCCGACCCTTCACATAATAGTTCGAGTCAAATTTTTCTGAAACGTCAGGAGTAAGAAGAAACCATTGAAAGCTAGTCTCAGTTATCATAAAATTGGATGAGATGATCAATTCTGTAGGGTAAACAAGACTTCTTTCCTATGTCATTTACATCAAGTTTCTAGCTCATTTACTACGAATCTTTTTATTTTTTTTGTTTTTGTTTGTATTCAAACTGGGCCAAAGTGCTGTTGAGAGTTGGGTTAAATTGACTAATAAACAACAAACAGACCAAAAGCGGCCAACAGCGCTTATGATCCAGGTAATTAATTCTGAGCTTTTCTTCGCAGCAAAGCGGATTGAGCAAAAGCTTCTTATCAAAGTAGAATAATTAACTCTTCTTATTATCTGAAATGAATTGTTAATCCAACGCCAAAAAAAATAAATAAAAATAAAAATAAAGCATGAATAAATTTTGTCTTAATTGTGTGTAGAAATCTGCTTATCACAAATGCGTGTTGAAATACTCTATCCTTGATAGTAAATCTAGCTTCACAAATTGCTTGGGTAAAAACTGTGATAACGTTCTGCTTATCTGGAAATTTCTTACTTATTAAAAGTACTAGGTCTTCAGTGTTTTACCTGAGGAAGTAGAGCGGGCGTTGTGAAATATTTTCGTCATGACAGTAACTATCACTTATCAACAGAAGGTGATATATATTTAACCCTATTTCATGCACACTATCACAGCAACTGCTCTCCCTGTACAGATTTTACATTGCCGTTGTATAGTATATCTACACACCTAATCCAAAAAATAGTAGTAATGAGATGTACAATGTAGAGAAACTATGTAGAGAAACTTTTTGTTTTAAACAGTCAAAAAGGGATTATTACAAGACTGTTATTTTTATGTAGACGAAAAGTGAGACAGGCGGTCAGACAGACGGATATGCTTAAACCTTTATCCCTCCCTTACACCGGGGAAAGAGACATCGTAAGTTGTGCTTGTTTACGAGAAAACCCCTTCTATTGCACAGCCGTCCACCTAAGTGACCGCCCAACTCGCCTGCCTATGCATATATTTTGGCTATAAAGATGCTGCATTAATAAACTAGATAATAGTCAACTTCTGGTTTTTGACCTTGACCGTGATCGAGAAGGTCAAGATTATCGAGGAAACCCTCTTGTAACGTTGTTTAGGCCCAAAGAGTCGAAAATGACCTCAGAATCGCTCTATCTCTAGCCATTTTCGAGATAATGATCAACTTCCCTTTTCGACATTGACCATGACCGAAAAAGCCAAGGTCGCCAAGGTACGTCTTACATATAGTCTGTTAGACCCAAAGGGTAGAAAATAAGCCCGAAATCGCTCCCTATCTGTCCGTTATCGAGATAATGGTCAATCTTTCTGTAACGCTCTTCGATATACAAGGGTCTCATGACGTTGATCGTGAATGTCGAGATTCAGGCCGCGAGGTTATTCCCTACTGACACCGTGTAGCTGTTTAAACGAAGATTGGATCGCTATTTCTAGCCATTTTTCGTGATGAATAGGGGTTTTAAAATATTTTGACCTCAATAAGACCTTTTGTCTTGGAGGTCAAGGTAAAAAAATTGTTTGTTGGCGAGTAGGAATAAAATGGTTCAACAACTTTCCATCTCGTCAAATATATCTAAGAACTTAAAAAAGGCTTTAAAATACATATATATATATATTTCTTAACCAAACGAGGATATCCTGTAATAGTCGCCCTATTGACCGACAAGCAAATAAAAGAAATACTTAAAATATTCTTGGAATGAAAGCAACACAAACGGACATAATCTGTTCCTCTCCAAATTTCCCATTCCTCATATTTTTGTTGACATGCACATCAAGATATATGCTACCAGGTAACCCCACCTTATAATTTTGGGGCTTTTTTCCAAATCGGTCATGTAGATACTAAAGTCTGCTACTTTTAACCGACATTTCAAGACAGTAAGACTATTTCCCTGGCGTCAGTTAAGATTTTAATAAAAACTGTATTTTTCAGCCTATTCTTCCTCCCATTTTCGGAAATAAAAAACCAGGACCTTATAAATGCCCACCACCTTCAGTAAAAATGTCAAGAGGGTAAAGCCATATATCTGGAGTCAGTTAGGATTTCAATAACAGAATGGGTTTTTGATGAACACTTCCGGCAATTTTTAGCAAACGAGCACCAAAAAATAATAGTCAGGTAGGTACTAGTGTTCGCTTCGATTGAAATTTTGAGATTGTAAGATCCCAAACATTAGCTAAGATGTTTGCAGGAAAATGTCCTTTCGGTAATATTTCCTATTTTTTTTGCGAATTAAGATAAAAAATCCATACCCAGTAAAGTAGCAATGGCCGCTTTCTTTAACCAAAATTTCAAGCCAGTATTTTCGCCAATTTCTGGATAATTAGGAAAAATAGCCAGGTAGGTGTAATGTTTCCATTATTAAAATATTAAGACGGTGAGATTGTATCCCTAGCGTTAGTTAAGATTTCAGTGAGACATTGGTTTCCCAGCAAATATTTCTGCTATATTTCTTCAGTTATGGCTAATAAGTACCAAGGATCGCGTTGTTTAACTAATATTTCAAGAGAGCAAGGTTAGTCCCACTTGCAAACTTCGTTTGCAAATGGGTATAAGTTTGTAGTTTTTCCCGAAAGTTCTGCCCTTTTTTCCCTTTTTTCTTCTCTTTTTTCCGACACCTTCTCCTACGTTATTTGACGTAGGACGATGAAAGTTGGAACAGTTATAGAGGGTGACGAGATGTCGTCAAATCCGCATTTTTTTTTACCTTGACCTTGAAGTCAAGGTCAAATTGAGGTCAAAGTTTTTCTGACCTCAAAGTGGTTTCCAGAAAACTCCTCCTACAGGATTTGTCGTGGAAAGACGGTATTTGGCAGAGGCATAGAGAGTAATGAGTTGTCGTCAAATCCGCAGAATTTGTTTTTACCTTGAACCTCAGAGGTCAAGGTCAAAGTGAGGTCAAAATATTTTTTGAAACGCCTATTAATCACGAAAAGTGGCCGTAAAGGTGCTAAAATCCCAGTTTGAACACATCAAACGTGTTCAGTGGAGGGTAAACTTTCATCCTTAATCCCGACCTTGAGGGTCAAATTCAAAGGTCACGTCACCTCAGGTGCCGCTAACGACAAGCCGACTTATCTCGAAAACGGTTAGAGATACAGCGATTTTGAGCTCATTTTCGACCCTTTGGACCTAAACAACGTTACATAAGAGGTACTTCGGTGACCTTGACCTTCTGGGTCACGGTCAAGGTAAAAAAACCGGAAGTTGACTATTTCCTCGAAAACTGTTAGAGATAGGGCGATTTTGAGCTTATTTTCGACCCTTTGGGCTTAAAAGACGTTTTGAGGCACGAGTAAGAGGTACCTCAGTGATTTTGACCTCCTCCATCATGGTCAAGATCAAAAACTTGAAGTTGACCAGTGTCTCAAAAACGGTTAGAAAACTTAATTTGATTTATTTGTGACCAAATGAGGTTACATTACATTTATTTCGATGGCCTCGTTCAAGACAATAATCCGGAAGCTGACAATTATGTTGAAACAATGACAAATGTGTCTTTGACCAGATATGTTGTGTTTCTCCCATTGCAAGTGGGTGCTATTTCGCTACGTGTAGCGAAATTCGGTCTAGTTTCTCTGGCGTTTGCTAAGATCTTATTGAAAAAAGAAGATTTTAGCTAATATTCACCAAGTTTTTGGTGAATAGCCAAAACAAGAAGCCGTGTTGACGCGTATCTTCCATTAAAATTTTAGGGCGAATCATTCATTAAAATCATAGTAGTAGCGTCTTTGAGAAAATTGGTTTTAAGCCAATATTTCCGCTTAATTTTGAGGTGCCAATGATCGCCACCATTAACCTAAATTTCAAGAGTAAGACCACATATCTGGTGTCAATTAAGATTTGAACAACAAATTGGGTTTTCAGAAAGAAAAATCACTGAAAAACTGTTGAATTTTCGGCGAATGTCCAAATAGTAACAGCCAGGTGGAAACTCATGCCCCCTGCTTTCTAGCGAAATGTTAAGACTTTTCTACAAGAATCCTGGAGGATATATGTTCTTATAAAACTTGTTTTTCGCCAATATTTTCACTAAATTTTGCGAGTCATGGAAAAGGTAATAGCCAGGTAGGTACCACTGCCCATTAACCTTACCTAAACCTAAAGAGTCTAAGGCCATTTATCTTGGGTCAGTTAAGATTTAAAAAAAGAAATTAGTTTTCGCCAATATTTCCACATTTTTTTTTCAAATCACAAAAAAATGACAGTTAGGTACTAATATTCGCTTTCAAAAATTGAACATGGTGAGATTATTTTCCTGGCGTTTGTTATGAGTTTAGTAAGATATTGGTTTTCGGGCCAATATTTTGGACAATTTTATTTTCGAATCACCGCAAACAGTAATAGCTAGGAAAATACCAGCTTTACCTTACTGAAATTTCAAGACAATAAGGCCATTTCTCTGGGATTTTACTGATTTTTTTTGGTTTGTCGCCAGCATTTGCACCAATTTTTCGCAAATCAAAAAAAGTAAAAGCCAGGTAGGCAGCAATGCCTGCTACCTTTATTTTAAAATTTCAAGGCAGTAAGGCCATTTTCCTGGCAAAAGTTTTTAAGAACAAGCCGAGTTACCAAACAAGAAGAGAGAAAACTCTGAAGCGAATACTGTTAGGCCAAAAAATGAAGAACTTTGTTTCTTAACGTAACTTTTCCATACTTTTAATACACAAAAACGAGAAGGGATGTTGGAGAGGTTGGGTTTTGACGATTCACGTATTTACCGATATTTACACAATTTTACGAAAAATTAAAAAAATTCCACCATTTCGGCATTTTCTGTCATTTGCGAAAAAAGCAAACTCCAGATGGAGAAGCTCCTAAGAAACTTTCGATTAAAATTTTATAACAATTTGAAAAAGACTGAGAGAAATGAATGGTTTGACAATTCAGTTATTTACTATCATTTATTCCAGTTTTGCCAAACTTCAAAGTTCCACTATTTCGGCAGTTTTTGGTGAACCGCGAAGAAATAATAGCTTGGGAGGCGAACCCCTGGAGAACATCTAAACGATTGGAGTAAAACTGTAGGAGAAGTAGCATTTTAAAAAATAGGTCAAAACGGGCACAAAAAGTGCCGCCATTTTGTCAGTTTTTCGTCAATCGTCAAAAAAGTAATAGTCAGGTGGGGGACCACCAAGGGAACATTCATGCGTAATATAAAAACGAGTGGAGCAAAACTGTAGGAGGAGTAGCATTTTAAAGAAAAAGTTTAACATACGCACATACGCACATACATTCAGGCCCCCTATAGTAATACGACTAACCCAGTCCAACAGAGTCGGCTGGGTTAAAAAAAATGTTGTCGCAAATATTTTCTCAAATTTTTGGGGAATCAAAATTTTTAGGACGTTTCCAGTAAGGAGGAGAGACATTTAATTTTTTGGTCAATATTTCAGCAGTTTTTTGGCGAATTGCCAAAAATGTAATGGCCATGCGGGTCCAAGACATTTAGGCTAAAAATCTAGAAAGAAATATGCTTTTTTTCTCATCTTAAAAGGCTACATACGCACAAACGTCCAACGATCGCTATGGCCCTTGTTTCTGTAAGAAGCTGGTGCTGAAACAGATCATTACGATTTAACCAACTTTTCCGCACACTCGACAGAGTCCTCTGAAACGAGTTCATTCGGACAACAGTTCTTCACTTCAGGAGATACCCAATGAAAACCTTCACCAGCGTATCTGGTGTTGGTTCTATGAGGTAAAAGCAATATCCGTCCTTTGATTGGGGACTTTCTCTAAACAAGGTCGCTAGAACACTAACGACGGGACTCTCAGTTTTTTGTTTGGTTGCTAATGACATTTGCTTTGATGAAATTTTATCTGTTTTCTAGGCCCTCTGCTGAGAGTTAATGCTAGCTAAAATGAGTAAACCTATATACGTTATAAAATCTTATTAAATCCCCTGTAACCTCGATAGTTTATGAGCAAAATACCCTAGTGACAGAATCTCAAAAATAATGTGATATACTGGTGAAATAACAGAATGTATGAGTCTGAAATAACATCCAAAAATAAATGCAAACCAAGAAAACAAGCAATAAAAGTGACAACAGTGGGGTTCATGTAATGGATAGTCATTTCTGAGTCGTACTTTCACAGTTATTTTTGTCACACCGCCCCCAGGATACATATATGAAAAAGGCTGAAAAACTGTTTTTTTTTCGTTGTGGTGGGTGAGGGATGGAGGAGGAGTCCGCTATAACAGTTTTAATAGCCATCTTAAGATTATTGGCCACGCTCACCTGGAAGCCAAATAAATTCAGTGACATTATTTTGCGAACAAAAAAAAAAAAAACAAAATAAAAAAAAACAAACAAAAACAAAGCAAAAAAAAAAAACAAAAAAAAAAAAACGTCAAGTGATAGCTACCTAACAATTCCCACATATAAACAGAAAACAACAGCTGAAAAAAATACGGATGTGTGGTCGTCTGCTATGCTCTTTGATTCATCTTCTGTGTCATTATGTCATAGATTTGACAAGAATTTATAGGCCTTAAGCCGCTTTAATAATTCGAAGTATAGACTAAAGTGTAGGCTAAAAAACTCCCTTCTATTATATTGTATTTATGAACCAAAAAGAACCAGAAACTGATAAATTTAGGCATAATTTCGTTTATTGTTTATAAAACATTTAAAAGAGTGATCAAACCAGGAAAAAAATACCGTTCCATATATAGAAACTCGTCAGCTTAAATGTTATCTCAAATGAAATCATCAACTTACATTTTGAGCAAATGCTCAACTGATTATGAAGTTATCGAATATGGGCCCAGGCATATAGTTGAATCCCTGGGCACCGTAAACTAACATCATTATCGGGTGTTGTTTTTCTTTGGTTGCACTCAGTTTAAATGCAACTAAATCTCAATTAATTCCCGAGAAGAAAACTAATTTTTTTTCTCCAGCTCTATCAGCCAAAAACATTGAAAGTGATCCCACTGTAGAAGAACAGGACATAAAATTTCTTTTTGGGATTGCCAAAAGGGATTCGTTCGTTGAAATAACGACATTCTGTAATGCTGATGGTTTTAGAAGTTGATCTCTATAGCCTGAATGAAACTGAAAAAAAAACAACAAGGAAAAAAAAAGACAGCAAACGGAAACTGAAAACAAACTGTGCTAGATATAAAAAATGCAGCCGTGTGCGTAATTTTAAAACGTACAATAGAGTTTAATTGGCTTAGAAGAAAAGCTGTCTTGATTTATGTAATGTAATGATTTTTGAAATGTGACATTAATACCTAAATAAGTAGGGAAGAGAGGGGAGGACTTATTATTTAAACGAAACGAGATATTTCGAGCATGGAAAATTTAATGGCAACAACAAGAAACCCGTTTTTTATACCAATAGTTTTGTGTTTTTTTTTTTGTTTCTGTTTTTTTTTTTTTTTTTGTAGAAACAAACATATACTCGTATTAGATATCTCGAAAGTAGCAGACTGTTTGTTTCACATTTAATTTGATCAGCTTTGCAAGAAAAATATACAAAAGCTTTAAGATAATGAATTGTGTGGGCTGTGCCCGAAACAAAAGGCATGGTTTTTTCCCCCCTCAATGCTGTCCCAGTTCGTTTTATTTCCTATGATATTTCATAACTCTCTCAGGTGGCGTCTCTGCATAGACTGAAACAACACATTTCTAACGGGTCCCAAAAAGGATCGTTAAATATCATTTTAAGTCATGTTTTCAACGACATTTATTGCCAATGATTCTAAAAATAGCAAAAGGATATGCCAAGTGTTTGTTTTTTGAAAGACATTGTAACGGTTGAGATTTACGGCATGTTTTGAATTACAAACATAGAAGTAAATATATGAAGTTCTTTAAGACACAGAGTGTTTGAAATAAACGGATAGTTCACGTATACTTGAAACATACAAATACGAGGGATCTCATACGTCCTGAAATAACACCAGTGAGCATGGAAGCAACCGAATCTATTATAAATAGCACGCGAGAAATTGAAAAAATTGATAACGAATCAAATACAGATGACGCTTATACCGACTATACTGGAGACAATCCAAAGCCAAGGGGTGAATTTATTCATCAAGTGATTTTACCGGTGATATGTAGTTTGGGGATAGCTGGAATAGTACTTACTATACTGGTACTGAGTCGCAAGAATATGAGTACATCTACCAACTGCTACCTTATAGCTCTGGCTACCGCGGATCTATTTTATCTCTCGCTAATTGCAACCTCGCTTGGAGTACATCATTTTGAGTATGGAACTCAAGCATATTTCAACTATGAAATCTATGTGCGATTTTCGGCCATATTTGTGGATGTTTTTCTAATGGCTTCGATATGGTTAACGGTAATGTTGGCGGCGGAGAGATACGTTGCTATATGTCACCCATTCTGTGCCACCCGGTTTTGCAATTTAAGAAACACAAAAATTTCTATAGCAGCAGTCTATATTTTAGCATTGATATGTCGCATTCCGAACTTCATGGAAAATAAAATAGTCAGATTATTTGATTCAATAAATAACACAACCGTCACGTTTGTTGCAGATACTGATTTCGCATACAGGACAAGTTATACTGGAATTTACCCATGGATTGTTGATTTCGGATTAACCGCAGTGATACCGTTTATACTTCTCATGATACTTAATACTTTTCTGATATCTGCAGTGCGGAAATCAACATCGTATATTAAACGCAACTCAATCACGACGGCGACCACCAATCACATTATTCAGAGGGAGGAGCTTAAGATAACCAGCATGCTCATAAGCATAATAATCGTATTTTTTATTTGTCAAGTTCCTTACGCAGTGTACTCATCTATAGTCAGCTTAAATCATTTTTATCAAGTTTCCGCGGATTTCATGTATTTCCGCTACACAACAATGCTTTTATTGACGCTTAAAGCCGCACTCAATTTTATCCTCTACTGCTGGTTCAGTGAAAAATTTATTCTGACTCTGAAACGTATTTTGATGCTGCAGTATTGCGATAAATTGCCACGTGACATTTCGATACGCACAATGCTGGAATCTTTGCGACGAAAGCCGAGCACCACAACCCGCGACTCGGTGGTGTGACGGGTGCAATTAGTGAAGAGCTAACGATCAAACGAGAACGAGAGAGAGAGAGAGAGAGAGAGAGAGAGAGAGAGAGAGAGAGAGAGAGAGAGAGAGAGAGAGAGAGAGAGAGAGAGAGAGAAGAAAGATTGATGTAAAAACACGTCAGTCTCTATTTTTTTAGGAGAAAAGGAGTGACTTGACTATTTGCTGTGAGATATGTGGGGCTGTGACATTATTCGGCCATAACGCTTTATAAGGTAATGTTTCCCTTAAGGTAATGCGATTTCACAGAGGCCTATCCCGCACGTTTTGTAAATGTGACTCATCTTGAATATTTTTGAACTGACGACATGCATGATGTGTCCGTTTTGTAGTGTGAATAATAATCAAAATACAAACATTTTCCTGGACAAAATCAGCAAAATATCGTGCATTGTTGTGTGACGTAGCAAACAGTGTTGTTTTGATTGGTCAATGTCAAGTTAATATTTCGCCACAGTAACTGCCGCCACCCCGCCCCACCCCACCCCGCCCCTCCCCCCCCCCCCACAACAAACAGAAGAAAATCCTGAACGTTTTCTATTTGGTACTTACTTCTGATATTGCCAATGCTGTTTCGTGCCATAAAGTAAAGCTTGTTGTGAATTATTTTGAATCGAAGCAAAACGTATTTGAAATGTTAGTGTTCATCATATGTATACCTTGTTGGAAAAGTTGCTCAATTTCTTGTTTGTTGTTACAATTAGGACTTCACTTGTTAAATACAATGAACTCAAATTGATCGCACAGAAGGCGTGGAGGTTAAGGGGGGGGGGTGAGGGTGTTGGAAGTGGGGTCAGAATCAATGTACAGAGTTCAAACACACAAGGGGATTGCCATGTACTTCGTTGTTTATGTCTTAGGCGTGCGATTTTTCTGCACATTCGCCATTTTAATAAGCGATACCATTGTCATGTGAGGGTACTTGAAAGTTAAGTTTGAATTTGCGAATAAAAAAAAATATCAATAGAAACATGTGTTATAATCTGAGCAAGCGTAAACGTCCTACTGGTTGTGCACCTGTTGTAACTGATGGCACGGGGGTCGTTATTTATCTGTTATGTTTCAAATCAATATGACACACGCTTATTTCAAGTGCAAAATGAATAACAGTGGAACCCCGAGACAGGACCAATCCACAAAGGAGACCGTTTCGCGAATATAACCACTTTTCAATACTTCAGTACTCGTTACTTTCGTTACTGAGAACACCGCAAAGAAGACCACTCCCGACATCCGATCAGTTTAGTCAGTTTTACTGGTGGCCCTTTTTCAGGGGCTCCAATGCCTGCGAAATGCTAATTGAAGTCTTTTACGGTAATGTTTTGTGATAAACGTGTCTGTTTCTTTTTTCTAGTCAAAGATGCATAAGAATGTCTTTAAACATTTTTCTATAAATAAAATTTGTAATTTGAAAAAGACGTGTTTTTGTGGCCCGTGATGAATACGTTCAGGCTATTTTTTAAATAGCAGTGTAACCCTCCATTTATGTTTCTTCTGGATTTGGTGACATGGAGAAGGATGAGGGTGATGTAAGGGGGTTGTAGTGAACCTAAAGCTGAGTGTGCGGACATAAAAAAACCTGCGTAACTCTCCTGCATAAAGAACAGTGTGATATACGGAAGACACTCTCTGTTAAGATAACCTCTAAATTAAGACCATCTTTGAAGTAATTTTTTTTGCCACTCAATCCTAGTATAACTAGACCGAAATTTGCACAGCGAATTAGACCCCACTTGGAATGATAACTTAAAACGGGAGGTAGACGATATTGCTATTTGTTTACAATTTTCACATGTCTGAATGTAAAATATCCTCCTAAATACTACCAACTATATCTCCTCCCGTTTTCGAGATGAAGGTCAAGTTCCGGTTTGGAGCTCGAACGTGACCTGGGGGTCAAGGACAAAAGAAGTTATACCTTACGTATCGTCGTTTAGGGGTGGAGGTCGAAAATGAGGTCAAAATTGCTCTATCTCTTGCCGTTTTCGAGATGAAGGCCAAGTTCGAGGTTTGGGGCTCGAAAGTGACCTGGAGGTCAAGGACGCCGGATGTTATATCTTACGTATCGTCCTGTAGGGGGTGGAGGTAGAAAATGAGGTCAAAATTGCTCTATCTCTTACCGTTTTCGAGATGAATCATTGTTTTTCTTCACGTTTTTCGCGATTTGACCTTTACCATCAAGGTCAAGAGCAAAAATTTTTAACGCGTGCATCAGATCACATCGTTCTTTATATATGTAATGTCAAGGCCAAAAATTTTTATCAGGTGCACCACTTCAGATGACCCTCCCCCCCCCCCCCCCCCCCATACATGTGCCAAGTTTGGTTGGTCTAGCTTCAGCGAATTAGACCCCACTTGGAATGATAACTTAAAACGGGAGGTAGACGATATTGCTATTTGTTTACAATTTTCACATGTCTGAATGTAAAATATCCTCCTAAATACTACCAACTATATCTCCTCCCGTTTTCGAGATGAAGGTCAAGTTCCGGTTTGGAGCTCGAACGTGACCTGGGGGTCAAGGACAAAAGAAGTTATACCTTACGTATCGTCGTTTAGGGGTGGAGGTCGAAAATGAGGTCAAAATTGCTCTATCTCTTGCCGTTTTCGAGATGAAGGCCAAGTTCGAGGTTTGGGGCTCGAAAGTGACCTGGAGGTCAAGGACGCCGGATGTTATATCTTACGTATCGTCCTGTAGGGGGTGGAGGTAGAAAATGAGGTCAAAATTGCTCTATCTCTTACCGTTTTCGAGATGAATCATTGTTTTTCTTCACGTTTTTCGCGATTTGACCTTTACCATCAAGGTCAAGAGCAAAAATTTTTAACGCGTGCATCAGATCACATCGTTCTTTATATATGTAATGTCAAGGCCAAAAATTTTTATCAGGTGCACCACTTCAGATGACCCTCCCCCCCCCCCATACATGTGCCAAGTTTGGTTGGTCTAGCTTCAGCGGTTGGAGGAGAAGTCTGTAAACTGAAGAAGAAAAAATTTTTTTTAAAAGCGAGGAAAAAAACAGGTGAAGAATTCGAGGCAATCCATCCCCATTTGTTATTTTCAATACCAAGTGGGAATAAGACCATATCTAATTATCTAATTTACGTTCCCTTTTGGTTAGTCACAATGGTAGTCTGAATTCGCCCCCCCCCCCCCCGGCCAGCCTAAGTACACAGAAACCTTGATGATCAAACGAAAGGATGACGTCATAGGTGATATTTGAGACCATAAAATTACATCAGGATTCCATCACACAATTTTATCAAAACTTGGGTGATATCATGATTTAAAAATAAATGATACCAAGTGTCATTGACGCTGTTGGTTATGGGTTTGGACAGCATTAAAAATTCTTGCAAAAGGCAGCAGCATGCATTTTGGAACGAGGCCATGGGCCAACAGTTGACAGAGTAACCTTTGAATAGAAGCCCGGGGCGGGGCAAGGGGGCACTTTTTCAAGACTGGTTTTATTTTCCTTAACTTTTAAGTCCGCGCCACATTCTCTTTGACTCGCATTTACACACCGATATACTTGGTATCAAATGTTTTGCCATGTGTGCTCAAACACACACACACACACACACACACACACACACACACACACACACACACACACACACACACACACACACACACACACACACACACACACACACACGCACGCACACACACACACACACACACACACACACACACATAACGTGGAGAAAAGTGGATAATTAAAAAAAGAGCGATAAATTTTAAAAAGGGGGGTAATTTTCATTTAATACTCCACACGTTTTCCATAGAAGGGGGTGGGGGTTCTTTCGTAAGAGCACACCGCAATCGTTAAAAGAAGGAGGCGTTATTCCAAAACTAGCATTCCGCCTTTAGGGGTCATTTTAAAAAGTCATGAACACGCATAATGACCGGTTGGTACTTGAGTGCCCCCACCCCACTCTCTTTGCGATCTCATTGATCTCATTACAGAGAGCCCCATACAAACAACGACTGCGGAAATAGGATCAAGTTAATTCAGTTCCTCTCGTGGTCCTATTTCCGGGATTCCACTGCACTTGAGATTCTGAATCTTGCCATTGATAAGGGCACTGGCAACAATGACGTCACAGGTCAATAACCTTTCTTTCGACACTCCGTAATGATGTTTCAGTTTCGTGATTAAGTCTCATTAACACTTGACAAGCCTTTGGCTTGCAAGGGTTATATGAATTTGTGCGAGCAAAATTCGTCCCTTTTTTTCTTCTTGACAGTTTTTCCGATTTTTTGTGTCTTCTTCTTCTCTGACACTATGGGCCCTACGACCATGAAATTTGGGACTTATGTAGAACATGTGCATGTCACTTTTTATTTTCGTCTTTGATTTCGTTTTCTTTGTTAAAACGCCATGTGAAAAGAATGTATTTTTTGCAAGTAAATGCCTAGCATTTAACGACATCACACAACACATTGGCTCAGTGAGCTTTGCGCGAGCTCTCACTGCGTAAATAGATAACACGGCGTTTCTCTGCTCAGCCAATAAAACCTAAGTCAACAACAATCAAACACTACTCGGGTTATAAGACGTATTCAAGCTGTGTTGTTTGCAATATATTATTCAAGAAATAACCCACTGAAGGAAGTATTTTTGCGTTTTAATTTTTGTCAAGTGTTTAACATTTCGCTAGCGGAATGAGCTTCTAGTCTTTTGAGTTGTCATTAAATCGAAATGCGACTTTACCAAGCGAGAGAGAGAGAGAGAGAGAGAGAGAGAGAGAGAGAGAGAGAGAGAGAGAGAGAGAGAGAGAGAGAGAGAGAGAGAGAGAGAGAGCGAGACAGAGTGTGTGTGTGAGAGAGAGAGAGAGAGAGAGAGCGAGACAGAGTGTGTGAGAGACAGAAAGAGAGAGCGAGACAGAGTGTGTGAGAGAGAGACAGAGAGAGCGAGACAGAGTGTGTGTGAGAGAGAGAGAGACAGAGTGTGTGTATGAGAGAGGGAGAGAGAGATAGGGAGCGAGACAGTGTGTGTATGTGTGTGTGTGTGTGTGTGTGTGTGTGTGTGAGAGAGAGAGAGAGAGAGAGAGAGAGAGAGAGAGAGCGAGACAGAGTGTGTATGTGTGAGAGAGAGAGAGAGAGAGAGCGAGACAGAGTGTGTGAGAGAGCGATAGAGAGAGCGAGACAGAGTGTGTGTGAGAGAGAGAGAAAGCGAGACAGAGTGTGTGAGAGAGAGACAGAGAGAGCGAGACAGAGTGTGTGTGAGAGAGAGAGACAGAGTGTGTGTATGAGAGAGGGAGAGAGAGATAGGGAGCGAGACATTGTGTTTATGTGTGTGGGTGTGTGTGTGTGTGAGAGAGAGAGAGAGAGAGAGAGAGAGAGAGAGAGAGAGAGAGAGAGAGAGAGAGAGAGAGAGAGAGAGAGAGAAAACAAACTTTTCGAATGGTTTGTGAGTTTTTTTTCTGGCTCTTTACTTTCGAGGAAGCTAAATTATGCAATAACATAGAAAACGATACCAGACATTCGTCCTGCTTTCGCATCCTTTTCTAAAAACTGAGAGGAAATTTTCTACTCTTGTTATTGTTTTTCTTTTTCTTTCCTTTTTTTCTTTTGATCAAATGCACTGCGAAAAATGATTCAGACTGGCGGAAATATACAATCGAAGGAAAATCAAGTTCAAGATAAAATCTGAAGCGAACTACATTCAAAAATTAAAAAAATCAATGAATAAATCAAATATAATCAGATGAAATGAGAAGAAATGGTACCATTATTTTTTCATAAATTACAAAATTTCAGCAGTGCTATTTACCTCAGTTTTAAGAGCTTGTCTTCTCACCAATATCTTGAAATCATTTAGAAAAGCACCCTACTGACGTACAAAGTAACCTTTTAAGAAATAAATGTGGCACGACTGTTCTTTTTTATTATTATTAATTTTTGTATTATTTATTTTTCGAGCTTAATGTAACAGAAACTGATCACAGTTTGTTAAAGAACGCCGTGTCAAAAAAAAAAAAACCTTGTGTGAGAGTGGCGTTAACGAAGGCGATGCTTGCCAACAGAGATCATTTATTTGACGTAAATTCATTAGAGAAAAAGACTTCCTTTAAAGTAATGACTACAAGGCCTTTGAAACGAGACCAGTGTCAAATATCGTTGATTCTTCTATAAATAGCTGCAAAATAGCCATTTATTTCGATAGATAAGGGTTGGAGGAAATTTATGTCTGTTGTATTTCTGTTGTTCTTTTAAGTATTATGTATGTTCACGTTTCAAAACAAGATGCTAGGATTAATTAGACCTAAGGAGGGATAGCTTGGGGGCAGGTGGTGGCGTGAAATCTGTTTGTGCCACTTTTAATCAAAGCAACGCTCACTAATAATTTATTCTGCCAGCACTTTTGTTCAGAAACATTCAAGCGCCTAAGCCGTGTCGGTTTGTCGGAATGTCTTACGTATATCCGAGAGTTGGAAAGGTAGAAAATAATAAAAAAATAATAAAAAAAATAAAAAAATAACGATATTGGACTGAAGTCAATGTGTCATCACAAGTTAGGTTTAAAATGATGGAAGCTTAAAATGAGTTAATCAGTGTAAGACTCCGGCTTTGTGACGTCTTGTTAGTGCCGGTAATCCTACGTCCTTTTTAACTTGTTTTCTGACGTTATTCTGAAATCAGATAAGCACGTTCTTATGTTGAATAACTGACATCGTTCCGACGTTAAAAAAAGACATACCATTATCAACAGTGGTGCTATTTTACTAAATATGATGGTAGCAAGCAGCAATTTACACTCTTATTTGGACACATTTCATGTAAATTTGTGTAATTGCAGCCTCTTTGACTTTTAATTAATCAATTGAATGCTCAGTTGTGACCTTACTGCCGTGCAAATAATGCAACTAATTTAGGTTACCCGGGTAAACGTAATTATGTACTTATTTTTTTCGGTCATAGAAGCTGGGTTACCTAAATTAAGTTGGCAGAGTCACATTTTGTACAAGAGATAACACGGCGACTGGTCTCCACTGAGGCATTCTGGTAGTTGTGCTGTTCAGTTTTAAGCCCGTTTTCAAGTAACATATTGTTTAGTGTTTACGAGATGCCTTAAGAGCGCTTACTAAGCTCAGCAAACACCATCAATCGATCCTATTAATAACTGTTACACAGAAGATGATGGGCCAGCTACCACGTACAGTGGAACCTGAAGATAAGATCACCTAACAACTGGTGCCACCAGAAAAGGAATCGCTTTTCGACAGAACACGATGGGCTAAATGGAAGTAGAACTTGTCATGCTTAATGATAAGACTATGATCATGATTAACCGACTCTAAGAATTGCAGTCATTACTGCTGTTAAAACTATGATTATGATTATAAGAGTGTTGGGATCATACCTGATACCAGACAATACCTGTGTGACCATGATTACTGGCTATAAGACTGGGAGCGATAACTGACAATACCTGTACGACCATGATTACTGGCTATAAGACTGGGAGCGATTACTGACAATACCTGCACGACCATGATTACTGGCTATAAGACTAGGGGCGATAACTGACAATACCTGTATGACCATGATTACTGGCTATAAGACTGGGGGCGATTACTGACAATACCTGCACGACCATGATTACTGGCTATAAGACTGGGAGCGATAACTGACAATACCTGCACGACCATGATTACTGGCTATAAGACTGGGAGCGATAACTGGCAATACCTGCACGACCATGATTACTGGCTATAAGACTGGGAGCGATAACTGACAATACCTGCACGACCATGATTACTGGCTATAAGACTGGGGGCGATAACTGACAATACCTGTATGACCATGATTACTGGCTATAAGACTGGAAACGATAACTGACAATACCTGCACGACCATGATTACTGGTTATAAGACTGGGAGCGATAACTGGCAATACCTGCACGACCATGATTACTGGCTATAAGAATGGGAGCGATAACTGACAATACCTGCACGACCATGATTACTGGTTATAAGACTGGGAGCGATAACTGGCAATACCTGCGCGACCATGATTACTGGCTATAAGACTGGAAACGATAACTGACAATACCTGCACGACCATGATTACTGGTTATAAGACTGGGAGCGATAACTGGTAATACCTGCACGACCATGATTACTGGCTATAAGACTGGAAACGATAACTGACAATACCTGCACGACCATGATTACTGGTTATAAGACTGGGAGCGATAACTGGCAATACCTGCACGACCATGATTACTGGCTATAAGACTGGGGGCGATAACTGACAATACCTGTATGACCATGATTACTGGCTATAAGACTGGGAGCGATAACTGACAATACCTGCACGACCATGATTACTGGCTATAAGACTGGGGGCGATAACTGACAATACCTGCACGACCATGATTACTGGCTATAAGACTGGGGGCGATAACTGACAATACCTGTGTGACCATGATTACTGGCTATAAGACTGGGAGCGATAACTGGCAATACCTGCACGACCATGATTACTGGCTATAAGACTGGGGGCGATAACTGGCAATACCTGTATGATCGTGGTTATTGGCTATAAGGATATGGGTATGATTATTGCCTGTAATTCTATGTGAAATAAGTAAACATCTTTTAAAATCTGGAAACAGGTTATTGATTGCTTTATAAATGTTCCCAAGGTTTAGTTAATACTGAATAAGTACACTGCAGTTACCGCAAAAAGTAACTGATAGCAATTAGAAAAGTCCTTCGCAAAGAGTTGTGTAAATCACTAGGTGTATGCATGTGGCAGCAATTACATCAACAAATATACAATTAGAACCTATTCAGGCTGAATGTGTCTGCATTATCCATACGGCTGCGCTCTACAAGAAAGTATGCTTCTTTGCCTAAGCACATTCGAGACACGCCAATAAGTTATCAGTTGATTTGCTCAAGTTTGCGTTACAAAGTATTAATAGTATTTTTATAGTGACAACAACAATGGCTTGACTATAAACAGCACAATCATCAAACTATTTTTCCTTAAAGAACATTAATTATACCTTTATATTAAGCACCTGCCACTTTGCTTATTTGTTTGAATTAGGCAGTAAAGTATATGTAATAAGAATCCGACCTGAAAAACAAAACAAAAGTGTTTAATTACAAACTGACACGTTTTACATCTTTTGTCTCATAAATGGTTTGTGTGCAAAAGTTCACACACTAACACACATACACACACATACATATACACATACAATTACTCCCACCCCCACACATACACACATATACATACACATACAATTACTCCACACACACACACACATACAAATATATATATATATATATATATATATATATATATATATATATATATATATATATATATATATATAATGCCGCGAATACCGCAAAACTGTCGTAACCAGGCTATTGGCATGTTTGAAGCTGTGCTTCTGCTCAGTTCGTTGCCAGACGTTTCGGGTGCAGTAACAGAGCAGTAAAAATACTCCGAAGACGATATCGGGACACTGGATCAACCAAAGACCGACCACGTAGTGGCAGACCGCGTGTGACCACACCTAACCAGGATCGCCGGATCCGCATGATCCACCTGCAGGATCGCTTCAGACCAGCCACAATAACAGCAACAGACGGACGAATAATCGAAAAACCGTTATGCGGCGCCTACGTGGGATCCGCGATCATCGGGTCCACATCGGAGCGGTGCTAAATCGCAAGAGACGGAGAATTTGAGTGCGCTGGGCCAACAACCACAACTATGGTGCCTGGAGACATAACAATTGGCGGCGTGTGATGTTTTCAGATGAGTCGCGATACAAACTTTTCCGCGCAGATGGACGTCAATGCGTATACAGGCGACCCGAAGAACGCTACGGCCATGTTGCATAAAATAAATTAACCGGCACGGTGCTGGCTCAGTCATGATTTGGGGCGCAATACGCTTTGGATGGAGGTCCCAACTGCTCATTATTGATGGAAATTTGACCGCGAACAGTTATATTGATACTGTTTTGAGCAATCAAGTGATCCCGTTTGTGCAGCATTGTCAGGGCACCTTTTGTATGCACGACGATCCCCGCCCGTGCTCGGTTGCTCGGTTGTGTAGAGATTATTTAGCGGCTAATAATGTTGATGTGCTACCATGGCCGGCATATAGTGCTGGTTGTTCTATGGGATCATCTGGATCAGCAAGTTCGAGCCCGTAACCCACGCCTCAAAATCTCGTGGAATTGAGGCAAGCATTGATTGAGGAATGGCACAGATATCCTCAATACAAAAGTAACAGGTTGGCAACTTCAGTGCATAGTCGAATCCAGGCCCTACTGTGTTCCAATGCATATCGCACACGGTATTAGTGGCGGTTATAAACATTATAAATCGAAGAAAATTCAAGCGGCATTCACACTGACTTTGACGCTTTGTGACCTTTCATTAAAATTTCTTAAAAGTTCCATTTTTCGATTATATTGTGGCACTGTCTGAAATGACAATGAAAACACTACCCAAATACCACATTATTTCGGTTTTAGATTGACTTCATCTGCACGCAAAGTTTATTTGTTACAGGTGTATGTAGCTTAGCTCGCGATATGTTTGGAATGATGAATTTCTATGTTTATGTCATGCGAAGAAAGGTTCTATATTTAAGTAGAAGAATAACATTCAAACGCTCACCAGATAAAAATATGTCTCCAACCTATTTTTAGTTCATCATAATATAATTACTCAAGTGAAAGCAATGTTGACTGACTTATTGCAGCTATCGGCGCAAGATTGAGTTAGTTAGACGTAACAAGTTCCCCCTGAATATGAATTATCCATGTCCCGTGTGACGTAACTGAACAAGGGTCTGACATACTTCAACCGCACATGCCGTTACAACATACCTCTTTAAGGCATTGAATTTTGTAGCATGAACTGGGAACTGCATATCAGTGCAGAAAAGTGCCGAACGATAAAAAATGCGCTGTACCCCGCGAGGCATCGTCGGAATCTAATATACTCACAACTGTAGAATTAGCGTTCAGACAAAAGAGTTGATTTTTTAAAAATATTTTATCCATTTATTTTGTGCTAATAAGGCAACGATGGTTAGCAAAGATATTGTGCTCTTGATACTTTTCAATTTCTATTTTAAAATCTGCAAAAATTAATTTTTGATATCAAAACAGTAGTGTATTTATATACAAAAAATTCAGAAGCATACATCTGTGAATGAAATAACAACTTGTCCTAATATACAGAATCTTTCTTTTATTTTTTTTTGCTGTACAAAAAAAAAGCAATTCTTGAGCTCAAAAATTGTGTTGTTTTTCTTGACATCAATACTTCAAGGTTTCATCTCCAAAGTTCAATTAAATTTTACATAAATGTGTGCCTCCCTTAAGATTTTTTCAGTTTGTAAAATTGATTTTTTGATCTCAAAAACACATTTTTGCCATCTAAAATTCAATTATTGATAGCAAAATATAAATTACTGAGATCTACATTGATTTATTGACGTCTTTATTTATATTTTGATATTTAAAATAAGCATTAAATGTTAAAACGACATTCCATAAAATGTAGCTTTTAACGAAAGAAACTAATTTAAACTTTTAATGACAAATGAACTGCTTCGAAACCGATATAGTTTTAAACTAATGTGTTTTATACAATGTATATTGCATCTTGCTAATGTATGTTGCATCGTGCTAATATGGTCAGCAGGCAAAAGTGTGAACTACAACTGCTTGTTAAACTACAAAGCAAACAATAGCAAAAACCCAAGAATAAGCACAAGTGCATTAAGTAAAACAATCATACTATACTATTTCTGAAATGATCTGTAATCGATTCCGAAGTAAATTCATTTAAAAACTATATATTTGTGTTTTTAAAAGACCGCGAGCTAGCTTTCATTTTGTTGACAGTTTAATGGTTTAAACTGAAACGTTTTGCTTTGGTTCAACTTATTCCTGGTCAGGCAAGAAAGCAATGGCACAGAAATTTAGTGCTTCTCCATATTATTTCATTTTTTTTTAAATTGTAAATTATATTTATTCATAATGAAGAATAATTTAGAGTGTAAGAATATTTTAACTGATTAATTATTTAATTTCAACAAAGATATCTGATTGAGGATTCTGTGGCTTCGAAAAGTCATATCGCAGCTATAATAAAACGAGTATTATTTTTGTGCAGGAACCAGTGACATTAGTAACAGCTCGTAGCGTTATTTACGTGAGGCAATCTCTGTGATCTGCGGATTCCTCTTAAAACCCTCTTCTTCAATATCTTAGAGTAATGACCCAAAGTCTATCAGCAATATAAATAAATATTCATGACCTTCTGTAATCAGTAATATAGCCCTAAAATTATTGGAATCACTAACCCTGCGGTGCACTGCATAAAAATGTAAATATATACGATGTATCTTGCAATAGATCTTTGTCTGACTCTATCGGGAAGTTATCTCTAGAATATTTTCAATATGAGTACTTTACAACTACTGTGACCGCTTACAGTTTTGTCTATATAAGCTGGAGAAGCACTGAAAGAAACCTGTCACGCGCGTGCGCAAAATATGGTCACAAATCCCATAAAATTGTGGATTCATGTTACTTTATGTCGTAAGCTGATACCTGACCAGATAATAAAATGCTGAGTTGTGGCTTACTCGAGATTGAAATACCAAAAGCACAATGATCAATGATTTATTCCATAGTGTATATGACAAGTATTTTACATGCAAACCATAAGCGTGCCATTTTATGTCAAAATGCGAAAATTGATACCACACATTGCATGGTATCAGCTTTTGAAGCTTCAGTAACACGTAATGAATATAAGATGAATATAAGACCACTCAATAATGTAGAAAAAAGTACTATCTTCGTACTAATTTACGAATTTAATTTAAGGAGTTATTGTCTTACTAGAAATTGTAAAAGTTCCTTTTTGGTTCTTTTTCTTGGTTTCTTTCAGTGTTCGCCCTCGCTTCCATGCATCTGTTTTTTTTAAATTTTTCTGTTTCTGAACTATCTGGATTTCAAGAAGTGAACACAGAAGGCTTTGAAGAATAAACATAAGAAATAAAATAGAATGCTACAGGCATTATCGCCTTTAAACACATCCCAGCCAAACTCACTTGGGACACAGCCCCACATAGTGCATACATCAGCTGAAGCAACAGTACAGCTATACTGGACTGGAGTACCCTGCATAGCTTGTGTTGCTTTGACGTCAAGCCACAGTGATCACTAAATTAACAGATGCGATACTTAGCTCAGAGAATGCATGACGATTTAAATTATCGGTGGCTGTCTGTTGAAACGGGAGCGAGAGTGTAAAATATTTTACCTTATAACTTCGTCACAACTATATTGTATTTTTAATCAATATGATCTAAAATTAAAAGTAGTTGTGTTTGCTACGCATTCCGTTACTTTTAGCATGAAATATACCCATGATATGACCTCTGTCGTCTGTCAGACTGTAAGCTTGGAATGAATTCTTTTTTCTCATACAGTCTTCTTATAAAAAATAAACTCAGGTTTGGGGGATAAGGATGTTCTATTACTTTTTTAGCCGGTTTACAATTTTTCGGCAGTCTGAATTCAGGCTAGTTTAAAAGTATTTCTGCGATTTTTTTTTCTAAACTTTGATCATGCTACTGGTATGGTGAACGTTTTACGAAGTTCTATAAAAGAAACTTTAACAAAAGACAACTTTCACAGGTGGTGTGGGTGATGCAATGACTGGTACTTATACCCAAAAATTAAATTAATAAAATATTATTTGAGTCAGTCAATTGTTGTAGTAAACGATACACTATTAAACAATCATACTAACAATTTAAAAAAAATAATAAAATCCAGGGGGTGACGTTTAGCTCAGTCTGTAGAGCGTTGGTCCTGTAATTCTATGGTCCCTGTTTAGAATCTGGCCAGGGGTGGAAAGCGGAGGACTGACCTTCGTTCAAACTGCCTCAGCTAAACGACGGCAAAGGATTATTCACCACTACGGAATTCAGATTTAGCACAAATGAGTCTTCCGGCCATCCCTTATTTAAAAAAGGTAAAAAATTGAAATTCAATCTGAAGAATATTGTTATTATTTATCTATCTGAAGGAAATTAGCATTAGATTCTGCTTTATGCTTTATATTCTAAGCTGGGTGTATATTTTATATGTAAAAGCATGCACACTCCATTTTGATGAAGATGTTAGCATTTGAATGCCTTCGGTAAACAAAGTGTTATTTCACATTTATTTTAAAGAGGCTGGTCTATAATAAAGACAGAGCAGTGAATGCATTTAAAGCGGACGCATGTTTTATTAGAAACACTGCGTATAAAATGGAGATCTTTCAAAACCATAAATTCATTAAACATGTCAGAACCGCCTACGTCTGTGATAATCTATTATAGGTGTTATTTATATCAGTAGATGGAAGTTTTAGGCATAACTGAAGATTGGTCTATTTTTCTTGTACATGAATTACACTCTCTTGTATCTTTGTGGCAGGACAGATATGGCATGTCTGTCTTTAACAACATTACGCAACATGATGGATGTACTGCTAAGTTGATATTAGCCTGATAATGCAATACAGGTCAAGTATGGATTACTTCAAGAGAAGTACATGACGCTTTTCTGTTATAAAATAAGCGGACATTGAGTTGTCTGGCATAAATAAATAACACCAACACATACTCATGAACTGAGTTAAAATTAACAAAAACTTTAACACTGTGAGCCAATAACACTGTTATTTTATATGACCCTAAATGATAAAAAGTGCGCTGTAATGTGTTATTGGTTTTACCGAGACTATACAAAACTTAGCAGTGCTTGTCCTAGCACTCGTTTTTTTTTAAAATTCATATACAAAACTTAATGTACTGGAAGCCTGGTGCTTTCTTACTAATAAAAATCACATTCTATTATGCTTTCAAGCCTCAATACAAATTTTTAATGCATTTACCGTAATTTTGTATCGACAAGAAGGCAAAATATAGTGGAAAATTGAAAGATCAATGTGTCAATAGCTAAAAAAATATTGGGCCATGTTATTTTCTTTCTTCGTTTAATAACCACTTAAGAAATTTCTGCTAGTATAGAGAAACGTCAGATTAAGTTCGGACCCGTCGCTTTTTGTGTTTGTGATTATTTTATTTTCAATGTGTTTCTGTAGAATGTAAAGAGAAATTTGCTCTCCTTAATGATAAATGGAAATGACTTGTGCTGAAATACAAAAGATGCTTGTCGCAGCTTTGAATAAGAACAAAATGTATGTAGAGCCTATTCATGGATAACATCATGAGCTTTTAAGACCCAGCACCCTGGACTGATTGACTTTTATTAACCAGCTTACTCGTAAATGCAACATGAAATGAACAACTACACAAGCAAAGCTGAAGCCTGATGTGCATTCGATTTCTGTTCCCTTACCATTTTGCCACATGTATACAATTTATACAAATTGTCAAACGTAATCGCAAAGTAAGTGATTTAAAATTTCTGTCAGTACATAAATATCGACAATGGTTGAGAATTAAAAAAGAAGTAAAAATGGGTTAAAAAAGTATACATGCGCAAAATACAATATTGCACAAAACCCCTGCATAAAACAATATTCAGGAGCATAATCCTTTTAATAAAGCATGAACTTCTATTCACACCTGTCACACACAGTGATTGTAATACAACACAAGAGGGAACGCAACCACGCTCTTTTTCTGAGGGGTGGATTTACACTTGTGCCTGTCACGTGATAACTAGATGAGATGCATACCTTAAGGTTTCCATTAAAAATGGCTTCATCGCTATTCCACGTACTCGAATGAAAGAACGATGACAGGTATAAAAACGGTTGTTAAGCTTAGCAATCAGTCACTTACATTTAGAAAGTTTAAGTTTATAAAGAGCTCTCATTGTTTTCGAGCGAGTATAGTCTTTAGATCCTGTCTACATCCATCTCATCTCCTAAATTTGTCTGAAACCCTAAAAGCTATACAACTGCAAGTGTATAGTCTGTTTTCAAGTTTAAATGCAGAAAAGATATGGAAATACACCAATGCCTATTAATACGCTATGATTCGTTTTGGATAAAAGCAGTCCAATATGTTTGCCTTGACATCGAAATAGGCATCGGCCTATACAAGTTTGCTAGGCTTTCTGAAGACGTTGCACAGACCGGTGGTGATTTTGTTGCAATAACAACATCTCTGTGGCGCATTTTGCGACTTTGCACACATGTTGACGGCAAATGAAAGTTGTGACGTGCGACACAATGATGCAGAATCACGTAAATTGTTTCTGAGGAAGTGATTTTGCCCGATGACGTGATATCCCTGGTAGGGCGACGTCTATCTAATGTGTATGTAACGTCATACGTTCGCAAGATAGGATCAGGAACTCTTTACTTTGAAATGAAACTTTAACAAGCCCTTATTGTTGCAAACCACAGCCGGTTCTTTTTAGTCTGCTTATTTCGGTGTCATCAATAACAAAATAATAATGTGTCATCAATAACGAGATATTAAAAGTGTATAACTGAAACAAAAGGCGCAGCATACTGACAATAGATCATATTGTGTGAGGAAGCAAATTAAGAATGTTTTTTTATATAAGACCATTAAATTCATTTTAATGTCCATGTACCGTCATGATGCCATTAGGCTTTGACGTACATTTCTCAGGCACATCACAACCATTGTCTCTAGTCTAAATGTCGCCTCTCAGCCCATTAAATGTTTTTTTGCAGCCAGTTCTTTTCTTTTTTATTGTTTATCTCATAAGTCTTTCCTTAAGCAGTAGCATAACAGCTAACACAGCGTCAGTGTGTGGCTCTCCCATGACCTTCAGTTGTGAAGAAAAGCCTCACAGAATTCCAAGAACTAATTCCCTCATTAAATCATATATTTTAATGGCTTACTGCATAATTTGATCTTTTTTGTAAGATTCGTTTTTGTTTTCTCTCTGTTTTCCATCTAAACTGTTCCAATTTCCAAAGGGATGTACTTTGAACTGCAAAACATAGAATCTGATAGTTACGTAAAGCGTAACGCCATATTCTGACCATTTTCTGTCATGTGTACCTGGAAAATCGTTAAGGGCAGAGCTATTTTCATTTTTGTAACCCGTCCCTTCACGGAATTAAATAAAGATTGAGTTCGTGAGGTTAACATTGACCTCCAGTTTCAAGGCCATAGGTCATATGATTTGTGTAGAACTCGAGATTTATTTATGTACTCGAAACATGCATTTTGTGTTTAATCACTTTTCACCTATTTAAAATCTTCTTAAATTATGTTTTCTATAAAATTATCTGCATAGATATATTCACTTGCTTCCGTACAAGTCGTAATCATAACCAAGAAATTAGGCATTATGCACATGAGTTTGAGACATTCCTTGATCAGTTAAAACGTATGTTCTTTTTCATGTGGCACATGTTTATTTATGTGCACCACTAGCCACACAAATACCGTGTGCAGTAGGAACTACAAAGACTGAACAGAAACAGACCAATAGATAATTTGGAGTACATAATTTTAAAGAAATTTTAAGTGGTTAAAATTCATAATTAGACTCACAGAAAGCACCTTTTTGATTCACAAATAGATATTTACTGTTATTTCGCAAACAGCTAAACGTCACGAAGTTACGCAAGAGGTAGCTTTGTGATCAAAGTCCAAAGGCCTCCAACAACCCCTAAAAGGAGATATACAAGGGTTAAACACATGATCTAAACATTGGCCTTGAAATCAGGATAACGTTTTAAGGTTGAACATGGCAGTGCAGGTATGTTTTTGCTCACTGTGACGAAATGAGGTCCATTTTTTAATACTTTTACAATGTGGATGATTTAACAAGACCTCATTACTTCGCATGTTTTAGGCTGTATGACCTGTCTTTTAAATCCTAATAACAATAGTGACACTTGACATTCAATGATTTATATAAACTCAACAGTCACAGAAATCTTTTTATGTTGGTCGTTCTAGTTGGATGGCAGCTTCCCAGGAGCTGTTAAAAGGTATCTTAGATTTACAAGTCCAGAAATAAGGTATTACGTAGAGAAAAAAAAACATATTTCGGAATGCGGTTAACAATCACTCCTGGTGCACCAGTAAGACAATATCCACATCCGATGGCCATATGGATAACATATGAAAAACATCCAGATATGGGGTAAAGGAGAGATACTGTATTAATGTGATGCGCCATATGGTAAAACATAGAGTGTACTAGAATATCGACATGCGGTGCAGTAAACTGCAGAGATATACAGACATAGTATAGCAAGATAATATTCCAATGCCTAGTGTATATGTATTTTATTATTATTATATTTTGTATGTATGATATGTATTTTATTGATGACTTAATACCGCATATTAACGATAACAAAGTATGAGTAGCCCTTTTCAGTAAAATAGTGGCCAGTGTTTGTTTTGTTTTATTTAGTAGCAAGGCAGGAGCACATAAAAGGACATGTTATGTGAACTGATGATGTGTTTTAATGTCAGTTTTTTTTAGAGATAAGTGTAGGAAACATGGAAACAGGACAATTTCCCCCAGACAATTCCCCAAATCATTCCCCCCGACAATTCCCCCTCCCCCCGAACAATTCCACCCGTAGGACAATCCCCCCAGGACGATTCCCACTAATTCATTTTTATTTTTCTTATTTTTTTTTCTTTGTATTTTTCTCTCTCTCTCTCTTTCTTTTTACAGCTTCTTCTAATTGAAGGCCGTGTAATTGTCCTTTGTGGAATTGCCCACAACATCAGGTTTTAAATGACAGAAAAGACTTTCGTTCCAGACAGAAGAATTTTGCATTTTTGATTTTTAATGTATTTTACAAATAAAGAAATGACAGATACCTGGTTGTTTTATTTTTGTTTTGGCATTCAAAGTGAAATAAAAATAAAAATTAAGTTGGGGGGATAGTCCTCGGGGGGGGGGGGGGGGAATTGTCCTACGAGGAAATTGTTCGGGGGGGGGGGGGTTGTCGGGTGGGGGGGCGAATTGTCCTAGACCCGGAAACATATACACTAGTTGGTTAGTTTCTCTAATCGTCATAATTTTGAACTATAGCCCTCCTAGTCTACTGCATTAGTTTCTCACCAACTCTCGACCCGCCCCGCCATCTCTCCCTTACTGCTTTGACTTTAGGCTTGGTTCAGAAAACTTTAATATATTCACCAACAGAATATTTTTTTTCAGCTAAAAACATCAGCTGCCTTTTAGAAATGCCAAACTTAAGTGATCTTTCAAGTGATTTTTCCCGTAATATCCTATAAAATAAGTCGTTTTGGGGGATAAGATGGGATGGGGGGGGGGGGGGGCGGCGTTTTCACTTCGCTTAGAGCAAGCGAATTGCCGCTCTAGTTCTGTGCCTTACTATGTCTGAGCATTCTCGTTCTGATGGGGATGCGGCATTAAAAATCAATCTAAAGGAAACATTATTTAAAAGAAAACAATCCTCTTGAAAGGTCAGTGCTTCCTACACAATGTTCACAGCAGACATAAATGACAGAAATAGAGGTGTAGCTTCTGTGTTATAAGTGCTCAAAGTGATATAAAGTCTTTCATTACCCTGGAGACTTCAAGAATATAGCTTTTAATAAGTTTATATTCAGAAAGGAGTCACCTTTATGGTGTTTTTGCACTCACCACCCTCTGTAGAATTCTTTCTTCGGTTTATTTTTATGTCCGTTATGCTGCACTCAAATTTATGTGCACCTGTATTATTTATGAAATATGAGTCCCGTTTTATATGCATCAATACCCATACGATATCAGACAATAGCATTGTGTATTTGATACTGTTATAAAAATAAACTAATAGATTATGTCGATTTTGTAGGTAGCGGATGAATATTAGATTACGCTGGATGGGGTTAATGGAACCCTGAAACGTCCAGCAAATAACAGCGGAGAGTTTGGCAGGATAAAAGTTCATTTTTGGTGTCTAATTCGCACTCCACTGCCCCACAGTGCCCTAAACATGAAAGCAGACCACCCGCTTCCCACTCCCTGAAAAAATAAGATCAATGACTAAATGTAATAGCCAAGGTTCAAATGCTATTTTTGTATGGTAATCGAATAGGCTACGTCACTGCACAACATGGTGCAAATGAAGTCTAACTAAATATTATTAAAAGGTCATGTAAGCCATTCCTGCATTTGCGGATTATATGATGGATAGATTCCATCTTTTATTCAGAAGACCTTTTTTCAGATCTGCACAAAAGCACGAAATATAACACTGTAAGCAATAACTAGTTGGAAATATTTCATCTGCTAATTTAATTAAAGTTTGGCTAAATGGTGGGTCTGCATCTGCGGCCTACAATCCGGACAACTGGACCTTTTTGGCTTCAGTTTTGATGCGTATGTTCCATGTGCGAATTGTGACATCATACCGCCTAGCTCTGATAAGTTTTGCTGTCTTTAAATGGTATGTTACATCCCAACGAAAACTGACTTTCTTCTCTTTTTTTCTTGGTTTTCACACAACATACATGCTAATGATTTGAGGAACAATTTAGTTTTTCTCACATTTTGTGTCAGTTTTATTTAAGCATCAGACCACAGGTCTAATTAAGTGTTTGTATATTTATTAGGGAAACGTCGTTACCCGTTGTCCCAGCAGAGAATATCTGCTATTTTCACACGGGGGTTTACAGACAAATTTATGGCCGCACTGGCTTGCAGTTGCTACGATTCATTGCGTAAGGTGTAACGACAATTTTACGACCCATAGAAAACGTTTGTTAAGTGCTCATATATAAACGTCCTTTTACTGTGAGCTTTAACATTCTTCATAGCCAATCTACGATCTGTTTCAAATACAGGGTCATATTTTTGATAAAAACTGTATGATTTAATCAGGTGTTTGACTTGTATTGTATGAGAAATACTCTGAGATTGGCTAGACGGACAGACCGACTAATTCGCTGACGTAATTTGATTTTAGGTTTATAAAAAATTATATCAGTCATTCGTAAAGAAATGTGAGAATTCGTCAGACAGTCTGACTCATGAAAAACGTACGGAAGCCGGCTGGTGAGTTCCTGTGTCTTATCTTACACTTCCCATCGTTTCTCTTATTCCCTATTTTTTTTTTTTTATTTTGACTTGATTGTTGGACGTAAACCACATTTATAACAAAATAGGCAAATTTATAAAAAGATAGTACTGGAAATAAATACATAATATATAAGAATAAGGGGTCATCAGCCGGCTTCCGTACTGGGTTGATATTTTTTGGGATTCCACACTGAAAACAATTAGTCTGCGGTACTTTAACAGTTCTCCATAAATTTTATATTTCACTTGTTTGCAGCCAGATTAACTGCTTGTAATGCTGTAAACAGACTAATCGGCGTTGTAGCTTACAAATTGTAAGTTCGAGATACAGCGTTCATTGACCTTTCTGGAAAGATTCATTGGACAAAAAACTTAATCTGAGTTGGGCTTAGATATCGTGTTTGATTGTGCAATAAACCATTCAACACAGCAAATATATCGTGCGAGTTTATGTACCCAGAGAAGCATAACAGTCTTATCAACGGATTTCAAAGGAATTCTGCTTTTAAAATGCCTATAGCAACAAGCATGATTCGGATAAAAGAAAGTTAGAGATTGAAGGAGGAGAGTGTGAGGGGGGGGGGGGGGGTGACAACTCGGTAGTGGCGATACATATCGCCATTTTTATGATACACCTATGGGGCTGTGTACCTGACACGTGGGCGGGCGACAAAAACTGACACCTTTGCTAGGGACTCTCAGGGAGTCCTAAAACAACTGTTACGAAGTTTCCGATCCACTGTCACATATATGCGCTGATGTGTCAGTATAACCTAGTAAACATTCCGACATCTATCCAACGTCCATCTGAAGTTGCGACGTCGACATGACCAAACATTAATTCTGGTGGTAACTGATTAGTCTCGACTATAGATCAACGCTTAATCAACGGCTTCGACATAATGTTGTGTACACATGGGACAAGCAATGTTTTAAAAAATATTCATGAAAATGGATATACTCTGTTACCAGATGCAACAAGGGTTGGGGGTACTTTGACGCAGGGATAACCAAGATACCTTATCATTGTCACCGTCTAGACGGTGATTCTAAACTAATATTTTCCCGATGTCTATATAACGTCACTCTCCCAACGCATTTACAACGTTGGAATATAGAAGTTGTTTCGAATTCCATTTGCAACCTTTTCGCAACGTTCGTTATACTTCGGGCTATCGGCGTCTATCCAATGTGACCAGGTAGACGTTGTTTCGCCTTCCATAATCAATTCAAACATCGACTGCGACCCCAATCCAACGTTGATCTAAATGGACAGATTATGATACCTGATCTACTTCCTCAAATCTTTTTTTTTTTTACAATTATTTCTCGAGTTGATGCAAAATAAATTGATATACTATTTCACTTTACTTCTTTTGAACCCTGATCACTTCCACTTTAGCGTCAGATTTTACAGCTCTGTTTTTAAGATTTTCAAAGCAGAACACTTACCGGTAGTATTTCGAAACAGCTTTTAAAAGGTTTAAGGGTTGACGACTCTGGAGTTCATTCTGTACATACAGCTAGTTCACAGAATTGATTGCTTTTCACAAAGATAATCCATTGAAGACATGCTTGTACCAGGTGTGTCTAAACTGTCAGAGCTACTGAGGTGGTAATCCCTGGAAGTATTCACTACTTCAGGGATCATTTAAGATCCTTCTACACAGAGCAAGTGGACAGACTTTCTTGCTCTGCTCAAAGGTAAATCACTGTAATTTTGTTAACGGGACGGGCTGTCTTAGGTATCACAGTTACTGGGTCAGTAATGCGCGGGTTTATACAAAAATTAGGGTTCTGAAAGTATAGATCAGTTGTCGTACCCTGCCCATTTAGAGCAATCGTCGCAGGATCAGTTGTCGCCATATCAATTGTCTTGGATTCGTAAAACCCCAACCCAACAATCCAGTTATGTCTGATGTTGTAAGGACTTAACTAAGTGGAGATGTCACTGCAGCCATTACCAGTCAGCTTTTCATTTAGCTATGACTACTTCAATAACTCAAGGAATTGCATGAAGCTTAAAGTAAAGACACTCTTACTTCAGTATTTAACCCCCACCCCCTACTTCTGAGCTTTTTGAGAAGGGTTGTTTCACGTTTATCAGGCTGTATTACAGCCCTATGAAGCAATATCGACCAGCCTTTCCTCGTGTTAATTACGACATCCGTATAATGCCCTCACTTCATAATTAACCAACAAAATTATAGTTTTTGGACTTCTATCTTCATTTTTTATTAATGGACGAATGACACGTTTTCAATTTTTCATTCAGCTTACTTGAAGTATAGTTCTTTTGTCGTCCGTCATTTATGGTCCACAGTATCGATGTTCGGAGTTATGGCCCGACTTTATGATCGAATAAATTTATGGCTAGGTTGCATGATATTTTGTTTTCGTTTTTTGTTCTGTTTTATTTTTAAATTCTATTTTGCATCAGGTGAGTGCCGTGACTTAAGCAAGCACGAGAGAATCTATACTTTTTAGACCATCGTTAAATAGTAATCAAATAATAAAAAGCTTGATTGTTTTGAAGTAGGAGCAGTAAAATATCACGTGACCAGCTCCGGGCCATTTCGCCCTGTGGATCATTTCGCTCCTGAAGCAAGTTTCCAACTCTAATGCAAAGTAGATATCAGGACACGGTTTATTTCCAAAACTTGAAATTCAAACTTTCAAAATTTTAACATCAATATTTAATTGAAATTTTTCAAAATTTCAAACAACCCAGTAAACATTCTAAGGTCGATCCAACGTCGATTAGAGACTGCGGCGTCGTGCTGACCAAATCACAAATCAACTCTGGTTGTACTTCGGTTCTGATTAGTCGCAAACACAGATTAACGTCTTACAAACGTCTTTGACTCAACTTTGAATAGCTGTTGTCTTTGATATCAACCAAAACGCAATTTTCTCCGACGTCTGATCAACGTCTCTGGTGCAACGTTGAATAGATATCAGAAAATCGACGCTGGATAAACATCGGACTCAAGTAGGGTGAAAAGGAAAGTTCCAGCCCACTTTGTGACGTCATACTGTCTGGAAGTGACGTCATCATGTCTGGACCGGAAGTGTTGTCTGGACCGGAAGTGTTGTCTGGACCGGAAGTGTTGTCTGGACCGGAAGTGTTGTCTGGAGCGGAAGTGTTGTCTGGACCGGAAGTGTTGTCTGGACCGGAAGTGTTGTCTGGAGCGGAAGTGACGTCATGATAAGCGTTAGGATAGGCGCGGCCATCCATGACGTGATAATGACGTCATGATGACGTCATACTGTCTGGAGCGAAAGTCTGGAGCGAAAGTTGCTTGATAGTTTTGGCCGAGTCAATCATCATGAAGCCAACGAACTCCACCTGTCAATCAGTGTAACCATGGCAACAGACCCTAAAAAGCCAGGACCCCCCCCCCCCCTCGAAATTGTAATTTTTGCATATTTATCCGTTTCAGACGATTCTGAACATTTTTCATTTTTTGGGTCGACCGACCCCCCCCCCTCGAAATTGTAATTTTTGCATATTTATCCGTTTCAGACGATTCTGAACATTTTTCATTTTTTGGGTCGACCGACCCCCCCCCCCCCTCGAAATTGTGATTTTTGCATATTTATCCGTTTCAGACGATTCTGAACATTTTTCATTTTTTGGGTCGACCGACCCCCCCCCCCCTCGAAATTGTAATTTTTGCATATTTATCCGTTTCAGACGATTCTGAACATTTTTCATTTTTTGGGTCGACCGACCCCCCCCCCCCAGGACATACTATGTACCGACCCCCCCCCCCCCCCTAGGTGAGCAACATTCTGTCAAGTCAGCTTCAGTTCCATCAGAGGGGGTATATAAGGGATGAGCATCCAGCAGTGACAGTCATTTCGGTGAGTGGAGCAAGGAAGCAAAAGTTACAGACAGCAATTGGATCACATCAGATCAAGGGATGGCATCCAGTGACAACTATTTCGGTAAGTGTTTATTGAAACTTGATAAATAAAAAGTGAACTTTGTAAACAAACTTTGTAAACAAACTTTAGTTATTTACATAATTGAAACTTTGTAAACAAACTTTGTAAACAAACTGTGTAAACAAACTTTATAAATAAAATTTGTAAACAAACTTTGTAAACAAACTTTATAACAAAATTTGTAAACAAACTTTGTAAACAAACTTTGTAAACAAACTTTGTAAACAAAATTTGTAAACAAACTTTATAAACAAAATTTGTAAACAAACTTTATAAACAAAATTTGTAAGCAAACTTTGTAAACAAACTTGACTTATTTACATAATTGAAACTTTGTAAACAAACTTTGTAAGCAAACTTTGTAAACAAACTTTGTAAACAAACTTTGTAAACAAACTTTATAAACAAAATTTGTAAACAAACTTTGTAAACAAACTTTGTAAACAAACTTTGTAAACAAAATTTGTAAACAAACTTTATAAACAAAATTTGTAAACAAACTTTGTAAACAAACTTTGGTTATTTGCTTAATTGAAACTTTGTAAAACAATACCTTTCGTTATACTTGGTCGATTTATATGAAAATTTCACCATTTGATTCAGTTTTATGTAAAGTTTTGTTATAAAGTAGTCATAGGCTATTTGCGCAGCTGGCTGTATGCATTTTTACCGCCATTTTAACTTAAAATTGTGATAACTTTCGTTATAACTTTCGTTATAGTTGACTGAAAATTTCACCATTATAGTGCTTCTTCGCGGATGAATACCATTTGGCAGACCATTTAACTTCACCGCTAGATGTCTCTGCTGTGTAGCAGTGCAGCAGTACAACTGTAAGTGAGATATTCATATACACAAGTAAAATTCTGCTGAGTCAGCATTTTTGAACAATTTTTGAACAAGTTACACACCATATTTTGATTACATGGAAGTAGCATAAAAGCATGAGTGAAACATGTCAACTAGTCAACTAGTGATACATTCTGCTGAGTTAACACACCATTGAAGTGGTATAAAAGGAAGAGTGAAACGTATATTTTACTTCATTTCAGTTCTAGCAGTTGAAGAAACAACAACGATGGCAACAGTCTACTGTCATGATTGTGATGTGACATTTCCATCTCTGGAAGTGTTCGTGACACATAGATGTAAACCAGCTAGGTTGAAACGTGCTCGTGAAGAGCTTGTTGAGCAGATTGAAGTCAAGAGACGAAAGACCTTACAAGATGATGTTGAAAGACCTGATCCAGTCCTCTGCGGTGAATGTATTAAAATATTTCCATCTTTGGATGCATTTGAGACGCATGCATGTGCTGAGATGGAAAATGTGTCTCATGAAGAACAAAGAAAGAAAGAGACAGGACAAGTAGGCAGAGGCAGAAGAGTGAGTCTTGGTGAAAACGCACAGGAAAGACGGTTTGAGCCTGAAGATGGATCGGATTTGCTACTCGAAATGCGACAACAAGAGAATAGAATCAAGAGACATTTGTTCGAAACGTTAAACCGTGGCATGAAATGGTACATTGTGGTACATGCACGCTTCAAGAAAATGACACCAAATGTTGAAGGCGTAATGGTAGAACAGGTGGATAATGCCTTCATCAGTAGTCCAACGTATGCAGCATACAATCCAGCAGATATTGAGAAGGACTTGCCAGAAGCCTATAAAGAATTGTTTACCAGGTTTGATGAACATGAGCGACAAGGTTCTGGTTGGGTGTTGGATAACATATTATTCATTGAAGTGCATACAGCTACGTCAGCGCCACTGGAAGCGAGCAGTTTTATCCCACTACCGAAGAAAGTAAAGAATACAGGAGGTGTGTTAAACATTCAGAATAAAGACAACAAATGTTTCTTATGGTCTGTATTGGCTCACCTTCACCCTTCAACAAACAACCCACAGCGTGTGCATCAATACAAGCTATTTGAGAACGAATTGAAGGTGGAAGGCATGACATTTCCAACACCGATTACAGACATTCCAAAGTTTGAAAAGGAGAACGATGTGTCCATTAACGTGTTTGGATATGAACATGATGTCGTTGTTCCCATACAACTCAGTCGAAACACCAGTGCGAGAGAAATCAACTTGCTTTTGATTAGCAATGACAAGACAAGACATTACTGCCTCATCAAGAATTTCAGCAGACTGATGGCTTATCGATCAAAACATGATGGAGCTGCTTTTTATTGTTTCAACTGTCTTCACGGGTTTAGGCGACAAGAGCTTTTAGATGAGCATCGTGAAGTGTGTGGCAAGCATGGCGCACAACGTTTATCATTCCCCAAGGAACCCTTCATCAAGTTCAAGAATGTAGCCAAACAACAGCGAGCGCCCTTTGTGATTTATGCAGACTTTGAATGTTTCACGAAAAAGCATGAAGGAGACAAGTATCAGCATCATCGTCCAAACAGCTTCGCCTATGTGGTTGTCAGCCAGTATGATACACGTGCTCCAGTCGTATATCGAGGAGATAATGCTGTGAAAGTCTTTTTAGACCATATGGTGAATGAGCGTGATCGTATTGTGCATGGTTTACAACAGAAAAAGAAAATGGTGATGACTCATGAAGATGAAGAGCATTATAAGAACGCCACAGATTGCTACATTTGTCATGAGCCTCTAGGAGCAGATCATGTGAGAGATCATGACCATATCAATGGCAAATACCGTGGAGCTGCACATAGTCAATGCAATTTGCAATTTCGATTTCGAAAAGATCAGCAGGATGTTGAAGATTCTTTCATCATTCCTGTGTTTTTCCACAATTTACGAGGCTATGACAGCCATTTGATCATGGAAGAAATTGGAAAGTTCAAAAACGAAAGGATTACAGTCATTCCCAACACCGTTGAGAAATATATTGCATTCACCATGAGCAATCTGAAATTTACAGACAGTTATCAGTTCATGAGTACTTCTCTACAGAAGCTGGTATCCAACCTGGCAGCAGAAGGGAAAGACAACTTTTATCACATGACGTCACACATTCACGATAGCGACCAACAAGATTTACTGTTGAGAAAGGGAGTATACCCTTATGATTACGTGGATGAGCCATCCAAGTTTGCTGAAACACAACTGCCGTCCAAAGACAAGTTTTACAGTCTACTCAGTGAAGAAGACATTAGCGATGAGGATTATGCGCATGCGCAGAAGGTGTGGGAGACATTCCACTGTACTACATTTGGCGAATACCATGACCTGTACCTGAAATCAGATGTGTTGCTGCTGGCTGACGTGTTTGAAAACTTTCGTCACGTATGTCTCAACACGTATGAATTGGATCCTGCTCACTACTATACAGCGCCAGGACTGTCCTGGGATGCCATGTTGAAAGCGACAAAGGTGAAATTGGATTTGATCAACGACATTGACATGTACCAAATGGTTGAACAAGGTCTACGTGGAGGAATATCTGTCACCACACACAAGTATGCGAAAGCAAATAACCCCTACGTAGCAGATTACGATCCCTTGAAACCGACCAACTACTTGACGTACCTGGATGCAAACAACTTGTATGGCTGGGCTATGTCGCAAAGCATGCCGGAAAGTGGATTTATGTGGGTGAGCGAGCCAGAATCCATTGACTTTATGGATGTGGATGAAGATGACGAGATTGGGTACATTTTAGAAGTGGATTTGGAATACCCATATTCAATCCATGATCGTCATAATCACTACCCAGTGGCTCCAGAACGGAAATGTGTGAAAGTGGGAGAATTGTCAAAACATAGTCAGAAGCTACGGAAAGGCAAACCTAGTGAAAAGCTCATTCCCAACTTATGCGACAAGAAGAAATATGTACTTCATTATAGAAATTTACAGCAATATGTCTCACTGGGATTGAAAGTCACGAAGGTGCATCGTGCCATCATGTTTGCACAGAGCAAATGGTTGGCGAAATACATCTCCTTAAACACGGAAAAGAGAAAGTTGGCTAAGAACCCGTTTGAGAAAGACTTCTTCAAATTGATGAACAACTCTGTGTTTGGCAAAACCATGGAAAATGTGAGAAAGCGCATGAATGTGGAACTTGTTCACTAGGAAAAGCGGTTCAAGAAACTTGTGGCCAAACCTTCCTTCCACAAATTTAGAATTTTCAACGAAGATTTGACCGCGGTACATTTGCGCAAAGTGGATCTGCTTCTGGATAAACCCATTCAAGTTGGTTTCACCATTCTCGACCTCAGCAAGGTGCTCATGTTCCACTTTCATTACAACTACATCATGACCAAGTATCCCGACGCCAAGCTGTTGTTCAGCGACACCGACAGTCTATGTTATGACATAGAAACGGACGATATCTACAAAGACATGCAGGAAGATGCCGACTTGTTCGACACAAGTGACTATCCCCCAGATCATTTCCTGCATTCCAACGTGAACAAGAAAGTGCTTGGGAAAATGAAAGATGAGACGGCGGGCATTCCCATAGAAGAGTTTGTTGGACTTCGGCCGAAAATGTATAGTATGATATATGGTGGGAAAGAAAAACGTACGGCTAAAGGCATCACTCGCGCGTGTCAAAGACGGATGAAACATCAGCAGTATAGAGACAGTTTGTTCAACCAAACGCAAACGATGACCACAGGACACATCATTCGAAGTCATGACCACCAGATCTTCTCGGAGAAGTTGAGGAAAGTGGCTCTCTACCCCTTTGATGACAAGTGATATGTGATGAGTGATGGCTATTCCACTTTGGCGCATGGGCATTACAGTATATAAGGGGGAGACACTTCAACTTGAGAGTCAGTTGAGGTGTGAACACTGAAGCGTCAACATGAATCGGAAAAGATCTGCAACAACGGATATGGATACTCTTGCTGATACAGTGAAAGACATGAATGTGAAACATCCTGACACTACCATCAAGAAATTAAAAGTGGAGACGGCGATGGCGACGGCACCAACACCACAGTCGTGGGATGGAATGCTTTCTCTAGGCAATGGAAAGTATATCAAGATTATGAAACAAAGTAATGAAGGTGTGATAAACATTCGCAAATACCTCAGAGATGAGGGGACTGGAAAAAACCGTCCAACAAAAAAGGGAATTTTGCTGACAATACCTGAATGGAAAATGCTGAAGAAGCAGGTGAAAGAAGTGGATAAAAGGCTTCGCAGACAAGACGACAAGTCATAACAAGGTAACAATCATGAATGCACTCATGTTGGACGATGGTGTTTACCTTAAAGTTAATGAGAGGAATGAAGTGATGATGGGTTCTCGGAGAAGTTCTGCTTATCGGTTTAAACCTGAAGTGTGGAAAGACTTTAAAAACATACCGCTTGAACCTGGGTTTGAACGCAGACTTGAAAATAAACTGGAAGTGACGGTGGCTGAATATGATTCTAAGATACGTGTGACATTCTGTAGAAATCTTTTACAGGATTATCCAAAGGATTATAAGGGAGTTGTGCCAGATACACCCTATGCACAGTTGATCTTCTTTGATATCAAGAACTGGCGCGCAGTCTTACGATTCCTAGAAGCGATACAACATCCGCTGTTCGACATCATCCGAGTATAAAATACATGGACGAGATGGAAGACGACTATGTGTTGGATTATGAACCCATGACATATGGATTCTCATACATGAGAAACTTATGTGATGATATTGTGCTACGACATTTTGGACAGTATCTCGTCCTATCGCTTGATGACCAATCCGTGTTGAAGGATCATCTAGACAAGTTGAGAATACCCGGCTTTCTCCTAGCAGTCTCAAATGAATTAGAAGTGCGTGTGACTGAGAACGGTCTAGACGTGTTTGTACAATTTCGCCAATATGACGAGCTTACAGAATGCTACGACTACATCACCCTCAACACAGTGGAATGGAACGCGCTGTTGCAAGCATTGGATTGGAAAGAACCTAACGCTTGAATTCAAAGAGTATGGAATACAACTCAAGCGGGGTACCAAATCCATTGAGCTGCCACAACCTATGCGCGTGATAGACATAAATGAAGAAGGATATGAACTGAAACTGTCTGAACATGTAACTGTGAAAGTGATAAAGTTTGGTGATGTGCGTTATGTGAGCTTTCATAGCATTTACAAACACGGATGTAATGTCTATGATACCTATATCAATTTAGATTCTAATGAATGGCATGCATTGATGAATGTATTGAAAAAATGACTGTGTTTGTAAATAAAAAGTTTGTAAATAGTGTAAATAGACTTTGTAGTTAAGAGTTTGTAGTTAAGAATTTTGTAAATAGTGTAAATAGTGTAAATAAAAGTTTGTAAATAGTGTAAATAGAATTTATAGTTAAGAATTTGTAAATAGTGTAAATAGCGTTTGTAGTTAAGAGTTTGTAAATAGTGTTTGTAAACTTTGTAAACTTTGTAAATAGTGTTTGTAAACTTTGTAAATAGTGTTTGTAAACTTTGTAAATAGAACACAATAAACAAGACAGTTTGAAAACTTGGTTTGTTTTATTTAACAACAACTTAACTAATATAACAACAACTTAACTAATATAACAACAACAACTTAACTAATATAACAACAACAACAATAATAAAACAGTGGTTTATAATGTCTATATACAAAATCCTTTACAATAAAATCACCATCCTTTCTTTTTAATATATTCACAATATCAAACATACTCTGACCTCGAGCTCTATGCCATATATTATACACACAATAAAAACCACATGACGATGATATTGGCGTTTGTAATGAGATAGAATTATACATATAGTCATTTCTTAAAAACATATCTAAACGATCATCGAGAGGGAATAGTCCATAAGAGTCAAAATATTCCACAGGGTCTTTATCATAATACACTGCCACCCAATGTTCTCCTGGTTCATCTTGATCGTCTGTGTTGATGACATAGGCACCGCGTTGTAAAGACGGTAACTGGTCCATGGCAAACACGCCTTGAAATAAGTCTTTGGTCATGACATCATGACTCAATATGGCATCAATCTGCTTCGTGTTCATGACTGGTAGTCGAATTGAATGCTGCGATTTGCACTGATCTCAATAATGTTGTCAAATTCAGCATAGACAATGACATTGATGGTAGGTTGCAAAGCCGTAGCAAAGTTCATTTCTAGCCGCAAATTCCCATGCTTGATCAGGGGGAAATGATCATCGCCATCATAATCCGGTGTTAAGTCAAACGAAAATAAAGCATAACCTCTAGGCCAATCTTCCCGTTTTATAATGGAACTTTTCTCACCATTCAACCGATCAAACGATTTGTAAAGCGTTTCAAAAGCGTCTAGGTATTTGTTCTGTGTAATGTCAAGCTTGAGAGGTTTGGATAGAACTGGTTCACCATCCGTGTACAGTTGCATATAGTCCAGATCAAAATGTTTGAAATCATATGGATTCCTCAATACTGATCCACCAAAAGCTTCATTATGAACCAGACCAATGACAATACGATTTGGTAATTGACCCAAAAAGATGTTATCTTTCACAAAAGACTGAAATCCTGCTGGAATAGCCAAGACTTTACATTCTTTTCTAGTGATGATGATCTTGGCAGGACTTTTCATCAATGCATCTGTATGTCCTAACTGAATACCTGGACTCACCCTCACTTTGCGAATGGTTAAAAATGCCTCTTTCACTTCTACCTTATAGGTATTATCTGCAGCCATCAATACATAGTCATCTTTTTGTCTATGGAAACGCAATTTCAAACTGATGCCATTCGGAAGATAACGATCCTGCTCAAACAAATCTATCCTTAAACCACCTGCGAGCATAACATCACGGCTAAGACGTGTATGCAAATAACGATGATGTAAGCCATTGTTTCCTTGCTCAGCCAAGTCACCGCCGTCAGCATTGACATGAAACCCGGATACATATTGTTCATGATTAGGTCTTTTCACCTCATGACTATTCATTGACCCAGCAGTATCCTTGTACATGAGACGCATAGAGCGCTCAGAATGCAGACTTTCTTCCGAGTCATGGATGAGATGAGAGATAATGCTGGTATAACCATGAGTATTGTTGCTATGCGAAACCAAACGATCATTCAGAAACAATTCAATATTAGACCATAACCCATTAAACACATCATTGATGCAAGAGACATTATCATCTGCGCCACACTCTGTTCCATCAGCCTTTAGAATGCGACATACAATATGGAGTTTGCTGTTCTTTAAATCCAGATATTCTTCTGTACTCGCAGGAATGTAGAATTCTATTGGAGCGCCTTCGCTAATGCTTGTAAGTGGTTGATAGTCAACATTATAACTTTTCTCTACAGCAGTTTGCGTCGGTGGTACGTGAAACCATTCCAATGGAGAAAGACTACATTCACACGAATGATTATGAATGAGAGACATGATTTCAAAAGATATCTTTGCGATATTTTGATGTTATCCGTCTGGCTGTTTTTCGTCTTCTGGCACGTTTCGTCGGTTGCACACGCTTTTGTTCTCCAAACACACGTTCTGCTACTCGGCCCGTCACATCTTTCGCGACATTCTTTGCAGCCTTCTTAAGATGTGGCGCAACGATCTTAGCCCCAGCCTTAAGTAGTGGAATAGCTTTGCGAGCCAATGATCCCAGTATTGAACCAATACCATCGCCATATTGGATTCGCGCTCCTTTGAATCCTGGTAATTCCCCGCCCACTTGACGAAGAAAATGGTTGCGATATGCAGACGGATCGTGTGTATAAGCTTTCATATTGCTTTTGGTCGAAAATGAAGTTTACAGATCACCTTTCCAGTTTGAAATGGAACATTATGGCCTGTGTCGTCCTTAATATTCATTTCTATCATGTCAAATTTGGATGTGTTTACAGGAACATAATGGGGTTCGCCATACGTTTTCATGATAATGTCACCATCATGACCTTGTATGCCAACAGAACGTAGTAAGGGAACATAATAATCACCAACAACTTGTGGTTCACAAATGCTACAATACACATACAGTGTATAAAACCCCTGTTTCACATCCGCTTTATGGTCAGCTGTACATGTTTCAGTATTCCATTGATCTGGGATAAATCCTAAAATCTCAGCCAATCCAGCGGAGAAGGACACTTCAAAGCCATAATTTAGAAATAGAAAAACACGTCGTCTAATCTTATCATACTTTATCCGAATAGCTTCTTTAAGTTCATCTTTCATAGAATTAGTCGCTTCTTCATTCACTGCCTGACATATTTCTTGTATGGATCTATAGTAGCCATAAGGAATATTAATAGTCTCAAGTGTCTCTGTCAGTGGTTGTTGTCGATACTGAATAGAATAGTCCATGTCATGTCTCATCGTTGTCCATGTATGTGGATATTGAATTTCAGCTAAAGCCACTTCATATTTTCCATTCAGATAAATAGTTCGAGGCATACGAATTTGATAATTCGAAGCCTTGTTGTTGGGATAATAGTTCATACTCGCATTGCTAGGCAAAGTAATGTAAAAGCTTGTTGACTCCATGATGGTGGGAACTAAATGGTATAGGTGCGTTGACGTTGTCTATATACTTCACGATAGCGCGCGCCTTTCGACCAAGTATGTAAATGATCTTTCACATCATGATGATGATCTACATGATCTATGACTTCTCCTTCACAACAAGCAATCGTACATCTTATTTTCACAGGAATAGTTGTGTCTTGGCAACAACATAGCTCTTTCAGCCATGTTAAAAATTTTCCCATCCTTCAGGAAACTGTCTTTGTTGACGTTGTTTCATTTCTGTTGTAATGTCGTCACGAGTAGTCTTTTTACTAAACATTGTTTTTGGAATATTAGCATCTACAATTTCCTGGATAAATGGATGCCAGCCATATGGTGGTATGGCTCGTTCTTTTCTTCTTGTCGCCACCAATGCTTCTTTCATCAAATCAACCATGTTGGAATTTGCTATAATATCGCCCGTTTTCAACACAAGTTCATTCTTGTCTGTCCATTTTACACCATATTTCTTCAGTTCGGCTAAAAGTTGTGTTATTTTTCCATGATAGATAGGTTGAAAATGACTTAAAAATAACTTTTCTGGCTTTTCAGGTGGTGATGATGATGATGAGGGCTTTTGCTGCCTAGACTGACTTGTTCGTAAATGACGACCAAGAAGTTGAGACATTTCTATAGCCTTTTCACGTGTTCGTTTCCCACGTAAAAGTTTATTCACTTTCGTTTTGATTTCACCATCTTTTCCCTTCTTTTCTAGCAACATTTTATATTCATATTCAGGAATGAGGACCATTTTCATCGTATGTTTCATTTTAGCAGTAGTTTGGCTAACAAGGGTAATGCCAATCTAGCAATAGCTCCAATGAATCCTCCTTTCTGATTAATCAACTTCTTTTTTCGTCGAAGGGATATCTTCTTATCTGCTAGAGTACGTAGCGTATGACGTTCACGTTTAAATTCCTTAAACCGTTTTGAGCTTAAGGGTAAATGTCCTTGCATTATATTCAAACAAATTTCAAACAAGCTTGTTAATTCCTCCTTTGTAGCTTGCTGTAGCAAGGATTTACGTCGTTTAGGCCCACTGCGTGCAAGCAAATGAAGAAACGGCTGGTTCGCTCGAATACGTTTAGACATCTTGACTGCGAATGGTCAAATGAGTTGGTTCTTGTTCATACACTGCTTTATCAATATATACATAATGTGTATCTTTTGGTAAAATGCCTGTACGAATACGTAGTTGATCATTTGTCTTTGGTTTTAAATCAATGAATAAATAACCATGAGGTTTGCTTGTAGCATCTTGATAGGCTTCTATGAGAAATTGAGATCTTCCAGGATATATTTGCCGCGCCAATGTACTAATTTGTTGACTGTCTCTCGGATTTTTAAACAGAATGATATAATGTGTATTCAAACTAAACTTTTGTTCTAGAATTTCCTTCACCAGAGACGTCTTGCCACTGCCTGTAGGTCCAGAGACCAAACATGTAAATGGATGCTTCATTGTTGAATGTCTGTTTCTTTCACCCAACTGTTAAACTTGTTTGGCCAACCTAACCACTTGACAAATAATTCTTTCACACCTCCTCGTCTTTTACGTATTTTCAAGACCTTTTCAATTCTATAAATAGATTCAATATCTTTGGTCACTTTCTGCAGTTCTTCTTCATAGAAATGGCCATCAATATCTTCGTCTAAAAAGTCTTTCACACGATACAAATGTATTCCTTGCTTCTTACAACGATGTGTGACAATGAAGACTTCTTGCGTCCATTTGATGTGATAATCGCGTTGAAACACATATTTAATGTGGGAAATGCGAACATGATCGCCAATGTTAAATTTGTACTTCTTCTTCTTCGGTTTCAATTTCAGTTTGTCGACATACATATACTTCCACACTTTTAATTCGTTGTCTTTACGAATCTCGGCTGGAGCATATTTATTAGGAAGAGAACCATGAGGTCTATGGTTGTAATTGTACACCATGTCTGGAAGAATGTCTAAGTAACGGTAAGTTTGATTATGTAGAAAATACCGATACATCATTCCCTTTAGAGTACGAATGACTCTTTCAGCAAAGTTGGCTTTGGTTTCATTCTTTGTGGTATAAGCATGAATGCCTTCTTTCTTCAAAAATGCTTTTACCCATCTGTTTTTAAATTCTGTTCCTTTATCAGACCTTAGAGTTCGCGGTCTTCGTCGTGTGTCATGAAAAATCTTTTGGAAAGCTTGTATGACGCTGGTATGTGATTTATTAGGTATTGGCTGTACCCAGACATATTTGGAAAACACATCAATGACAATGAGTAAAAAGCGTATGTCATCATTATAGGGAGCTATGTTTCCCATATCAGCCAAATCAATATCCCACATATCATCAATGCCACGTGTAATCACACGTTGTCTTTTGAACCTGTATTTTACAGGTTGGAGTAAACTAAAAGCATCTTGATCCTGTAGCCATTTCTTCACTTGTGAATGTGTGACTGGTTGATTATGTTTTCGTAAGATGTGATACAGTTTGTAAGGACCAGCAAATACTCCAGGCTGTCCAGGTTTGAAGTAAATATTGGTCAAGTAGTCTTTCCACGTCGACATGGTCACACCGAATGAAAACCACCTTCTCAACAGAACAGCTTTTATTTTATAACTCAACCAACATCACTTAACTAACATAGTAACTTAACTAACATGTATTTATAACTAACATGTATTTATAACTAACATGTATTTATTTTACAAATCAAGTATAGATACAATGGTATGAATCACTGGAGACCATTGGTCTTCAATGAACACTAACCAATGACTGAGTTCATCCAATGTAATAGCATCTACACCATATTTCTCACAACGTTGATTTGCATTCTCTAACACTTTATCTAAATGAATGTAATATTTAGCTTCATTCCAATATGTATAAACACATGCAGTATGACAAGTATGTTCTTGACACTCTTCATGTTGACAAGCAGGACAGACTAAATAGGCAAACTTTTTTACAGCTGATAACATTTCTTCACAATAAGCTTTTTGCACAATATATTGTCTCAGTGTCATGTCCGCCATTATGCAGTCTTGTGAGTCTTGAATCAATGCAGCACAAGTCTGTCAGGTTTAGCAAGTTATGCTGCTCCGACAATGTAGCACAAGTCTGTCAAGTTCAGCAAGTTTTTTCCAGTTGCTGTTCACTTAACACACTTCTCCATGTTCACACGTCTGCACATCAAGTCTCACACAACAGTTCTAACAACTTTCCCATAATATTCTGACCAGGATATCCAGATGACACTTGTTTCACACCAGTTCCCCACCAATGATCATACGTTGCTTCAACTAAAGTTTTGTCTTTACATTCTTTCAACTTTACATCAATACACACTGATTCCATTTGACTTGTAAAACATCTTGCATTTTACTTCTCTTCACTGGTAAGGACATGGCTTTATCCCTTTAGCAATACGTTTCGCTTCATATCCATTTCTGGATGACACAATGGCTGAAGCAATATACTTTTCAAGTTGTGTTGGAAACATGTTTGAAAGAACGTCCTTATGACCGCTGAATAGTACAATATTCTCCATGTTGACTTTGTTTCTTTATTCTGACATGTCGGTTTCTTCCTGTAATAAAATATCTTTTAATATATTTGCTGCCTCTTCTATCATGTTCTTTCTTTGTTTACGTTGAAACCACTCACATAAAACTAAATTTGTTAGTAAGAAAAACATTGTTATCAATTCACTATGTTGTCATAAACATGTTTTAAAAGGTTTTTATATAACTTACTTGATAAAGCTGCTCGGTTTCCTCTTCTTCTTTACAACAATCTCTCAAATGATCCACTACGGTGAAATATACTTCAACATCAGTACGAGCAGAATAAAGTGCAGAATCAAAGTCAAAGTCAGGATCTTCTTCTATTCCAATTTTAAGACATTCTCCAAGAAATCTTGAATGCAGTTCAATCACATCAAGACTATGATGTACAACATCCCAAAAAGCATCCAAATGATAAAGTTGATAGTCTGGAGTGCCACAGCAAGCAAGTTTAGCAATCATCAAGTCAATATAAGCATTTTTAAAACATGCGTCCATCTTGTTTCAGTGTCTTGTGGGCTTTTACTTTGCTTCACTGACTTTAAGTACTCCACACTTGCCGCAGAAGTTGTTTGGTTCACACAACTTGCAATTATACTTGTGGCAGTGGCAATGATAATCTTCCACATATCCACAAGCACCACAATAGTCGCAGGTAAGTCCAAGTTGATTTTGTACGTTCATGTTCTCCAACTGAACTTCAGTCAGCCTTTTCTTGGATAGCTTTGACACCTTCATCCGACCATCCTTTTGCAGCTTGATGATCGTTTTCTTGTCATGACATTCCTCACATGGTGATAGGGCTGAGTTGATGTTGTCCATCTCCTGAAGCAGTGTCTCCCATTCACCATCATTCATGTTGATGTGATGTGTGTATTCTTTCCCTTCAAACCGTGACGTGCGCACAAAACTCACATAACGCATATCCAAGTATGAAATGACTTCAAGCCACTTCGTTTGCGTTAAGTATAGTTTGAAGCCAATGTCGCGTAAATTTTTCAAGCTCTGGCACACAATCTTCCACAAAGATGGTGAATAAGCACACCATCTCTCTCCACGTGTGATGCGTAGAAATGGCCCATATTCTCCATGCTCCACAGTAATGGTTAAGTTAGCACTAATTTTAAAGCTGCTGCTGCGCTGCGCTGCGTTGCTTGTCTTGTTCTCCATGGCTGCAACAATGTATTGATGATCCACTCCCTCCAACTGTCTGCTGAGAAATGACTTCACTCTGCTGAGTTCACTCCCTTTTATACCCAACTGTCTGCTGAATCAAGCTTTTCAAACTTCTTGCAAAGCTTTGAATTCACTTCAACTCGTCCATGGTTGAACCGAACAAGGTCTGATACATTCGTCGTCAATGGAACATCATCATCATAAAGTAAAATGATTCTTGCAGCTACAACTAACATGAGCTCCACTGCCCAAATTGTATTCACGTTGATAAAGGCTGAATCAATGTCATAAGTTGATATGATAAATGTTAAATCAATGTCATAAGTTGATAGTATATGTAGATCTTCACAGTCACGTAGAAACGAGTCGATGAAATCACTTGGAATAGTCTTTCCGACAGCTTCCCAATGCAGATGTAAATTCTTCACTTGCTGCATCCAATCCCATTCAAAAGTAGGAAGCTTTGAAAACACATAGTTAGTATAATTCACTTTGAAGACGTCGTCCATAGTCATACATCTGTCAAGAAGTAATGCTGACATTGTGAAGTCTTTTCTCGTCACACAATGTATTACTAGTTGACTAGTTGACATGTTTCACTCATGCTTTTATACTACTTCCATGTAATCAAAATATGGTGTGTAACTTTGTTCAAAAATTGCTGACTCAGCAGAATTTTACTTATGTATATGAATGTCTCACTTACAGTTGTACTGCTGAGTTCAGAATCGTCTGAAACGGATAAATATGCAAAAATCACAATTTCGAGGGGGGGGGGGGGGGTCGGTCGACCCAAAAAATGAAAAATGTTCAGAATCGTCTGAAACGGATAAATATGCAAAAATCACAATTTCGAGGGGGGGGGGTCGGTCGACCCAAAAAATGAAAAATGTTCAGAATCGTCTGAAACGGATAAATATGCAAAAATTACAATTTCGGGGGGGGGGGGGGGGTCGGTCGACCCAAAAAAATGAAAAATGTTCAGAATCGTCTGAAACGGATAAATATGCAAAAATTACAATTTCGAGGGGGGGGGGGTCCTGGCTTTTTAGGGTCTGTTGCCATGGTTACACGGATTGACAGGTGGAGTTCGTTGGCTTCATGATGATTGACTCGGCCAACACTTTCAAGCAACTTTCGCTCCAGACTTTCGCTCCAGACTTTCGCTCCAGACAGTATGACGTCATTATGACCTCATTATGACCTCATTATGACCTCATGGATGGCCGCGCCTATCCTAACGCTTATCATGACGTCACTTCCGCTCCAGACAACACTTCCGGTCCAGACAACACTTCCGGTCCAGACAACACTTCCGCTCCAGACAACACTTCCGGTCCAGACATGATGACGTCACTGCCAGACAGTATGACGTCACAAAGTGGGCTGGAACTATCCTTTTCACCCTACTGACTCACTACCAGAACGTGCTTGTGTTGTCGCTCACCCGAAATGGCATCCATGGCAGGTCACTTTAAAACAAAACCAAAACGAGGATGTGAAATATGAGAATTTCAAGAGTGCATGAGTTTTTTTCCACATACTTTTGAAAAATATTCATGAAAATCGACTTGACACGTATCCTGCATAAGCGGATAACGCAAGGGTGGAGGTACTGGGACGGAAGAGTGACCATACCAGTCATGGCTGATTGGGGCTCTATTGACGGCTATTTCAGATTAAAAATTTTCCGACGTCTATACAACCCTGGGAGAACGTTGTTCCGAGTTCCATTTGCAACCCTTACGCAACGTTGATCAGGCGTCGGATAATCGACATCTGTCCGAAGTCGGATGGTTGACGCTGCTTCGACTTCCATACAAACCGACTTTGATCTGACTCCAGGTCTGGTTCCATGTCTATTCAACGTTGATCTAACGTCAAATGTTTACTGAGAACGGTCATTTTTAGCACCCAGTAATTAGCGTAAATTCACGCTTGTAGGTCAGTTTACCTCTGACCAACTGGCCACCGAACAGTTCACCACTGCCTTATCTTTTATCTTCGTCAGCAGCACAATAAACAGATTTGGTAACTGTTTGTGGATAAGAAACGATTATGATGCGCTGTTGTTGATGCGGGCACCGTCGATAAACATGACAAGTCACTATACCGGACAGATTATTTTTCAATGTTTTTTTTTGTTTGTTTTTCATTCATTTCCATAACATAGAAACCTCAATAAACTGGACACCTCGTCTTTCAGGACAACGGTGACAAATGCAAGGCTTACTGTACAAAGAACCCTAACATACCGGATTCTTTAGACTTGCATTGTTTGCTGTTGTTTTGTGGTGGGATCAGCATGCATGTTTTTCAGGGTATCGGCACCTCGCAAATTACATCAGTCCTGTCGGTATCCGATTTATTGAGGCTTTACCTTATTTGAAATGGACTCAGTACCTGTCAACATTCGCCACTTATCTCGGGGGGGGGGGGGGGGGGGCAGAACGTGCAGGTTCATGAATTATGATAAAAATTACAGAAAATACAGAATTTGTAGCATAGCTATTTGTCGGGGTTAGAATACTTAATTTGACGTCTCTATATTTAGTCGACGGCGAAACTGTCCGGTGAAACTAGGAATGTCTAATGGCCAAGCATATTGTTAGCAAATTAGAAAGAATTAGAATTCATTGAAAAATTGTTGATTTGTATAACAATGCTGGGAAACTAAATTACAATAACATAAAATAGTAGAAAAGAGCCCAGTTTCAGAAATCAACAGGTTGATGTGAAAATGGGATAAAAATGACACCTAGGATGTAAAAAGAAATGGCTGAAACGGACTCGAGCAAGGAGAACTTTAAGCCTTACATTTTGCGCATTGCTTGACAAAAAGAAAGCAAGGCAAAAATTGTAGCCTAATGTTCGCTAGCTTAAAATATAAATGTGCTTCGGAGGAACAAAATATGCAAAAATTTGATAACACGGTTTCAAAGTGTTTTTATAAGACAGGTCAAATAAACTTTCAAAAAAAAAGACAACCAGTCGTGTTTGAGTAATAAACACGATTCATAGCTTCAAGATATTCAGTATTTAAAGGTATATGCTTTTGGAAATCCTTCTGGATTGGACCTACTTGTTCTTTTCAAACAAATAAATACTTCATGTGTTTTGCTTCTATAGTAATATGTCAAAACAAATTACATAAGACAGTGTTAAAAGACTTTTAATGACAACGTGCAATAATCTTAAATTTAGTGTTTCGGAAATGTATGGCATATAACAGCATACGATGCCATGTTTTAGGGGCATTTCGAAGATCATTTAACTTTTGGGGTTTATAAATCTGCATCGCAGAGAGAGAGAGAGAGAGAGAGAGAGAGAGAGAGAGAGAGAGAGAGAGAGAGAGAGAGAGAGAGAGAGAGAGAGAGAGAGAGAGAGGGGGCGCAGAAAGAGGGAAAATTGTTCTGCCTTTTCAGTGTTTATAAATTCTTTGGAAATCAAGGAACAACAATTTATGTTCCGTCCGATTTTGCATCTTAACCGCCATACTCAACTGCCTGAGAAATCTTGAATGTCCAATACTTGATGAGATTTCAGGGACAGTTCTTATAATTCTGTCAATTAATTATTCTGATTAATGTTTAATTCTGCAGAACATAAACGAGCAGCTGCACTTGAATGGTCACTCGTTTCGATTAACAATGACATTGACAAGACTTGCTTATTTGATCGGCCAGTGAGTAAGCAAGATTAATTTGCAGTCCACTGATCAGTGTAGTGCAATTCGTTCCCTCGAATCCATGTTAAAATGACTAAGTTTCCCTGCTCTGAAGTACATAAAATGCTCAGAGAGGATATTCTGTGCCACTCGTAGCCTTGTGACAGCGATTCAGAAGCACAGAATGGATGCTTTTCTTGTTTTATCCTCAACTTGAGCTTCGATAACAGCATGTGTAATACCCCACCCCCTCTTTCCCTCCAAAAAAAAAAAAAGCAACGATTACAGTATATAGTACTGTGGTTTTGATGGATCTTTCAGTTATCTAAAGACAAGTTTCTGTATCTAGTGTTTTACAAAACTAAAGAAAACAACCATTGTTCTTTTGACGAAGCTCATCTTTTATCACAAAAGAACATCTGTTTGTATCTTCCGAAACAGCCTGTGGTATCTGTAGTACAAAGTTGTTATCTCTACACAAAGCAGGTTATCGAATTAAACGTTCGCCGTTTTGTCGCCTGCTCTCTCTCCGCTCTCTCACTCTATCCTTCCCTCTCTCTCTCTCTCTCTCTCTCTCTCTCTCTCTCTCTCTCTCACTCTCTCTCTCTCTCTTTTCCCTTTAAAACGGTCGCAGGCGTGTGCTTTATGGCGAGCATCATTGTCTATATTGCTACGTTTTTGTGGCATGCTCTTCCCACCCCCTTCCCTCTTGTCGTATTTTAATGTGTACGTTACACCCTTGCCAGCCCCTTTCCCAGTCTCCCTAATTTGCCGCATAAATCAAAGATGTATGTTATATTTTCTATCTGTTTCGTAACCCCCCCCCCCCCCTCATACCCTTCTCATATCGCACTTGTCTGTATAATTTATTTTGTAACCCCACCTCCCCCCCCCCCCCCCACTTCGATCATACCTGCTCATGTCGCACTTGTCATGTATAACTTGCTCTTTGTTATGTAGTTTTGTGGATGTTGGACCCCAAGTGCCTCCGCTTGCGTCATTTGTTTCTTTATGTTATTGAGAAAAGAAGCAGTGGAAAATCGTATTTTGCCTGATTCTGTGCTAGAAGCGTGAGTAAATGGCTAGATGGAAGCAGTCACTCAAGACTCCAAGTTTTTAATTATGTATCTATTTACATTTGCAGTGATTATGATGCGTGAGAATACGTACAGTCGCATTTCCCGCTCTTTCCGGATCGAACAGTGTGTACTGCTGAGAGTATGTACTTGACATCGCCATAACAACCTAACTGAACAGATGAGTGCAAAAAGTAGAAGAAAAGTTCGATTTATAAGTGGAAGGAGGGTTTTTCGGACCGTTCGCGTGGTTTTATATATAAGGGGGAAGGAGGGTTTTTCGAATCAGTCCACCCTCTCTCGTGGTTATACACAAAAAGGAGGAAGGAGGGGTTTTCGAATATCAGTCTATCCTCTCGCGTGGTTTATATATAAGGGGGGAAGGAGGGTGCTTCGGATCAGTCCATCCTCTCGCGTGGTTTATATATAAGGGGGGAAGGAGGGTGCCTCGGATCAGTCCATCCTCTTGCGTGGTTTATATATAAGGGGGGAAGGAGGGTGCTTCGGATCAGTCCATCCTCTCGCGTGGTTTATATATAAGGGGGGAAGGAGGGTGCTTCGGATCAGTCCACCCGCTCATGTGGCTTATCCATTGCATGCGCTTGTGTTCGCCACATCTGTACTGCCATGTTGGAATTGGCTAAAACAAAACTGATGGTGCTGTAAATGATCTGACCCCGTTATTAACTGTGGTGGAGACTGTTTTCTTTTTTTTTCCTGGGGATTGTCATCAGGAATGTCACTCTTAAAATGGGTTAGTTTAAATGTAATGGGATGTGCCGAAGTTGATGTCACGTAAAATGTGCATCAAGTTGGTTGTGTGACTGGAACCTTAATTCACCATCGTGACAGGACAGATAGTCATTAAGTACATGAACCTGACTGAAGAGTCCGGATTAGTGGCGGTGCTACTGCAGTCACCATAGGGATGTGTGGTTGGGTGTGGGGGGGGGGCGGTGAATGAATTGCTTACTTATTCAATAAATATTCTGACGTGCATCCAGTCTCGATTTGATGTTGTCACGATGACCTTTCCAAACTGCAACATTGATTTTGGTTGTAAATTGGTTGTTGATGGTCGCAACCATAGATCAATGTCTTTGACACAACGTTGAATAGACGTCGGATTAGTAACGTGGTTTAGACCCCACTGTATCCATCATCTAATCAACGTCTTTGGTACAACGTTGAAAAGACGGTAAAAAATCGAAGTGGTATAGACGTCGATAATCGTCGTTGTATAGGTGTCGTGATCACAACCAAACGATTATCGCTCATTGGAAATGCACGTCATGACAGTTCGCTTCGAAAATAGACCAAAATAAGAATGTAAAATATAGCATTTTTTCATGGAGTGCTCAGGTTTTGTACCGCCTAATTTTTTATCAATATTCTTGAAAACTGACTTCATACATATATTGCGAAAGCAGATGAGCCAAGAGTGGGAATACTTTGGAGGGGCTACCACGACACCTTATCATTGTCACTGTACAAATGGTGACTTTGACTAATATTTCTCAGGCGTCTATACAACGTTGTGAAATAGACGTTGCTTCAACTTGCAACCTTTTCGTGCGTTGATTCAACGTCATATATTCGACATCTATCCAACGATGGCAGGCAGAACTTGTTTCAACTGCCATAATCAACCAAATTTCGACGTTGTTCTGACGCCAGGTGAGGCGTCTATGCAATGTTGAACGAATGCTAGAATGTTTACTAGGCAGTGAGAATTCCTAAGCAATAAGTTGCAAGTTCACGGCTCCAAATGAGCAAGTGGTCGCCTCTGTGTGCTTGGTGATTTTTAAGTTACAGGTATGTAAACTTGAACGATACCATTCTGAGAAAGTATAAAGCTGTGTTAGTAAGGAAAAAAGTCTAATGATTTTTATCTTTTGAAGTGCACCAGCCCCGCCCCTCCACACACACACACAAACATATACAGTAAAACCTGCCTACACCGGACAACGGGGGGGGGGGGGGGAGACTGGCGGATTTTGTCCGGTATATAGAGTGTCCGGTATTTCAGGGGTCATGTAAGTCAATGGGGAAAAAACGGGACTCAGAATTCTTATCCGGTATTGACAGTTTTCCGGTATTTCAGGGTTTGTTCAGAATGAGGTTTTACTGTACACAGATCGAAAGAGCGCGTATTCGTTGCCTCGCTCTGCCAATGGGCATTAACCAGTACAGTGAAATCTGCTTATTACACTCGTTTGATTGATACACTTTACCCCTTATAGACATCTGTCAAAAGTAGACAGGCTCAGCATATCAATCCGTTTAATTTTTACTTGTACAACGATTTGCCATTAAGGATAAGGCAAGTATAGTATGCTTTGTGTTAAGTTTGACAAATAACACGTCAGGAATTTGGACATTTTTAAAATTAATCAAACATATCTTTCACGTATTTTTTAAATGTATGATACAATGTATACACAACCAAAACGAGTAAAATTTATCAAAAAACAAGCAATTTATACAAAACTGACAGCTTGACGCAAGGCACGATTACTCCTTACCAGAGACTTGGGACTTGGGGCCCACCCAAGAAGCAAGTATGCCAAAATTTTAACCTCTGTCCATGAATGCAACATTACAGACATGACACATTTACTGTAATGGAAGCGCACACGATCTGCCCGAAAGGATAACAAGTGTTCAAGTTGTGGCCAGTTGTAAGATATCCGCAACGAATCCGGGACACTTTCCAGCTGGACATTTTCCAACCCACAATTTCCAACTGTATATTTTCTAACCAGGCCTTTTCTGACAATTTGCCAACCAGGCATTTTTTTCTCAAAATTTAATGAGTGTTTAAAACAGATGTTGTTCAGGTGGCAACATTTGGCAAAAGCCCATGTGGAGAAAATCCAGTTGACAATTGTTGGTTGGAAAATGTCCGGTTGGAAAATGTCCAGCTGGAAAGTGTCTGGTTATAAACACACACAAGGCAGGGTTTAATGTATATAAAAACACATATTTTTATTGAAAATACATTCACTACTGACGAAAACAGCTTACTAACATTTAAATAAACATCACAGCCGACCTTTTCACTTTACAGAAACAATCGTATTGCAGTATATCAAATAAACAGTTTTCAGAATCAATTATAAAACAAAAATCAATGATCTCAGGTCTGATTTCCATTAAATCTGTAACATATTTTGACTTTATACAGAAAAAAACTACATCCATGATGAGGATCAGATAGAAAATAACTAGCTCGTGTAATAAAAATACCCCAAGAGGTGTTCCTCTTTCCTTCTGCGAAAATGACCCATGGAAAACTCTGGAATGAGCACCGGGGCTCGTGATGTCTCTTTCATTTGTATCTGTGTGTCAATTTTATTTCCCGACAAAATTTATACAGAAAAAAGCTTTATTCCATAAACTTCCTACTTTCAGAAATGCCAAGTTTGCTGATAATAGTAACGTCAATGCCGGTGCCATACAAAGATAAACCGAGTGGTGGCAGGTCTTACACTTTCAACAAGTTTTCCCCGCGGTGTCGTGAAATGGGTAAAACGGTTTTAAAATGACAATAGATGGAAAGCTGGTCTGCTTCATCATAAAGAGTTCCGATTGTCCATCTTGATACAGTCACACACGTAACGTCTAACTAAGTTCGTAAAAGAGATAATACTTCGAACCAGGTTGCCGCGGGTTGTTTTTCACGAAACGCCTGCACCTCAGAATTTGTCATTTTCGTGATATCAGTGATACCTATAAATACAGTCCAGAAGTCGCTATACTGCCCATCCATAATTCCATATTCGTTGTACCTTTTACTCTGAAACTTTATCCCAAAAAGTTTACCACTTGTTTCTTTCTTTCTTTTTTTTTTTTTTTTTTTTTTTTTGAAGCGTCACACTCGCCAAGCGACCAGTTTTTATAGGGTACCACGTGGTAACATAACGATAGTTGACTGTACATAAAATGCAGGGCTGATAGCGAAAAAGTATGTCGGCAAAAATGTAGCTTCGATCAAACTACAGTCGTGTCTCGTGTGAGTGTACTCGATCGTCGCCGAAAAGATTCCAGCCGAGTGTTTGCTAACGTCATGTTAGAATAGTCACGTGGCAACTTATCGCAATAGTGAAGCATCAAAAGGCGTTTGAGTGTCAGAAGAAACTTCTCACTGAACCAGCAGTAGAGAATAAAATTGAGTGCAGCCTTAAGTGTTAATAAAAGCATTGTTGTGTAGCGAAAATACATAAAATTCGCGGAAACTTGATTAAAATGGTTCAAACTGACTATAGACGAGTAGACAGCATACGGCACTTGGCATATAAAGAATAAAACAATTATGCTAATGAGCATGCTTGTTATCTGTAGCTCCTCCCTCTGCGCCACTTGATTGGCACTTTCAGCCACAATCGAGTTCCGTTTGATATAAGCGGTTGACTTGCGTACTGCAGATATGAGTAGTGCATTGAGTATCACCAGCAGTACAAAGGGGAGTATCGTGGTAATGGTGACGTCAACAATCCATGGATAGACGCCTGTGTAACTTTTTCTCAGTGCAAAATCAGAACTGTCAATGAAAGTCACGGTTTTATTATTTGTGGAATCATACAAACTAAGTATTTCATGCTCCATAAAATTTGGAATTCGCGTTATAAAGGCTACGATGTATATTACAACGATCGTGATACGCGCGTTTCTAATGGAACAATATCGGGTCGCGTAAAACGGGTGGCAAATAGCAATGTAGCGTTCCACAGCTAACATCACGGTTAACCATATAGAGGTCATGAGGAAGATATTCACAAAAATAACCGAGAATGTGACGTAGATGACGTAACTATAAAATGCCTGGGTACCGTCCTCAAAGTGATGTACGCCAGTTGATGTTACAATAAGCAATAGATACAAAAGATCTGCCGTTGCTAAAGCGATTAGATAACTGTTTGTAGATGTACACATATTTTTTCGACTCAGTACAATAATGGTGAGAATGATTCCCACAATTCCAAAGGTACAAATGATAGGCAGGATAACCTGATGGATGAATTCTCCGCGGGATCTGGGATTATCGCCCCCAGTATTGTAGTATAAGTAAGAATTATCCATTTCAGAAATACGCATGTTATCTTCTTCTTGGCTATAATTAGCCATGTCACTGAAAAATGTATCCCCCATAACTGAATAACATAAAACACATATGTTTTTAAATTAATTTTCGTTCTATCCACACAAGCTGTTATTTAATTTTAACTGTAAAGCTGAAACTCATTTCAGGTAAGTTATAAACGTTATTAGAAAAAAAGCACGAATAAAACCACTTGCGTTTATTTTAAGCAACTAAAAAGAACCACAAAAATATTCGGCCTTCAGCACGCACTATTTCAACATTAATTCACTCTCTCTCTCTCTCTCTCTCTCTTTTCATGTTCAAAAAGACATGAAAAGAGACTGTGCTGCATTAAATCACTGCCGTAGCTTTTCATAAGAACTACAGATGCCTTCACATTGAATAGACCGTGCGCGTTCTGTTGTGTAGATCTCTCTATTTTCTTTTTGTTGTACGCGAGAGAATTTACAAGGCCTTGACAGTTATTTTATTTTAGCAGGCTGATGCTGTTATCTTTTTTTCAGTTATTGAAATTATTTCGATTAAATAAAACAGAACAAAGGGGCAGTCCATTGTGAACACCACAGCAGTTCACATAGTCGGCTGGGCCTTGGACCATGAACGATAGCAAACAATACGAGTTGAATTTCTCTATCCCGTGACTATGCACACAACTGTTACTGATATATACAGCTTACAATGCATTCACATCAGAGCCATTTTTTTTCCAGTTTCATATCCCCCAGTGGATGGTATCGCAATTGACAGTCACTAAAAATCCCGTTACAATATAACACCACCCGAGCATGAGTCCCTTGTGAAAAAAAGTTATTATCCAACGCAAATCGAAACCTCCTCACATGAAAATAAAAAAATGTCGAATGCAGAATAAGGCAGGCACGAAGATGACATCAAAATGAATGCCCGGTGCGTTTACCGTGCAACAGCCACAGAAGTGAATGGTGTGCGAAAACCATGACGCAGTAACATGATATATTCCCAATAACACTGTTAGCAGCTAGTCATTGAACTCTCACCGCTTTTTCTTTTTAATGTATTAAAGTGTTATCCATGCAAAATAACAACACAAAGATAATGAATTCCATTCAAGTCATCAGTATTATGGCTCGTAATTACCGCTTTGACACATAAACAGCGAATACCTTCGTGAAGGCGACGCTAACTGGTTAAATAGCGTTATCCCTTGGCAGCCGCAACTGGGGACCTTGGCTTGCAGCGAGGCGAACACTACAACCTTTGCAGCGAAATGCTAAAGCATGCAAAGATAACCGAGGTGTACACGTGGTAAGTTAGTGCTCACAATATTCTACGATCTTCTATGTTTTCAGTAAAAGTTTTATGTCGAATTATGGGCAATTAATCGATGTAAACATCGACGAAAAGCATAGAAATATAGACTCTAATAAATATTAATGGTTTCTTCACAGCGTAACAATTACGCTTTGAAATTATATCGAACACTAATTGGATTGAAAATCAAATAAAACTATTAGTAACATTCCAACAGAATGAGCATGAGAGTTGAACTCGACATAGTCGAAATAATTTGTTATGTATGGTTTAAAAGACAGAGAGAAAGAGAGAGAGAGAGAGAGAGAGAGAGAGATGGAGAGGGAGGGAGGGAGGGAGGGAGGGAGGGAGGGAGGGAGGGAGGGAGGGAGGGAGGGAGGGAGGGAGAGATGGAGAGGGAGAAGGAGAGGGAGGGTGAGAGGGAGATAGGGAGTGAGAGAGAGAGACGGAGAGAGAGAGAGAGAGAGAGAGAGAGAGAGAGAGAGAGAGAGAGAGAGAGAGAGAGAGAGAGAGAGAGAGAGAGAGAGAGAGAGAGAGAGAGAGAGAGACAGAGAGGAACAGATATACACAAAATGAAATATCCGCTTTTTCACGCAGAATGTTAAAGAAAAGCCCCAGAAATCATTGCGCTCACTATTCAGTATGGATCCGAAGCCGAGTATCGACCAGCTCTTCTTTTTTCTTTTCTTTTTTTTTCTAAATTGGGGTTTGCTATTTTTCGCAACAGACGCAATCCAATAGCAACGCAAATTGATGTGCTATGAGATCGTTGGTCTTTCGGGTTTACATGAAGTATAGCCTTGTCGCAGAGCAGCCACCGTAAATGGTCTTTTCTGTACTTTGGGGACTTATTTTAATACACACTGGAGAGCACTTTTTTCAGACTGGAACCCTGTTCACATGCCACAAAAGCCTTCAGATACTTCTTTTTTTCTTTTCTTTTCTCTTGCTTTATTTCTCTCTCTTGAAGCGAACGACGTTTTTCCAGCGCTCTGAGAAAGCACACAACAACCAGCGAATCCAGATGATCTGTGCTTAGTCCAAGAGTGGTTGTCTGGATTCAAGAATTTTCCATGCAGTCAGAGAGAATCAGTAAAATTGTGTGTAAGAAATAATAATATTATTTCCTGGATTGGGCCTTATTCTTGCATTCGGATATAATGTGACGGAGCCTCTCCATGCGCCCAAAGGTGCTTTCATATAAAATGATATAGTTTTTTGGAGACAGAAGGACCGGGATAAGCTAGAAGCGATTCTCAGCGGCAAAATGAGGAGAAACTATTATTTATATCCCCATAACCATACGATATTTAGCCCTAACTGCAACATTTGAATAATCTGAGTGCACAATTTTCCTGTTTTATTACATACTCCAGTAAATACATACGTTATAAAAGGCTTTTGAGAAGGGTTACCAATTTTCGTCTTTACGTCACAAAATATTCTTTTTCACCTTGAAATAACCAACATAATATCTTCTTAAGCAATCCTTCGCAACTATTTAAGTCTTTTTCAGTGCACAATAGGGTGGCCCCCTCTGCCAAAGCATTATGTGGGCCTAATACCGAAGGCTACTTAAGTTTTAAAATGTCAACATCAAAAAATAATAATAGCGATAATAACATCCCTTTTGTATTGCTTGCATTTTGCAGTTGTGGCCTTGAAATGATTTCGTTTAGCAAAAAAGATATAGATATATATATAGAAAACAAAAAGAAACACACTGCTAATGTTTTTCAGCGAAGTTTCTCACGTCTCGACACATTTGATAATGACAATACAGAGAAAGTTGTACATTCGTTGTGTCCGTATTTTAAAGTTTCGAAAACACAATTATATTTAACTATTCATATAAAAATTGCTTATTGATACAGCATTTCCAGTTAAAATCTTACTTAGCAATATCGTTACTTTATGCAGCGGTCGATATAAAAAAAGTGCATACCACTCCAGCCAACCAATTCTAGACCCCACTTCAAAAATCAAGACAGAAAGTAAATAAGTAGTGAAAAGCAGGAAAAAAACAGAAAACCCTGACAGGCCGTCCAGACCCTCAAGACACCCACCCTAGCAAAATAAGTGTGCTAAATAACCCCCTCAGAGAAATACACTTATATCGTGAAAAGATGCATTTTGAACCATCTACCTTGATGTCAGATCCGGGTGAGTGAAAGAAAGATAAACAAACAGTTGTGACAAGTCGTGCCTGCTTCATTATCTTGCTGGGTAAGTTTAATATTATCCACATGTAGGGATGAAGGATAGTGATTCCACGATCAGTCATCCTGTATCTTAAACAAACCGAGTTTCCCTGTTGTGAAGAGGTGAAGAGAATTCTATCGGAGAGAGATTCCATTCAGCGTAGATTTGGACCAAAACTGAACTAAAGTGACTGGTACAGGCGAGTATTAATGCACGCCCCATTTGCACTAAGGATTATCAAAGTTTTCACTTTGGTGTTATTCTCTAAATACGCAGATGGAATCTTAAGTAGGGGTTTTCAGTATATATAAATAACAGGGAAACTCGGTTTGTTTAAGATACAGGATGACTGATCGTGGAATCACTATCCTTCATCCCTACATGTGGATAATATTAAACTTACCCAGCAAGATAATGAAGCAGGCACGATTTGTCACAACTGTTTGTTTATCTTTCTTTCTAAATATATATATATATATATATATATATATATATATATATATATATATATATATATATATATATATATATATATATATATATATATATATATATATATATATATAGTTTTGTCTTCCAATTTTGCATTTTGGATGGTATAGTTATGTAAATCAGACTATTTTGGTGGACTATTGCATACTTAGCAAAATCTGAAGACAAAACTATCAAGTTTTAAGTACATTCACAACCGTTTATGTGTCCTTTTTATATTGGCATTAAGCTGAAGATATGTCAGTTTAGCGAGATCCGCCTAAAATGTAATTCCCACTTCGTTTGCAAATGGGAATAAGTTTGTAGTTTTTCTCGAAATTTCTGCCCTTTTTTTTCCTTTTTTTCTTCTCTTTTTTTTCCGTCACGGAGGTTTCCAGAAAACTCCTCCTACGCTATTTGACGTAGAACGATGAAATTTGGCACAGTGATAGAGGGTGACGAGATGTCGTCAAATCCGCAAAATTTTTTGACCTTGACCTTGAAGGTCAAGGTCAAATTGAGGTCAAAGTTTTTCTGACCTCAAAGTGGTTTCCAGAAAACTCCTCCTACAGGGTTTGTCGTTAAAAGACGGCATGTGGCAGAGACATAGAGGGTAATGAGTTGTCGTCAAATCCGTAAAATTTTTTGACCTTGCACCTCAGAAGTCAAGGTCAAATTGAGGTCAAAATATTTTTGGCAACACCTATTAATCACGAAAAGTAGCCATAAAGGTGCTCAAATCGCACCATGAATGCATAAAACGTACCCAGTAAAGGATAAACTTTCATCACTAAAATTGACCTTGAGGGCCAAGGTCAAAGGTCACGTGATTTCACGCGTCCTTAACGACAGGCCGACTCATCTCGAAAACGGTGAGAGATAGAGCGATTTTGAGCTCATTTTCGACCCTTTGGGCCTAAACAACGTTACAAAAGAGGTACCTCGGTGACCTTGACCTTCTGGGTCACGGTCAAGGTAAAAAAAACCGGAAGTTGACTATTATCTCGAAAACGGTTAGAGATAGAGCGATTTTGAGTTCATTTTCGACCCTTTGGGCCTAAACAATGTTACATAAGAGGTACCTCGGTGACCTTGACCTTCTGGATCACGGTCAAGGTCAAAAACCGGAAGTTGACTATTATCTCGATAACGGTTAGAGATAGAGCGATTTTGAGCTCATTTTCGACCCTTTGGGCCTGAACAACGTTACATAAGAGGTACCTGGGTGACCTTGACCTTCTGGGTCACGGTCAAGGTCAAAAACCGGAAGTTGACTATTATCTCGAAAACGGTTAGAGATAGAGCGATTTTGAGCTCATTTTCGACCCTTTGGGCCTAAACGTTACATAAGAGGTACCTCGGTGACCTTGACCTTCTGGGTCACGGTCAAGGTCAAAAACCGGAAGTTGACTATTATCTCGAAAACGGTTAGAGATAGAGCGATTTGAGCTCATTTTCGACCCTTTGGGCCTAAACGTTACATAAGAGGTACCTGGGTGACCTTGACCTTCTGGGTCACGGTCAAGGTCAAAAACCGGAAGTTGACTATTATCTCGAAAACGGTTACAGATAGAGCGATTTTGAGCTCATTTTCGACCCTTTGGGCCTAAACGTTACATAAGAGGTACCTCGGTGACCTTGACCTTCTGGGTCACGGTCAAGGTCAAAAACCGGAAGTTGACTATTATCTCGAAAACGGTTAGAGATAGAGCGATTTTGAGCTCATTTTCGACCCTTTGGGCCTAAACAACGTTACATAAGAGGTACCTGGGTGATCTTGACCTCCTCCATCATGGTCCAGGTCAAAAACTGCAAGTTGACCAGTATCTCAAAAACGCTTAGAAAACTGAATTTGATTTTTTGTGCCCAAATGAGGTTACATTATATTCACTTCGATGGCTTCGTTCAAGATAATAATCCGGAAGCTGACAATTATGTTGAAACACTGAAAAATGTGTCTTTGACCAAATATGTTGTGTCTCTGCCCTTGCAAGTGGGTACTATTTCGCTACGTGTAGCGAAATTCGGTCTAGTTTTAACATTGCTATTGTTTAAAAATCACTATAAACCTACATGTTAACATTTCAAAGTCACCATGGTAACAACTGAAATCCCAACTCCCCAAATGCTTTAATAGTTTTTGAGTCTCTGAAATTTGATCGACAAATAAAACCCATCTGAAGATCTCTGTCATTTAAGAAAAACAAAAACAACCGTTCTGTTTAGTGCAATGCATATCTTGATAGACCAGAATGATTATGTGCATGTGCATGTATTATATTCTTTAACATCTGAAAATATTCGTTGCCCATCAGTTTGGGCTAAGGTGTTATTGATTCCACAGTGAGGTTATTTCACGAAGTGACATGGAAAGAGGAAACGCGGTTTCATACGTCACTAGAACCATTAGTTCACTCCTCGTCCCAGTTCTTCATCGCACCACTCTATCAAAGGTTCACTGACACACTTGTCTGTTTAGCAGCTAGAGTTATAATGTACACAGTTCCAATGATCAGATCAATGAAGGTTTTTTTTATTAATTTACATTCCAACTGCTACACAAATTAATGGGCATCCCACTTTCTTCCATTAAATGATATGTTGTTCATCTTATGGGTGTTGATAGTCTTTCTAACAAGTGGAAGCATGCCTTGCAGTAAAAACATAGCTCTACATTATTCTATTTTTAGAATCGAAGAAAATAATTCAAGTATAGTTTAGTGTGACTCGCCATACTCTACATTTACGATGGCTTTTAATGCTTCGCCATGAAAATAATTTTGTTGTCTTCAACGTAACGGCTTGAACCGGAACTGCATTCACAATATAACGATTTCACTACCGTGATTCCCCTTTTCGAAAGACTTTTAAGTAACAGAAGGCTACAGCAATCATGCCGCTTGTGAATGTTATATTCTTCATCCACATGACATATTGCCGTCATAACCGTAGTTATGGCTTTTCAAGCGAAGCATTCCGCCCTGTAACAACGAAACACTGTCGTAGCCGAAGACAGTTGACCCTGCTCACCGGTGCATTAACTAAATAAACCAAAAAAAAAAAAAAAAAAAAAAAAAAAAAAAAAAAAGAAAGAAAAGAAAAAAGGAACTGAGCAAAAAGAGCTCGCTTTATTTTTCTTTGCCATATGCACAGAATGGTCATCATTGTCGGCTGTGCAGTTTAAAACACATCATAAATATGATCATATAATGGAGATATAAGGATAAGTGAAGCAAAATTCAAAACACATTTCACAAACCCTGAAAAGGAAGTTCAATATGAACAACAAACACAAACCATAAAAGTCACATAGCGAATTGCTTCACAGTGCTTCGGTTTAGCAAACACGGCTGTGCGTACATATGGTTAAATAGCCATGCAACAGTTTCAGAACTACGGTATAGTCAAATATTGCATAAAAATACTTAAATTGCAGATGTTCGTTGTAGCTTTCTGCAGTTCAATAAATTTAAGTAATATCTTACAACACTCAAAGAAGGCATTCAGCAGAGACACTTGAGCAAAAAGGACAAATTTCCACGACATTGTTGGTTTATTTAGAGGCTATAAGTAACAAAGAAATAAACATATTTTTGCTGTCTTGGAACATGACCTGAAATGTTTACTCTGAGTAGATTTTGACGCTTTTTCATTCTTTAGTGATATGTTTAATGTAAAAGATACCTTGACATTTTTGCAGGCAATCTGTCAAAACTGTCAGATGTACAGCCTAAAATGTGCCAAATATTGTGTTTCTTTGCCCAAACGGCATAATATGCGATAGGGCGATACCGTCACATTGGCTGCTCAGTGGACAGATTATGTGTAAATTGGAAACTTAATAGGAAATCAAAACCCGTGCATACTGAAGAGAAAGGCTATTTTTGGATCACAATATGGAAATGTTTCTTAATCTTCGGGGTTTGTAAATAATTAGATTTCGGTAATTTAATCAAGATATGACCCTCTATCGACGATAACTGAGAATTATGGAGCCTTTAGAGAGACAGGGGAAGAAATATAAAATTTCGCTCTCCATCGTTATCCAATAAATACAGCGGATGAACTGCGAAAAGATTGTTTGGTCAGGTTCTCTTGACCAGCATACCATCCATTATTATCAATTTCATATTAAAATGATATTCTTTATGAAAACTTCATACTGCAATAATTTTCATGCTGCCCGTAATGAAATTAATATTTTCTGATTAAATGTGGTAAAACAAATTGTGTAAACAAGATAAGTATTCGCTGAGTCATTCACAAAATCATGTTTTAATCAGATAATGTGTTCCTTGTCATATAGTCGGATTCTATGGAATGCCTTTTTCACATTTATTAGTGAATTATTGATATCAAGAATTAATTTTTGATCTCAAAAATTGATTTTTTGATATCAAGAATTAATTTTTGATCTCAATAAATCCATATTTTGATATCAAGAATTCATTTTTGCTATCTGTAATTGTATTCTTGATATCTCTAAATGTATTCTTGATCTCAAAATATAATTTTTGATATCAATAAATATTTAGAGATATCAAAAATATTTATTGATATCAAAAATGATTTAATGATATCTAAAATTGATTTTTTGAGATCAAAAATTCAATTCTTGATAGCAAAAATGAAATATTTGAGAGCAAAATATTAATTTTGAGCTCACTAATTGATTTTCTATATATTGATATCAAGAATTTATTTTAGATATCATTATTTCAGACTGATATATTTTTAATTTGTATTTTGAAATCTGCAAACGATTTTTTCATCTCTTTTGATTCTTGATATCAAAATATCAGTCTATTTTTTTAAATAAAAAATTCAGAAACGCACATCTGTAAATAAATAATGGCTGTCCTTGTATACAGAATCTTTATTTTAATTTTTTACTGTACAAAAAAGAAGCAATTCTTGAGATCAAAATTTATGTTGTTATTATTGATCTTAATAATTCAAATTTTCATCTCCAAAATTTAATTGACGATTCGTTATATTTTATGTGAATGTGTGGCTCCCATAAGATTTTTTAGGTTTGTAAAATTGATTTTTTGATCTGAAAAATAAATTTTTGCCATCTAAAATTCAATTATTGATAGCAAAATATAAATTATTGAGATCTAAATTGATTTATTGATATCTCTAAATATATTTTGATATCAAAAATAAGCATTAAATATTTAAATGGCATTCCATAGGATTCTAAACAATTCATTTGCTATCCTACAGATCGTGAATTGCAAGCTGAGAACCTGCGTGAGCACTGGCAAAAAGTTGGAACCCGTACAGACTGTCACAGCAATTTGCTTTTTCTCTTTAAAGCAAGTTTTTGTACAATTATTACTATATCAAACTATTTGTCTAATTATCGTGAAAGTTGGGCCATTCATTACCCCGAAAGTACTGTACTCATTGCTGGTTCTAAGAGATGCAAATATTTTATTAATAGACCACGCAAACCGATTTACAAATAAAGAAAATACAGTAAAACCCCGGATATGGACACCCCTCTATTATGGACACCCCTGAATTATAGACAGCATTTTTCAGTCTGTTTTAAAACGCCATAGAGTTTTGTTATATCCAGACCCCTCTATTGTGGACACCCCTCTATTCAGAATTAGGGACACTCTTTTTACCCCGTAAGTACAGTTACACATTTAAAACAACCCCTCTATTGTGGACAGTCGAATTGCTGTCCATATGTTGTGCGTTGTGTAAACAACCCCTATCAGCTTACTCGGTAGTGTTTGTTTTTTCGCCATTGTTATCTGTGGGTTTTGAGTACATTATATTGAACACAGTGCACGTAAAGACAATGGGGCTTATTACAAAAGATGTGTGCTTAAGGGAGAAGCTTTATACTACTAAACCCTATTGACATGTGCCCCGTCTTTAAAAATTCGTATACAAGAACAAGTAATTCATTGTCTTTATACTCAGTTAAAATGTTATAAAAGGTGTTAAGTATGAATATCGGTGATGTGAAAAGAAAACGCAACGAACTTTTGCTATCTGATAAAGTTAAAATAATCAAAGCTAGTGAGGGAAAATGTGTAAAAAACAACCAAAGATTTTAGTTTTAGTTGTCTGATAGAACATGACCTCGAAATTAGGGACACCCCGCCATTAGGGACAAAGTTCTTCAGTCACTTTTTGTCCCTAATTGCGGGGTTTCACTGTAATACATTTTTACATAATACTTTGCACTTATAAAGGACGTTGCAGTCAAATATAAAAGACATTGTGCAATTTATTAGTAATTTTTATAAATCTGTAACAACTGGTAAAAGCGTGGGATATATGTATACTTAATCTTTAACTTTGTACTTGAAGTATCACCCGTGTATAAATCATGCATATTACTATAAGGAATAAAATCAAAATGGATCCAAACGAATAAATTCGTTAGGACCCTACATATATTCGTTAGGACCCTCCTCTGCTACATCATATATATATATATATATATATATATATATATATATATATATATATATATATATATATATATATATATATATATATATATATATATATATATGTGTGTGTGTGTGTGTGTGTGTGTGCTGTAGCAGATTAGGGGGTTGGGTGGCATTAAGGCTGAATTAGCGGAATAATGCATAATAGGCAGTGTTGTACACTAGCAGTCAGTGGATACCTGTGAATTGTTTGTGTACTCATAGTTTTGGAGTGGCTGAACTACGTAAGGTAACAGTTTGTTTGTTTTATTATGCATCAGATAAATATGCGGAATCCATTTACAGTTTAAGTAGGTTGCTTGGGAATATTCATTAGTGTATCTGTCACCCTTTTATATCATCGATGGAACAGTTTCAGGCTAAAGAGATGGCTTTCTAGGCTTCCGTTTATTGAGACAGTTTTATTACATACGAAAGTTTGCAAAGAAATGTAATTATACTTAATAGCTGGCAAATCGATTACCTTTTACCTGAACCTAATATGCAACCGTATTTCCTTTATAAAGCAACGTTAACTGTAAATTGTGATCAAGTAAATATTGGTTATGTCATACCGATGAGAGAAGATAATCACCCGTTCTGTATCTTCCAGAGATGAACGCTGAACGTTAACCCTATACTCAGGAAGAATGTAGGTAATCTGCCCCCGGTGATCTGCCCCCGGTAATCTGCACCCGACAATCTGCCCCCGGTAATCTGCCCCCCTCAAATTTTCCATACTAGGTAATCTGCCCCCCCTCCTCATATTATGTATATATATCATTATATATATACATTATATATATATTGTATATACTGTACTATATATATGGGTGTGTGTGTGTGTAAATGTGTGTATGTGTGTGTTTTACTGTTCTTTATATTGAAAAAAAAAGGGAACTTAAAAGCACTTTTGATGTTCTTGCATCTTTCTTAGAACTATGGTAATCAAACACTTTTGATTTTCTACCAAGTATTAGCCAGATTACATTTTCACAAGCAACTGCCTGTAATGGATTTTATCCTAATTATACCTGTATGTCAAAATACTCAACTTCTGAATTGTAGTTCGTATTAATTGCAATTAACCAACCACATCTTCAATGGAGCATGTTTCTTTGCAACCTCCATTGAAGTGCATGATTTTGGTAATGACTAAAACTGCTAACGATTTAGTATATGCATTTAGCGACATTGAACTATGTTGTGCCTTGAACAGAAAACAAATAAATATGGTAAAAATAAAAAAAAGGTGTTTTTTTCTTATTGTTTGGACAAAAGACTGCACGAATGAATGAATGAATGAATGAATGAATGAATGAATGAGTATTTATATATTATATATCATTATATTATATATGAATTAATGTATATAAAAATGAATAAGTCATGTAGGCCTATCTGTAGTCCACCAATAATAGATGATTGAACATGCTGTAATTGCAATTAATAACGAATGCCACCTGTATATATTAAGTACTAAGTTGGTCCCGATTACACATGAATCGCTTTCAAGTGTTAAGATTTTAATCCTAAAAATAAAAAAGGAACGCACACATACACATAATCAATGCATGAGAGGGGGGGGGGGGGGACAGATTACCTAGTATTGAAAATTTGAGGGGGGCAGATTACCGGGGGGTCAGATAGTCGGGGGGCAGATTACCGGGGGGGGGGCAGATTACCGTTTACTACTCAGGAAGTACTGCACTGAAACTTTTAAGGTGAGCAAAATAATTCTTCACGTATTCGGCCATTTGTCACTTAATCATACTTTACTCTCTGCCTTTCGTAGACAGAAAGGAACAAAAAAGACATAAAAGGGAAAAAGAAGAAGCATTGAAAAAGATATGAAGATTATGATTTCGAAGTCATTAACCGTGTAACGGAGAACTTTCAAAGGACGCAACTGAAGGCAGAACAAGGTACAGGGACAAAATGCAGAAGCAGTATTTTAGCGTAAAAAGATATCGCTCCCTCAGACAATGGGTGTAAAGGTATTCGTAGAAGTTAACACCGACGGTCTCGTAAAAATGATCTCATGCCGCCTTTATGGCGAGGTCTTATTCTTTTCTTTCGTGAGACGACAAAATGCCATCACACAATGATGTGGGTGAATTTATAGTTTCGTATATTCAACACAAAGTGAAAGTGTTCTGGTTATAAAAAAGGGAAATAAAGAAAACGGCTGATTCCATTATTATTTTAGTAATAAATAAATCATTACTTTCAGTGGTTCTTATGAACCAAGTGCCAAGCTGGTCAAGAATACGGAGTGACGTCACAAAAACTGCAAGGAAGTTATGCTCAACGCATCGGTTTTCGAAAGCGGAAAGCATCAAACACCAAACTGGGCGACCCATTCTAATCAAAATGTGCTAGCTGGCTGATGTAATAAGTTATGCAATGCTCTCTTCCGTAGGTTTGTTCCTCAGCATCTGTTCCTTTTGTTAGCTAGCTTGTTTTAATCAAGGAACAGATAATTCAGTATCTTTCCACGTTAAATATGAATCTCAAGCTATAGTAATTCATAGGCAAATCGTGAAAAGGACTCGAATTGGGGAATAAGACTTAGAACCTTCAATTTAAATGCCACCGTGGTTGTATTTGGCTAACGACTGATATATTTTAACCTTGTAACCTGTAACTTTTAGGTTATGACATAGAGCTTGTTGTAATAAGCTGTTCTCTAATTAATATTTCCCCAGATGATATATCAACAGCGGGATTTTCATTGCATTGTTGCAGAAATAATGACACAACTAACATGTCAATACTGTGACTTAATATGCGTTTCTCCCATCAATACTTTTGTCTTGGTAGCTCATATTTAAAACCCATTTATTTTGTCCAATTATATTCTTGTCTATTTTTTATATGCATTAGATCAATATTTACTTTCAACAATGAAAATTTCCTGCAATAAAATGTGTATATTTGCAACAGTTAAAGTGCAATTTATGCATAATTAAGTACAAATGCTGAAATATTGTATTTATTACGGTACGTTCATTTTACTAAAGTGTATTATTACAACAACATGTCTCTTATACTTTGTCCATGTCCGCCACAAAGAGTAAAGTCTGGTTAATTCAGAATGTGACTGGTATAATTTGTTCGGATTAGCACGGTGTCCAGATAACTCAGATTACGCCATAATGACTTGACTTACTTACTAAACGAACCTTTATTGGTAATCCAGGCAATTTGCTCTCTCCTCACCCAAGATTTTCCACCGTGTTATGTCCCATAATTTTGTACAGACGGCAAACATCCCAGACAGCTCAGTTTTCCAGTATTCTATGATGTTATCATTTCATCCAGTCATAAAATGGCATTTTTAATTACTTGATGTGACTGATCAGTTGCGCAGAGGGAAAACAAGTGAATTGCAATCACTATGGACTACAAACAGAGAATTATTCCGACATCCCGACATTACTCCTAAAGTTAAAGAGACTCTGAGAAACAAAGAGAATAATTATTTAAAGGTTGGTAACTTCCTGCTCAAACAATACCCCTCTCAAACATCTCGAGTATAAAAATGAAGAAATTCAGGGAGCACAGATAACTGGTAGTCAACAGGTAAGGGTTGAGGGCTTCCTTATCACCACACCAGGTCCTACTACAAGATCTAAATAATAATGTTTCCACTTTTGCTGCCATTATAAAATTCGATTAGTAATACCATTCACTTAAAGTCTCTAACAATTTAAATAGACAAAACCAGGCAATTACGCGCTCCCTGACAGAAACAGTCATATTTGTTACAGCATATACCCATTGACATAATCTCCGAGAGACATGCAAACAACAATAAAAAAACTGCACCATTGCCTTTTCCAAATTTGACGGGTTAATCATGCAGTAAACAGACAAATGGGACTGAAAAATTGTATCCGTTGTCCGAAATAGCGCGGTCTCCGAATTAGCCATGTTCTCGTTTTAAAGAAACCAAAGATAAATTAAAAGGCACTGAAAATTTTGTCAGAATTAAGTAGTTTCCAAATTATAGGTTCGTATGGAGACAAGTTTTACTGTAATTATATACACTTGTATATTAAATCAGAGACCAAACTACTTGGGTTTTCGAACAAACTGGCAAAGGAAATAATGGCAAAGGAAATACACTGGAAACAAACAAAAAATGGCAAAGTTTTAAAAAAAAGTTTTACGAAGTTCTGTCTGAACAAAATAGTTCAAGGTAATCCCCCTCCCCCTGTTAAAAGCCCCTCCATTTTGCATACCTGGATTTTACTGTACAAAATAAGTGCCCTGTCTACCTACTCAGCATCAGAACAGTACACTGAATGCTACAAACGGTAGAAACGTCAGGCCCTGGGCGACGTTGTGGAAACAACCTTACCACAGATTAAGTTGGTTAGAAACCAAGTTGCATGGCACAACTCTGAATCCTTTAGATGTTATAGAGAGGAGGAAGAGAAATTAACCAGTCTTAATCTCAAATGCGAAAGCTATTACAGGCAACAAACTGGTCAACTCCTTTTTTTTTTTTTTTTTTTTTTTGACGTGGTTACTTGTTTGAAATATTTATTTTCTTAGTTTTATATTGACACATTGTTTTCTTAATGTTCCTTTTCATTTTTTTTCTGATTTTACAATTGGTCATTTTGTTATTGTAATTATTTCTGCCGCCATTTTTCCGTACGCCCGAACTATTCAACACATAGCAACGACTCCTTTATCTGAGATATATTTTTTTTCACTGTTAAAATACCCAAATTTATTGGCCCAAAATCATAAGCGGTCTTAATTCGGTGGTGGCCTAAAGTAGGAGCTGTTCTCATTGAAAGGTTCTACTGTACTTCGAATAATCTTTCCACACAGCAATGTCCGACAACGGTCACACACAGGACAGCTGTTCTCTCCTATCGTTGTCTGATAACCTCTAAGTTTTTCCCAGTCGTGAGATTTCATAGAATGAAGAAGTTTTCCCTTATGTTTTCGACCACTGAACAGTTAACCATTTTATCTAACAGAAACAGATCACCCATTTTTCTAATATTTCCATTTTTTCCCTTTTTTCTTTTGAATAACAATTACTCTTGTTATACGATTACCTCAGAAAATAATTGTCCCTGATGTTAAATATAACCTGTTTCTAAGGAAGCAATATGAAAAATTTCAATTGTTCACCCAATAATCTCCGGTGGACCTTTGTTCGTTAAGATTTTACTGCTCAATTTATTGCCCATCTTTGTTGTTTATATAATCTATTGCCTTATGGCACGAGATCATCAGGCCTATCCGGTTGTCTGAAACTTAAATGTTACGTATAGCTTTTGATTACAGTTGATTGTCTGTGTTAATGTGATGCATGCATTAGAGTGAGTTCTGTAGTATGACTGTACGGGGACAAGGGTTTCGATGAAAAATAACAAAAAAAAATGTCCACCCCAAAATAACGCATAATCATTCCCGGTATTGTATAAAGTGCTGGAATAATTGTATTTCATAGCTTATTACACAAAAAACTCAGAACGGAAACTCATCTGGCACTCAGCAACAACGCAGGTCTTCTAAGTCCCAGTTCCGATGTATTCTACTCTATTTCAACGGCTCCATGACAACTGAGCCAGCGACGACTCGGTCATTCGCTTATCTAGCGATAACTGACCTATAGCTGCAAAATTTTCATCTAAAATGGTCAAAATGTCTTTTTTAATCGTGTTGAAATTATGAAACCATAACACAAGCTTCATATTTAATTACTTTAAAAGTGGCAAACGACATAATCAACATACACACGCGAAATCTGGCACACGTAAAAAGGATGTGAAGGACTCGGTAAATCCACATTTTTTTACCTCAACGGTCAAGGTCAAATTGAGGTCAAAGTTATTTTTTCTACAAAACGATTTCCAGAAAACACATTTTTGACCTTGAGCGCTTAGAGACAGAGCTTTTTTAAGTTAATTTTGGACTCTTTGGGCCTAAAAACGTTGCATAAGAGATACCTCGGTGACCTTGATCTTCTAAGCCACGGTCAAAAACATAAGAATTTTACAGAAAAATATAAAGCAACGTACCTAACCCCGCTGGTCGAATAAATTTTGTGAGAAATTTTACTTTTCTATCAACCAACGACTAAGTCAAAAGATTAATTCCTCATGATTCAGAACATAAAATAAATGTAATCTAACGCTGTAGAAGCCATAGACATAGATTTTAATTGCATTCGAGAATTAAAAAATCTGCGGAAACAAAGAGCGCTTTACACAACGTTTGCGCAATAACGGTAAAAAACACAGCTAAATACATGAAAAAATTGTATTATTTTGTTTTATTTAAGCCGATTTACTCAAAAAGATATTACGTCTGGGCAATCATGAAAACCTGTTATACAGACGTTTATGCGCAATAACTCAACAGTAGTATCTGTGCTTACAACATGCTCTTTGCTAATCAGCCACAGGTTTGATTCGTTCTGTCCGGGTTTTAGCAGCAGGCCTGGAATTATGTGGATTCAATGCCAGCAGAGATAAGCTGGGAAAACACCTTTTCATTGCCTCCGACGCCATTGAGGAATTAAGAGGGCGTAGGGAGGAATGGAAATGTCAACAACTGGTGTGTTGGAATCTTAACCCACTCAGTCGTCTACCACACTTTACATGATGTGGGCTAAAGGAGACGGGCTATCAATTAAACACATAGGCAAATTATTGGAGACTTACCACATCCCCGCCCCACCCTCGACTGTACAAAGGGGCAACGAAAATTCCCTTCTTGTAAATTTCCCTCCCTGTATGCGCGCATCTGAGCTCTCTCTCTCTCTCTCTCTCTCTCTCTCTCTCTCTCTCTCTCTCTCTCCTTCTCCTCCTCCTCCTCCTCCTCCTCCTCCTCCTCCTCCTATTCCCATTCTCCCCTCATTGCCTACGACCTTTGTCAACGGCTCCCGAGGAAGTCTTACTTAAAATGTTTAAATTGACCACTGGCACCATACACAGAGGCTCTCTCACTGAAAATCTTGCTAATGCTAAAACATCTTCACAAGAGTTGAACGTGTTATTTTGCATATCACTTTTATCTTTACGAAACCCACAAAATTTTGAACACGTAGCCTCATAACTTGGCATCATTATTTAACTTGTCGATGCTGGAGATTGTTCTCTGCCCAGCTACTTTCATTTTCCAAATCTAACTGTAATGCAGACAGCTACGGAACATGATCTACCACTATTCTAACACAAACAAAGAATCACGCCAAACATCGTAAGTGGAAAATATGCTTCCCCGTTCTTTTTATAAAACTCACACTCACACTCTTATATAACTATATGTAATATATATTACTTATTTAAAGTATCTCGCGTACGTTTCCACACCCAAAAGGCCATTTGCGCCATGCCCTATTATTTGAGATCTAATAATCTGAAGTTCTAACTTTGATATCTCTATCAAATGAATGAAAACATTCGATGTCATAGGTTCCAATACTGTTTAAAACACAAGATAAACAACAAAATACAGAAGTTATTTAAAGTGACAAAAATACCAGTAAAAATTAGTTTAATATTAAAATTGGTTATGTCACTTTTATGACTAGCCAGAGAACAAGCATTGTTGATATACTGCAAACCATCACCATCAGATTTTGTACCTATACTGCTGGTTCAAGTGCTCATACCCACCTCCCGCCCCCCTGTTCTACCTACTCCTGACATCTTCGTTAAGTAATCGCGCTCTTTGCTGGCATGGTCGCGTCGTATTTCTAGAGAATGTGGCCTGAAGCACTTTCATATCTCACAGAACGTTGTATGGAAATGGTGACTCTTTGGCAAATCACCAGTCGAACCACAGTTGACAGACGAAACTACATTTCCACACATCACAAATATATCTGACTACCAGCAAGTGACCCGAAAGGTTTCACTTCAAATCCGCATAGATTAAGATGCGTACTGAAGAATCTAAGAATCTGAAAAGTTCTAAAACACCTGCATTTTTGAAATCACAAGTGATTTGGTCACATTTGTATTCAAATAACGTTTGACCGTCAGCGTGGTATTTCGCTTGCGTACACATGTACTTACTCTTGTTGCATTCTAGACCGTACTTCTCTGGATCCTGGCAAAGCCTACAGTCTGATCCGGTGAACTTCTCGTTGCAAGTGCACGTGCCCGAGCCTCTCAACCCGTCATCGCACTGGAAGAGAATAGGAACAAGTCATAAAGCGACGACTCATCTAACGAAAATTCATTTAAATTTCAGAAGATATACAGTGAGACATCTCGACAGAACCACCTCTAAATTAAGAGCATGTCAAAAGTAAGTTTAGTGTGGGTCTGATGTTACTCGCTACTTTGTAATTGGGTGTGTGTGTGGTGGTGGGAGGGGTTGGGGTGGGGAGGGGTTATCAAATAACATAAATTCAATAGTACATATAACATAAATTTAATATAAAGCTAAATATAACTTTGTCTCATCTAAAACCCCCTGTGGTTTTTTTCCGATGGTGTTTTCGATTGTCCACTGAACATGCGGCGTTGCATAGACGTTTGATAGACATCGAGACAAGACGTTAGAGCAACGTTCGGATTTGCTGTAAAGTAAACGTTGAAACAACGTCTTTCCCACGCGTTTCTGGGATATCATGCATCAAAGACATTGTTAATACTTTTATTTAGTGCCAACTGCAGGCACCTGTGCAATAAAGATTTAGTTATACTCTGTTATTTGGTCGCGATGAAATGCAACCAACTGCAACTTTTTAGCAAGCCTGTATATTGGTCGCTGGAAACGCTGGATAGACGTCGCAATATTTACTGGATCGAATATGTCAATATTTTTATTTTTTATATGTTTATTATTTTCTTTTTTTTTATCAGCTCAAGTGACAAAATTTTACAAATGGATAGGCAACTAGGGGTGGGCGAAACAGAAGGGTGAGCCATAAAGTCGTCTGCGTTTGCAGAGAAACCTAAAACTGGATATTTTATCCACCCATTATATCCAGCAAAAGTGTCATCCGATGCTGTTTTGAAACAAAGTCGCCCCTTTTCTTAATAAGCACCTTTAATCAAAGCGTTGGAATGCTCAGCCTTTTAAATTTTTTATGTTTTACTGGTGGTCTAAAAAATGTAGAACCACATGGCGCTGTTTTATTCTTGTTAATGTTACGTTTGTTCAATTATACAGAATGGGCACAGCCCCCCTTCCGAATATATACAGTGCCTTCTTTCGATTAATTGAAACAGACAGGGCCAGGCCCGCCTTTCAACTTTGCTAAATATTTTGCGATAGGTCATGTATGCAGAATGGATCCAAACGGAGTCCACCTGATCGCAATGAGGTGGACTCCAGGAGGAAAGAGGAAAAGAGGACGCCGAAAGAGACACGGAGGAGGTCGGTGGAGAAAGAGATGAAAGATCAAGGCTGGTCATGGGGTCAAATACAGAACTGGTCAGCGGAAAGACAACACTGGCGTTCTTTGGTGATGGCCCTATGTGCTCCAAACACGAAGATTATTAAGTAAGTTGAGTAAATATTTTGCGACAATGCTGGACTAAAAAACGATGGGGCACACCTGTTCCATTCAACTAAATTTTTAGCTGAAACATTTCCTGGAAACAAATATCGTATGAGAACCATCTATAGTGCAATAACTTTTTATATCTTAAATTCATGTATTATTTTTTTTTTTATTTTTGCAATGTTTCTCAGAATATAATACAAGCCCGAAAAGCACGAGTGCTAAATTCTAAGATGAATTTCTGAAGAAAAGCCAATGTTTAAGATCAAGGCATATCACGTTCTTTTCTTTACGATTTTGCTGATCTGACCATATATTAAAAATAAGGTTATCTTACCCTGGAAACTAACCTGTAAACTATTTCGTTTTTTTTCCAGGCATCTCAAGAGTGTGTGTGGTTGAATTAAAGGAATGACTAATTACCTGACCATTTCCTGAACATGGATTTTGAAATCCGCCAGGGCAGGAGTAACATTCCGCTCCGTAGAATCCAGAACAGCATTTCTTGACCTGGCGTGTAAAAAGATAATAATAATAATAATAATAATAATAGTAATAATAATAATAATAATAATAATAATAATAATAAAAAATAACCGAATAAATAGCACAGCTCAATCTGGGAACAAGATGAGCTTTTACTTAATATGCTTGAGGGTGGGGTTTTTCCAAGCGTTTAAAGGTCATAATGCACCAGTGGAGGTTGCTATTTTGTCTCAGTTGCTGCCATGTAGTCCTCAAATATTCAACATGGCCATATGGTCCGCTACGTCACTAGATGTTGACTATATGTTGACGACAAGAACATATAGAACATATTATGTTGTCATGTAGAGTTAGCATAGTATAGTATAATATTTACTTTCTACTATATTTTGAAAGTACTGATACAGTTAACATATATTAAACACATGGCTAAATATGTTAGCAGCATAAACGAAAATATTACCTTAATAAGTGTAAAAAAACAAACAAATACAAACAAACATGTCTGCGTCGAAGCTAACGATCTCAAAGCTTAGAGAAAGTCGACATGAATGGTCTTGCAGCTTATAAAGAGCGGACAAGAATTTCTTACAGCTTATAAAAAGCCGACATGAATGGTCTTAAACCATATAAAAATTGCGTAAATGGTCTTACAGCTTATAAAAGACGACATAAAAAAGTTGACATGAATGGTCTTAAAGCGTATAAAAGTAGACGTATATGGCCTTAATGCGTATAAAAAGTTGATGTGAATGATCTTATATATTATCAAGAAACCGTCGTGAATGATTTTGCATTAGGCTTAAGAACATCGGTTAAAAATTGCCTTAATAAAATGTTGAGTAGAAAATCCATGCTGAAATCTGTGCAATTTGAAGATGAACATCAATGACCATCCCTATTTTGCATAAACTATTTTAGGATTTCTTTAAGGACTAGGAAATTAATTTGTTCTTCTCAGTGCGTAACAGACATTAATCCCAATAAAGAATTGTTTAATTATTTCTTGCATTTGTTGTATTCGGTCCATTGGTTTCAACTGCATTTGAGGCAGGCAGGACAAGCGCACCGTATATCTGCGACGTAATAGAATTATACTGTGGAAATTGTGGAGTCATAGAATTACTATGTGTTCTCAGTATGGTTTCATGTAGTTCACAGCTAGTTGATTTCATACGTTACATGGCCTAACAACATTGATTATGTGGCAAATTCAAGCGATAGTATATATCAGCGTCACAATTGGAGGACCCAAAGAACGGAGTGATTGGACACTTTCTCTAGACTAATCACATCCATAAAAAAAGTGAAATTTTTCTTTTCCCGCTACAAATGCTACAAGAACTCTCATGAATTCAAAGGTTTTTCGTTGAACTCCAACTGATTGTTCCAAACATAAAAATAAAATTTGTGATTTTTGAAAAGTTAATCTACTTATATTTTTACACAGAAAAAACACTGAGCAAGTTCACAATGAAGTCAAACTCATTTCAGTTAATACGTCAAATTCTAAAGGATAAACATCAGTCACGATAACTGCAGTGTGTTCATAATGTTAGTTTACAATGCAACTGAAGTTATTATTTGTTTGTTAAGTCAGTGATATTACCAATTACAGCATATATACACAAGACTTTGTGCTATAAACTGGAATCCATGCCTGCGTTTCTCTATTTTTTTTCTCTTCGCTCGTACCCCCTCCCCCCACCTTTTTGGAAAATACTAGTTACTCGATTCCTCCATCGCAACACAATAATAAGTGTCACACAATAACACAGAAATGTTTTATCAAAACTCAAATCGCACATTTGAGAACAAAATAATAGAATTAAAACTATTTGACACCATAATAATTTTTATATTTACTTTATATAATTTTCCAACATATAATCAAAGAAAAAGTGATAATTTTTTGCCACTGTAACTTAAACAACATTTTATCTTGCAACCGACTGACAGCTGCTAATGATCTCTGTGAAGATTTATATTATACACTCTATACTTCTTAAGTTATGGCAATTTTGTGGTTTCTTATTGTACAGCAATTTTTCAACAGCAATTCTGTTGCAAATTTAAATACCTGAGGAATATATAAAAATGCACTCTTCATGTTTAACAGTACATTTATAACAAATAATTTTGCATAAAAATAATAAAGTCCATCACAAAATGTAAATTTTATCCATATCATTTTCGGGTTCTCCTGACGTTTTACTCTAGTGTTTAATATTATAGGTTCCGTTTCAGCAAGATTGTTGTTGAACCACCTCTCTAAAATTGACTAGAACACCGTTACTTTTACAAGTAGTGTGGTGTGAAGCATATTTCTCGTTTTTCTACGTAAAGTACAGTTTTCTTATACATTCTTATAACGTTATTTGCTACATAATTCTTGTGCATAATTTTGTATAATTATTATTATTATTATTAACACATTTATATCGCGCTTACAATGGTATAACCCTAAGCGCCAACAATATGGGTATTCTAATATGAAATTAAACATTAAAAAATAATAAACTTAAAAAAATTGACTAGATAAAATTAAAGTTAACACATTAATTGTATACCAGTCTAAAAAGGTGAGTTTTAAGTAGTTTTCTGAAACCTAAAATATCATGTTCTTGTCTTATTCTAAACGGTAAAGAGTGCCATAATTTGGGGGTTGCATTTTGGAACGCTCTTTCCCCGTAGCGCTGATTAGATCGACGCTCTAGGAGAAGATACTGATCAGACGACCTCAGGCTACGCGATGGAGTATAAGGTGTAAGGAGCTCTGTAATATACTTAGGTGCTGAATTGTTGAGGGCTTTATGAGTCAAAAGTGCGACTTTAAACGCAATACGCTGCTCAACTGGTAACCAATGGAGAGCCATGAGTTTATCCTTAACACTTTCTTCACTAGATGGTCTCACAATGCGTGCAGATTGATTAAGGATGCGCTGAAGCCGTTTGATCTGCGTTTTGGGGAGGTTGATTTAAACAATGTTGCAGTAATCGATGCGACTGATCACCAACGCATGCACGAGTGTCTTTGCAGCATCGTCGTTTAGATGCAAACGAACATCTCGTATCCACCGTAGGTAATAGTTGCACTTTCGAACAACCAAGTTTATATGTGCTTCCATTGTTAAATGCGAGTCTGCGAGCACTCCCAAGACTCGAGCAACGTCGGAAGGTGTAACTACGTCATTGCCTAGGTGTAGGCTATGGGTACTGATAAATATTTCTCGTTGCGTGCACCTGTTATAACCAAAAATTCAGTTTTGTCCGTGTTCAATTTAAGTCTATTAGCGGTCTTCCAGGACCCGATATTTTTGATGGCGTCAGAAACTTGAGCAAGGGCAGTGCCCTGTTCTGAGTCTGATCGTGGATTGAAGGCATTTTCTAGACCAGAATCATCCGTATAAAATGATAAAGTAGTCCATGCGATTTTATCAGAGAACCCAATGGCTTCGTATACTGAGAATATCCTCGTGGTCCAATTTTGGAACCTTGGGGTAGGGCGCAATCCAAGGAAAATGCACTTTCGACCTTAACACGTGCACCGCGATCATGAAGGTACGATGTTATCCAATCAAGTGCTCCACCTTTGACACCAAAGGAGTACTCCAGCCGACGTAGATAGATCACATGATCTACGGTGTCATAGGCGGCAGAAAGGTCGAGTAATGTGAGAAACACAGTTTGGCGGTTATCCAGTTGGATCAAAAGGTTATTGAACAACCGAATAAGGGCGGTTTCAGTACTATGACGCTTGCGGTAAGCTGATTGATACTTTTCTTCCAAACTATGGGAGGTGAAATGGACATTTAATTGTTGGCATATTGCCTCTTCAAGGATTTTGGATATAAAGGATAAATTGGAAACCTGGCGATAATTTTTCGGAATAGTATCGAGATTTGGCTTTTTTAGAAGAGAATAAACGATTGCTTGCTTGAAAGGGGCCGGAAAAGTGTTAGTAGGAATTGATAAGTTTATTATTCTGCAAATGATAGGGAGGAGTTCATCGATACATTGTTTGAGCAAGCATTGGGCGTTATTCTTTTATGTTTGTTTTAGGTACTTGGCTTTTTCGAAGTATTTGTTCCCATTCTGTTTCTACAATACTGACTCCAGAATTTTTATGCCCCGCCTGACAAATGGTATATTTACACCCATAGATTTTAAGGTCATACATAATTCATTAAAGGTAAATTTTGCATTAAAAATGTTGGCCAGCTATTATAATTGCAGTATCCTTTTTAGACTGATAAAAATCACGGTTAAGTTAGTGCTATAAAAAATTTTTATTTTGCAGCACCTCCTTTGATTGTGTTTGTTCGACTAATGCATTCCATTTCAATGTCTTCGGTCATTCAAAATCATTCCGATGCGTGGTCGATGCGTCTAGATTCTGGTTTCCGGAGGCGCCTAATGACTAGTTTTTTACTTATCCACAAATCTCTTTCCGGTTGTCTCCGCTGCAGTCATTACATCAGTCACAGGTGAGCATCATCCGGACACGCTGATCCGAATGCGGCTTAGTAGCGCAAAGAAGACCGATTCGAGGCCTATCCTAGGTGTGTCCGGTGTCATAATAACGTTTCCACAGCTGGTAGACTGCAGTTTTACTGCATCCGAAGGGCCAAGCCACCAATGGCATTGAGGCGGCAGACTGTAGTCTATGTCTTCGCTGTGATAATTGTGTGGAAGTCGCAGCATCTCAACGTACGCTCGTTCTTAGTGAACCGCTACATACACAAGTCTAATCAAATGCTGGTCATGTACAAGAAAGCTCAAAAAAGAAAATCGAAGAAAAGGGCTCTCATCGATTAATGTGCTCTATATCAAAACCCTTCATAAACACCTTGAAAATTGAGATAAAAAATAACATGTGGTGTAAAATTAGCCCATGTTCTAGTGGTAAAAAAAATCGAGAAAAGCAATTTACTCTTTTTTATGTAAACTTTCTTTTGCCCTTCCTATAAAACATATGTAGGGTAAGTAATGTAACACGCATTTAAGTGAGAAAATACTCTTGTAATAAATTAAAAGGAGATCTGTGATCTGTTGCACTTACCAACGTTTTTCGTTTATTATTTGCATTAAAAATGTTGGCCAGCTATTATAATTGCAGTATCCTTTTTAGACTGATAAAAATCACGGTTAAGTTAGTGCTATAAAAAATTTTTATTTTGCAGCACCTCCTTTGATTGTGTTTGTTCGACTAATGCATTCCATTTCAATGTCTTCGGTCATTCAAAATCATTCCGATGCGTGGTCGATGCGTCTAGATTCTGGTTTCCGGAGGCGCCTAATGACTAGTTTTTTACTTATCCACAAATCTCTTTCCGGTTGTCTCCGCTGCAGTCATTACATCAGTCACAGGTGAGCATCATCCGGACACGCTGATCCGAATGCGGCTTAGTAGCGCAAAGAAGACCGATTCGAGGCCTATCCTAGGTGTGTCCGGTGTCATAATAACGTTTCCACAGCTGGTAGACTGCAGTTTTACTGCATCCGAAGGGCCAAGCCACCAATGGCATTGAGGCGGCAGACTGTAGTCTATGTCTTCGCTGTGATAATTGTGTGGAAGTCGCAGCATCTCAACGTACGCTCGTTCTTAGTGAACCGCTACATACACAAGTCTAATCAAATGCTGGTCATGTACAAGAAAGCTCAAAAAAGAAAATCGAAGAAAAGGGCTCTCATCGATTAATGTGCTCTATATCAAAACCCTTCATAAACACCTTGAAAATTGAGATAAAAAATAACATGTGGTGTAAAATTAGCCCATGTTCTAGTGGTAAAAAAAATCGAGAAAAGCAATTTACTCTTTTTTATGTAAACTTTCTTTTGCCCTTCCTATAAAACATATGTAGGGTAAGTAATGTAACACGCATTTAAGTGAGAAAATACTCTTGTAATAAATTAAAAGGAGATCTGTGATCTGTTGCACTTACCAACGTTTTTCGTTCACACATTGCTTTATAAAATATAAATGGAAAAGGCGAAAACTGGACGCTGCGTTTATAGTAACGGTGTCGATCATAAGGCCCGAAATCATCAAAGGGGAAAAAAGGGCCTCTGTCGTGTTCCTGACATCTCTTCAACTAAAAGATAAAACAAAATTATGAGCCAAAGCACATACTTTCAATTGCAGATTCTTCTAGCTGATTACAAATTATGGTTTATTATTTAGAGACAAAAATTATCCAGATTGCATTTTTTTCTACTTGTGCAAAATAATTTTATTTATGGTTCACAGAGTCCAAAGGTAAAATATAAGTGAAAGTGCAAACCTGAACTCCACAAATGTTGTTTTTATTTTTCATATTCTCAAGATATTCTCTACACCTCTGGTACGAATATTTTTTCTGAATACATTTTTATAGGGCACAATGTCGCCTGTTTCAGACAAACCATGCCTTACAACGTCAGTTCCATTTCATTACTATATAATTATTGAAGACTAGTAAAACCAATAAATTGGAAATTTTAGTAAGTATCTAACAATAACATATAAGTTATTTTAAATAGTTTTCTTAATTATCCAAAGCAAACATGAAGCGTAGTTCTAATAAGCATTTTTCTGACAAGCACATCGCGAACTGTTTCCTAATAATTATACTTGCCTTGACAAATTTGTCAGTCTTCCGAGGACAATTGTTGTTATGTGCTCCAAAAGGTTGCGGGAAGCACACGCCCTAAAATTCATATATACAATATATATTATTATATAGTATAATACGTATTATACTTTGGTGAAAGTCAACGATATGCTTTGAGTAAAGAATAATAGTAGCGAAAGCATAAGTAAACTTTACACTTAATAAGAAGGGGAATCATGTTAGAAAACATCAAATTAGTTATCTCAATTAAAACTGTATTCGTGGGCATTAATTCATTAAGGTTTTGCTGATCAAATCCTGATATGATAGTTGAAGTGTAAGAAAAAACACAGCTTTCCATTTTAAACAGATGAAATGTGTATCTTATTGCATCTGCTGTAACAGATTTGTTGCAACAACGTGACTTTTATTAGTAATTTGAATGAAGCAATTACGATAAAATATATTTTACAATGGGATACAATATAGTTTTATGTAACCATTGCATGAGATAAGGTATATGCAGTTATATTTCCAAACAGCGCTGGCAATGTTTTTTGTCCTCAATCCACACCACCATATAACAGTTTAAGAAAGATTCATATTTCTGAGGCTCACTACCGGTAGTATTGTGATTTGTCGCAGCCAAAATAAAATTCTGTGGCTGAAAATATGTATGTACAACTAAATATTCAAAAATGACTCGATACCGTACAATATCCATTAATAAAGGGGAATTTTAAACAATACAGACGCCGCACAATGACTAACTAAATGTTTATTGGATCTAATTCAAGATAATTAAAAAAATGAAGGATAAAAATATTGAACTGATAAACGTTCCTGAACAATGAGTAACACTTTTCAATATCTTCTTAACAATCTGTAACCAACTTGACCCACAGAAAAACGAATAAATACATCGGTTATAAATACATCGGTTTAATAATATACATGTAGCACAAAGGAAGCAAAACCTCTGTTTGAACATTGTCACTGACGCCTTTCACCAAATTATATAAAAAAACGGATCGCTGCAATTATATTTCCTCTAGTACAAGATGTTAAACAAAGTCAATGTGGAAAAATTATTTAGGTACTAAGAGACGTATTATATCTCAGTGAGAATTAATTTCCGTGGCAGATTTGTTGAATTTGTTTGACTACCACTAGCCAGATTCGGTCCAGCGATCTTAGGATCAGTGAGCTAAAATTTAAACCAACTAAACCAGTGTTCACTAAAATTATAACGAATCAAACAGACATACATGCCATGCATAGCGCTAGAACACCCTGTGACGCACAAACAGATTGAATGATAACTGACAGGCCGATCGACGGATAGAAAGTCCCGGCAATTTATGCCGCGTTTCTGGAGGATGCATCAGATTTAGTAATGGCTATGGGTGGTGTTAAAACTCACGTAAACAATTTCTTTATTCTCTTCGTTGCACTCATTAGGCAATAACGGGTTGGCTAGCTCAGGAATCAGTATACCATCGATTCCATGGATCAAACCATTTGTGACTAGAATATCACTCTCGATGATTTGCTTTCCGTCCACGGTTATCATTCCCTACAAAAATATACATACTGATAACTTACTTGTTATTTAAAAGCTGGCCTCTGGTTTGTATAACCACAGAGCGGATGGAACTTAAAAGAAGTCCCCGCTTTTCAAATTATTATCAGTGGATCGATGGAAAAAAGTTTGGTACACAACAGACTAAACCCGTTTGTTGTTTGCTCATGATGCTGATCGGACTTAAAATAGATTAGCAGCAAATCTGATTCATTTAACACTTGACAAGGCTTTGGCTTGCAAGGGTTATATGAATTTATGCGAGCAGCCGTTCGTCCATTTTTTCTTCTTGACAGTTTTTCCGATTTTTTGTGTCTTCTTCTCTGACACTATGGGCTCTAGGACCATGAAACTTGGGACTTATGAAGAGCTTGATCTGAAAGTGTGCATGTCACTTTTTATTTTCGTCTTCGATTTAGTTTTCTTTGTTAAAACGCCATGTGAAAAGAGTGTATTTTTGCAAATAAATGCAGTGCACTTAACGTACACCACAGAACACAGTTGCTAAGCTTTGTGCGAGCTCTCACTGCGTAAATAGATAACACGACGTGTGCCTGATCAGTCAATAAAACCTTACGTCAACAAAAACCAAACACTGCTCAGGTTATAAGGCGTATTCAAGCTGTGTTGTTTGCAATATATTATTCAAGAAATAACCCATTGAAGGAAGTATTTTTGCGTTTTAATTTTTGTCAAGTGTTGAACATTTTGCTAGCGAAATAAGGTTCTAGTTGATTTTTGTTTGATTCTGACCCGTTTCGACACTTCCGTTTTCAGTGTTGTCTGGCCAACGCTGTCTCTTTGTCTCCGTCGCACCAGGTTGAATATATTCTGTAAACAATAAACAGTACCTATTCTTTAGTCTTTTGAATGGAAGTTATCAAAGCGACTATTGATTATATTTTATTTTGCAGCATCAAGGAGGAGAAAGAAACAAACTGGATGTATATTGTGGCTTACACATTTTGAGTGCTAGTTAAAATGGTTTAATGGACAAAAGTATAACACGCCTTCTAACCAGTGTTTGAAAAGGGCTTAGTTAAAGATTTATCTTAAAACATTCGTCACTCATGACTGATGCTATTTTTTTGTTTTTGCTTTACAAAAGAAAATATAAATAAAAAGTTAACAAAAAAAACCTAACCACTTTTCCTCTTATAAAATGATGCTTGATAATTGCAATTAAACTGGCCCGCTCTCTTGAGTCTTTAAGGTGGTCTAACGTTCCAGGCTGCATTTTATTCCAAAGATCATCTCGTGGGACAAACAGTGTGTACCTCTCTTGCCCATTCACATTAGTGTCAAATCCAATTAACTGCAATGTTAAATTCAAATGAATAGACTATGAATCACCCTTGCAGTCAATGTGCACATAGAAATAACCCTGAATTCGCATATAACAAATAATCGCCATGCTTTTTGAGAAAATAATATTGTGATATTTGTCTTAAACCACGCCCTTCTTTCCCACTGTCTTTACGTTTGGTAGATAACAGCAGCGACCAGTAAACTGGTAATCATTTTGCATGGCACTGAGGCTAACTTTCACGCAGAGGCTCTGTTACTAACCTCGAGAAACTCAGTGAATATCTTGTAGCGATCGTCCGTTTTCAATGCCTCGTAGATTGTTTTCTGCAAGAAATACTTAATTTCAAACTACAAAGATATTTCTGTACTTTTCATAAGCAACAGAAAATTGCTATTCTTCATAATATATGCATAAAAAGGTATTTTTTACTTTGTTGTGTGATTTCAGTGGCATTTTAATTTATTACTCATTGCATATTTTAAAACGGTTCAAAACCACCATCAACGACAGATTGAATAAAATCAAAGATACTAACGCATTGAAGTAATACACAAAATTACTACGCTCAGTTTTTGTTTCACAGCAATCAACACCAGTTTTTTTTTTACGGATATCCGCCCTTTACATTCATATTGACACGTTTTCTAAATGGTAGTAAAGGTATAGGTGGCCGGCCAATCACATGTTCAGTCCACGGATGCCTAACCTTTTCATATACACTTCCATCTTTGTTAAGGGATGGCAGTCAGTTACATGTATGGATCCATGGATGCCCAACCTTTACATACACTTATGTCTTTGTTAAGAGATGGCACTGGTAACGGTATCAGTGGGCGGTCAATCACGTGTACTTGTCCACGGATACTGGCCTTTTACATACACACTTACGCCTTTGTTAAGAGATGGCACTGGTAACGGCATTAGTGGGCGGTCAATCACGTGCACTAGTCCATGGATACTGGCCTTTTACATACACACTTACGCCTTTGTTAAGAGATGGCACTGGTAACGGTATCAGTGGGCGGTCAATCACGTGCACTAGTCCATGGATACTGGCCTTTTACATACACACTTACGCCTTTGTTAAGAGATGGCACTGGTAACGGTATCAGTAGGTAGGAAACGGGGGTTCCACCGCACTTTGTGACGTCATACTGTCTGGAAGTGACGTCATAGCGTCTGGACCGGAAGTGTTGTCTGGACCGGAAGTGTTGTCTGGACCGGAAGTGTTGTCTGGACCGGAAGTGTTGTCTGGAGCGGAAGTGACGTCATGATAAGCGTTAGGATAAGCGCGGCCATCCATGACGTGATAATGACGTCATGATGACGTCATACTGTCTGGAGCGAAAGTCTGGAGCGAAAGTCTGGAGCGAAAGTTGCTTGATAGTGTTGGCCGAGTCAATCATCATGAAGCCTACGAACTCCACCTGTCAATCAGTGTAACCATGGCAACAGACCCTAAAAAGCCATGACCCCCCCCCCCTCGAAATTGTGATTTTTGTATATTTATCCGTTTCAGACGATTCTGAACATTTTTCATTTTTTGGGTCGACCGACCCCCCCCCCCCCCTCGAAATTGTGATTTTTGTATATTTATCCGTTTCAGACGATTCTGAACATTTTTCATTTTTTGGGTCGACCACCCCCCCCCCCTCGAAATTGTAATTTTTGCATATTTATCCGTTTCAGACGATTCTGAACATTTTTCATTTTTTGGGTCGACCACCCCCCCCTCGAAATTGTGATTTTTGCATATTTATCCGTTTCAGACGATTCTGAACATTTTTCATTTTTTGGGTCGACCACCCCCCCTCGAAATTGTGATTTTTGCATATTTATCCGTTTCAGACGATTCTGAACATTTTTCATTTTTTGGGTCGACCACCCCCCCCCCCTCGAAATTGTGATTTTTGCATATTTATCCGTTTCAGACGATTCTGAACATTTTACATTTTTTGGGTCGACCACCCCCCCCCCGCCCAGGACATACTATGTACCGACCCCCCCTAGGACATACTATGTACCGACCCCCCCCCCCTAGGCGAGCAACATTCTGTCAAGTCAGCTTCAGTTCCATCAGAGGGGTATATAAGGGATGAGCATCCAGCAGTGACAGTCATTTCGGTGAGTGGAGCAAGGAAGCAATTGGATCACATCAGATCCAGGGATGACATCCAGTGACAACTATTTCGGTAAGTGTTTATTGAAACTTTATAAATAAAAAGTGAACTTTGTAAACAAACTTTGTAAACAAACTTTATAAACAAACTTTGTAAACAAACTTTGTAAACAAAATTTGTAAACAAACTTTGAAAACAAACTTTATAAACAAACTTTATAAATATAATTTGTAAACAAACTTTGTAAACAAACTTTGTAAACAAACTTTATAAACAAAATTTGTAAACAAACTTTATAAACAAAATTTGTAAACAAACTTTATAAACAAACTTTATAAATATAATTTGTAAACAAACTTTATAAACAAAATTTGTAAACAAACTTTGTAAACAAACTTTGTAAACAAACTTTATAAACAAAAGTTGTAAACAAACTTTATAAACAAAATTTGTAAGCAAACTTTATAAACAAACTTGACTTATTTACATAATTGAAAGTTTGTAAACAAACTTTGTAAACAAACTTTGTAAACAAACTTTGTAAACAAACTTTGTAAACAAACTTTGGTTATTTGCTTAATTGAAACTTTGTAAAACAATACCTTTCATTATGCTTGGTCGATTTATATGAAAATTTCACCATTTGATTCAGTTTTATGTAAAGTTTTGTTATAAAGTAGTCATAGGCTATTTGCGCAGCTGGCTGTATGTATTTTTACCGCCATTACAGTGCTTCTTCGCGGATGAATACTATTTGGCAGACCATTTAACTTCACCGCTAGATGTCTCTGCTGTGTAGCAGTGCAGCTGTACAACTGTAAGTGAGATATTCATATACACAAGTAAAATTCTGCTGAGTCAGCAATTTTAACAATTTTTGAAACAAGTTACACACCATATTTTGATTACATGGAAGTAGTATAAAAGCATGAGTGAAACATGTCAACTAGTCAACTAGTGATACATTCTGCTGAGTTAACACACCATTGAAGTGGTATAAAAGGAAGAGTGAAACGTATATTTTACTTCATTTCAGTTCTAGCAGTTGAAGAAACAACAACGATGGCAACAGTCTACTGTCATGATTGTGATGTGACATTTCCATCTCTGGAAGTGTTCGTGACACATAGATGTAAACCAGCTAGGTTGAAACGTGCTCGTGAAGAGCTTGTTGAGCAGATTGAAGCCAAGAGACGAAAGACCTTACAAGATGATGTTGAAAGACCTGATCCAGTCCTCTGCGGTGAATGTATTAAAATATTTCCATCTTTGGATGCGTTTGAGACGCATGCATGTGTTGAGATGGAAAATGTGTCTCATGAAGAACAAAGAAAGAAAGAGACAGGACAAGTAGGCAGAGGCAGAAGAGTGAGTCTTGGTGAAAACGCACAGGAAAGACGGTTTGAGCCTGAAGATGGATCGGATTTGCTACTTGAAATGCGACAACAAGAGAACCGGATTAAGAGACATTTGCTAGAGACGTTAAACCGTGGCATGAAATGGTACATTGTCGTACATGCACGTTTCAAGAAAATGACACCAAATGTTGAAGGCGTGATGGTAGAACAAGTGGATAATGCCTTCATCAGTAGTCCGACATATGCAGCATACAATCCAACAGATATTGAGAAGGACTTGCCAGAAGCCTATAAAGAATTGTTTACCAGGTTTGATGAACATGAGCGACAAGGCTCTGGCTGGGTGTTGGATAACATATTATTCATTGAAGTGCATACAGCTACGTCAGCGCCACTGGAAGCGAGCAGTTTTATCCCACTACCGAAGAAAGTAAAGAATACAGGAGGTGTGTTAAACATTCAGAATAAAGACAACAAATGTTTCTTATGGTCTGTATTGGCTCACCTTCACCCTTCAACAAGCAATGACCCACAGCGTGTGCATCAATACAAAGCATTTGAGAACGAATTGAAGGTAGAAGGCATGACATTTCCCACACCGATTACAGACATTCCAAAGTTTGAAAAGGAGAATGATGTGTCCATTAACGTGTTTGGATATGAACATGATGTCGTTGTTCCCATACAACTAAGTCGAAACACCAGCACCAACAGCGCCAACAGCGCCAGAGAAATCAACTTGCTTTTGATTAGCAATGACAAGACAAGACATTACTGCCTCATCAAGAATTTCAGCAGACTGATGGCTTATCGATCAAAGCATAAGGCTGCAGCATTTTATTGTTTCAACTGTCTTCACGGGTTTATGCGACAAGATCTGTTAGACAAGCATCGTGAAGTGTGTGGCAAGCATGGCGCACAACGTTTATCATTTCCCAAGGAACCCTTCATCAAGTTCAAGAATGTAGCCAAACAACAGCGAGTCCCTTTTGTGATTTATGCCGACTTTGAATGTTTCACGAAAAAGCATGAAGGAGACAAGTATCAACATCATCGTCCAAACAGCTTTGCCTATGTGGTTGTGAGCCAGTATGATACACGTGCACCAGTCGTGTATCGAGGAGATAATGCTGTGAAAGTCTTTTTAGACCATATGGTGAATGAACGTGATCGTATTGTGCATGGTTTACAACAGAAAAAGAAAATGGTGATGACTCATGAAGATGAAGAGGATTATAAGAACGCCACAGATTGTTACATTTGTCATGAGCCTCTAGGAGCAGATCATGTGAGAGATCATGACCATATCAATGGCAAATACCGCGGAGCTGCACATAGTCAATGCAATTTGCAATTCCGATTTCGAAAGGATCAGCAGGATGTTGAAGATTCTTTCATCATTCCTGTCTTTTTCCACAATTTACGAGGCTACGACAGCCATTTGATCATGGAAGAAATTGGAAAGTTCAAAAACGAAAGGATTACAGTCATTCCCAACACCGTTGAGAAATATATTGCATTCACCATGAGCAATCTGAAATTTACGGACAGTTATCAGTTCATGAGTACTTCTCTACAGAAGTTGGTCTCCAACCTGGCAGCAGAAGGGAAAGACAACTTTTATCACATGACGTCACACATTCACGATAGCGACCAACAAGAGTTACTGTTGAGAAAGGGAGTGTACCCTTATGATTACGTGGATGAGCCATCCAAGTTTGCTGAAACACAACTGCCGTCCAAGGACAAGTTTTACAGTCTGCTCAGTGAAGAAGACATTAGCGATGAGGATTATGCGCATGCGCAGAAGGTGTGGGAGACATTCCACTGTACTACATTTGGCGAATACCATGACTTGTACCTGAAATCAGATGTGTTGCTGCTGGCTGACGTGTTTGAAAACTTTCGTCACGTATGTCTCAACACGTATGAATTAGATCCAGCTCACTACTATACAGCGCCAGGACTGTCCTGGGATGCTATGTTGAAAGCGACAAAGGTGAAATTGGAATTGATCAACGACATTGACATGTATCAAATGGTTGAACAAGGTCTACGTGGAGGAATATCTGTCATCACACACAAGTATGCGAAAGCAAATAACCCCTACGTAGCAGATTACGATCCCACGAAACCGACCAACTACTTGACGTACCTGGATGCAAACAACTTGTATGGCTGGGCCATGTCGCAAAGCATGCCGGAAAGTGGATTTATGTGGGTGAGCGAGCCAGAATCCATTGACTTTATGGATGTGGATGAAGATGATGAGATTGGGTACATTTTAGAAGTGGATTTGGAATACCCATATTCAATCCATGATCATCATAATCACTACCCAGTGGCTCCGGAACGGAAATGTGTGAAAGTGGGAGAATTGTCAAAACATAGTCAGAAGCTGCGGAAAGATCTACAAATGAAAGGCAAACCTAGTGAAAAGCTCATTCCCAACCTGTGCGACAAGAAGAAATATGTGCTTCATTATAGAAATTTACAGCAATATGTCTCACTGGGATTGAAAGTCACGAAGGTGCACCGTGCCATCATGTTTGCACAGAGCAAATGGTTGGCAAAATACATCTCCTTAAACACGGAAAAGAGAAAGTTGGCCAAGAACCCGTTTGAGAAAGACTTTTTCAAACTGATGAACAACTCGGTGTTTGGCAAAACCATGGAAAATGTGAGAAAGCGCATAAATGTGGAACTCGTTCACCAGGAAAAGCGGTTCAAGAAACTTGTGGCCAAACCTTCCTTCCACAAATTTAGAATTTTCAACGAAGATTTGACCGCGGTACATTTGCGCAAAGTGGATCTGCTTCTGGATAAACCCATTCAAGTTGGTTTCACCATTCTCGACCTCAGCAAGGTGCTCATGTTCCACTTTCATTACAACTACATCATGACCAAGTATCCCAACGCCAAACTCTTGTTCAGCGACACCGACAGTCTATGTTATGACATAGAAACGGAAGATATCTACAAAGACATGCAGGAAGATGCCGACTTGTTCGACACAAGTGACTATCCCCCAGATCATTTCCTACATTCCAACGTGAACAAGAAAGTGCTTGGGAAAATGAAAGATGAGACGGTGGGCATTCCCATTGAAGAGTTTGTTGGACTTCGGCCGAAAATGTATAGTATGATATATGGTGGGAAAGAAAAACGTACGGCTAAAGGCATCACTCGCGCGTGTCAAAGACGGATGAAACATCAGCAGTATAGAGACAGTTTGTTCAACCAAACGCAAACGATAACCACAGGGCATATCATTCGAAGTCATGACCACCAGATTTTCTCGGAGAAGTTGAGGAAAGTGGCTCTCTCCCCCTTTGATGACAAGCGATATGTGATGAGTGATGGCTATTCCACTTTGGCGCATGGGCATTACAGTATATAAGGGGGAGACACTTCAACTTGAGAGTCAGTTGAGGTGTGAACACTGAAGCGTCAACATGAATCGGAAAAGATCTGCAACAACGGATATGGATACTCTTGCTGATACAGTCAAAGACATGAATGTGAAACATCCTGACACTACCATCAAGAAATTAAAAGTGGAGACGGCGACGGCGACGGCACCAACACCACAGTCGTGGGATGGAATGCTTTCTCTGGGCAATGGAAAGTATATCAAGATTATGAAACAAAGTAATGAAGGTGTGATAAACATTCGCAAATACCTCAGAGATGAGGGGACTGGAAAAAACCGTCCAACAAAAAAGGGAATTTTGCTGACAATACCTGAATGGAAAATGCTGAAGAAGCAGGTGAAAGAAGTGGATAAAAGGCTTCGCAGACAAGACGACAAGTCATAACAAGGTAACAATCATGAATGCACTCATGTTGGACGATGTTGTTTACCTTAAAGTTAATGAGAGGAATGAAGTGATGATGGGTTCTCGGAGAAGTTCTGCTTATCGGTTTAAACCTGAAGTGTGGAAAGACTTTAAAAACATACCGCTTGAACCTGGGTTTGAACGCAGACTTGAAAATAAACTGGAAGTGACGGTGGCTGAATATGATTCTAAGATACGTGTGACATTCTGTAGAAATCTTTTACAGGATTATCCAAAGGATTATAAGGGAGTTGTGCCAGATACACCCTATGCACAGTTGATCTTCTTTGATATCAAGAACTGGCGCGCAGTCTTACGATTCCTAGAAGCGATACAACATCCGCTGTTCAACATCATCCGAGTATAAAATACATGGACGAGATGGAAGACTATGTGTTGGATTATAAACCCATGACATATGGATTCTCATACATGAGAAACTTATGTGATGATATTGTGCTACGACATTTTGGACAGTATCTCGTCCTATCGCTTGATGACCAATCCGTGTTGAAGGATCATCTAGACAAGTTGAGAATACCCGGCTTTCTCCTAGCAGTCTTAAATGAATTAGAAGTGCGTGTGACTGAGAACGGTCTAGACGTGTTTGTACAATTTCGCCAATATGACGAGCTTACAGAAGACTGCGACATCATCACCCTCAGCACAGTGGAATGGAACGCGCTGTTGCAAGCATTGGATTGGGAAGAGTCTTATGCTTGAATTCAAAGAGTATGGAATACAACTTATGCGGGGTACCAAATTCATTGAGCTGACACAGCCTATGCGGCTGATGCGGCTGATAGACTTGGAAGAAGGATATGAACTGAAACTGTCTGAACATGTTACTGTGAAAGTGATAAAGTTTGGTGATGTGCGTTATGTAAGCTTTCATAGCATTTACAAATACGGGTATAATGTCTATGATACCTATATCAATTTAGATTCTAATGAATGGCATGCATTGATGAATGTATTGAAAAAATGACTGTGTTTGTAAATAAAAAGTTTGTAAATAGTGTAAATAAAAGTTTGTAAATAGTGTAAATAAAAGTTTGTAGTTAAGAATTTTGTAAATAGACTTTGTAAATAAAAGTTTGTAAATAATGTAAATAAAAGTTTGTAGTTAAGAATTTGTAAATAGTGTAAATAGACTTTGTAAACTTTGTAAATAGTGTTTGTAAACTTTGTAAATAGTGTTTATAAACTTTGTAAATAGAACACAATAAACAAGACTGTTTGAAAACTTGGTTTGTTTTATTTAACAACAACAACAACTTAACTAATATAACAACAACAACTTAACTACAACTTAACTAATATAACAACAACAACATTAATAAAACAATGGTTTATAATGTCTATATACAAAGTCCTTTACAATAAAATCGCCATCCTTTCTTTTTAATATATTCACAATATCAAACATACTCTGACCTCGAGCTCTATGTAATATATAATATACACAATAAAAACCACATGACGATGATATTGGCGTTTGTAATGAGATAGAATTATACATATAGTCATTTCTTAAAAACATATCTAAACGATCATCGAGAGGGAATAGTCCATAAGAGTCAAAATATTCCACAGGGTCTTTATCATAATACACTGCCACCCAATCTTCTCCTGGTTCATCTTGATCATCTGTGTTGATCACATAGGCACCGCGTTGTAAAGACGGTAACTGGTCCATGGCAAACACGCCTTGAAACAAGTCTTTGGTCATGACATCACGACTCAATATGGCATCAATCTGCTTCGTGTTCATGACTGGTGGTCGAATTGGATGCTGCGATTTGCACTGATCTCAATAATGTTGTCAAATTCAGCATAGACAATGACATTGATTGTAGGTTGCAAAGCCGTAGCAAAGTTCATTTCTAGCCGCAAATTCCCATGCTTGATCAGGGGGAAATGATCATCACCATCATAATCCGGTGTTAAGTCAAACGAAAATAAAGCATAACCTCTAGGCCAATCTTCCCGTTTTATAATGGAACTTTTCTCACCATTCAACCGATCAAACGATTTGTAAAGCGTTTCAAACGCGTTCAGGTATTTGTTCTGTGTAATGTCAAGCTTGAGAGGTTTGGATAGAACTGGTTCACCATCCGTGTACAGTTGCATATAGTCCAGATCAAAATGTTTGAAATCATATGGATTCCTCAATACTGATCCACCAAAAGCTTCATTATGAACCAGACCAATGACAATACGATTTGGTAATTGACCCAAAAAGATGTTATCTTTCACAAAAGACTGAAATCCTGCTGGAATAGCTAAGACTTTACATTCTTTTATAGTGATGATGATCTTGGCAGGACTTTTCATCAATGCATCTGTATGTCCTAACTGAATACCTGGACTCACCCTCACTTTGCGAATGGTTAAAAATGCCTCTTTCACTTCTACCTTATAGGTATTATCTGCAGCCATCAATACATAGTCATCTTTTTGTCTATGAAAACGCAATTTCAAACTGATGCCATTCGGAAGATAACGATCCTGCTCAAACAAATCTATCCTTAAACCACCTGCGAGCATAACATCACGGCTAAGACGAGTATGTAAATAACGATGATGTAAGCCATTATTGCCTTGCTCAGCCAAGTCACCACCGTCAGCATTGACATGAAACCCGGATACATATTGTTCATGATTAGGTCTTTTCACCTCATGACTATTCATTGACCCAGCAGTATCCTTGTACATGAGACGCATAGAGCGCTCAGAATGTAGACTTTCTTCCGAATCATGGATGAGATGAGAGATAATGCTGGTATAACCATGAGTATTGTTGCTATGCGAAACCAAACGATCATTCAGAAACAATTCAATATTAGACCATAACCCATTAAACACATCATTGATGCAAGAGACATTATCATCTGCGCCACACGCTGTTCCATCAGCCTTTAGAATGCGACATACAATATGAAGTTTGCTGTTCTTTAAATCTAGATATTCTTCTGTACTCGCAGGAATGTAGAATTCTATTGGAGCGCCTTCTCTAATGGTAGTCAATGGTTGATAGTCAACATTATAACTTTTCTCTACAGCAGTTTGCGTTGGTGGTACGTGAAACCATTCCAATGGAGAAAGACTACATTCACATGAATGATTATGAATGAGAGACATTTTTTTTTCTTTAAAAAATATCTTTGCGATATTTTGATGTTATCCGTCTGGCTGTTTTTCGTCTTCTGGCACGTTTCGTCGGTTGCACACGCTTTTGTTCTCCAAACACACGTTCTGCTACTCGGCCCGTCACATCTTTCGCGACATTCTTTGCAGCCTTCTTAAGATGTGGCGCAACGATCTTAGCCCCAGCCTTAAGTAGTGGAATAGCTTTGCGAGCCAATGATCCCAGTATTGAACCAATACCATCGCCATATTGGATTCGCGCTCCTTTGAATCCTGGTAATTCCCCGCCCACTTGACGAAGAATATGGTTGCGATATGCAGACGGATCGTGTGTATAAGCTTTCATATTGCTTTTGGTCGAAAATGAAGTTTACAGATCACCTTTCCAGTTTGAAATGGAACATTATGGCCTGTGTCGTCCTTAATATTCATTTCTATCATGTCAAATTTGGATGTGTTTACAGGAACATAATGCGGTTCGCCATACGTTTTCATGATAATATCTCCATCATGGCCTTGTATGCCAACAGAACGTAGTAAGGGAACATAATAATCACCAACAACTTGTGGTTCACAAATGCTACAATACACATACAGTGTATAAAACCCCTGTTTCACATCCGCTTTATGGTCAGCTGTACATGTTTCAGTATACCATTGATCTGGGATAAATCCTAAAATCTCAGCCAATCCAGCGGAGAAGGACACTTCAAAGCCATAATTTAGAAATAGAAAAACACGTCGTCTAATCTTATCATACTTTATCCGAATAGCTTCTTTAAGTTCATCTTTCATAGAATTAGTCGCTTCTTCATTCACTGCCTGACATATTTCTTGTATGGATCTATAGTAGCCATAAGGAATATTAATAGTCTCAAGTGTCTCTGTCAGTGGTTGTTGTCGATACTGAATAGAATAGTCCATGTCATGTCTCATCGTTGTCCATGTATGTGGATATTGAATTTCAGCTAAAGCCACTTCATATTTTCCATTCAGATAAATGGTTCGAGGCATACGAATTTGATAATTCGAAGCCTTGTTGTTGGGATAATAGGTCATACTCGCATTGCTAGGCAAAGTGATGTAAAAGCTTGTCGACTCCATGATGGGAACTAAATGGTATAGGTGCGTTGACGTTGTCTATATACTTCACGATAGCGCGCGCCATTCGACCAAGTATGTAAATGATCTTTTACATCATGATGATGATCTACATGATCTATGACTTCTCCTTCACAACACGCGCTTGTACATCTTATTTTCACAGGAATAGTTGTGTCTTGGCAACAACATAGCTCTTGTTAAAAATTTTCCCATCCTTCAGGAAACTGTCTTTGTTGGCGTTGTTTCATTTCTGTTGTAATGTCGTCACGAGTAGTCTTTTTACTAAACATTGTTTTTGGAATATTAGCATCTACAATTTCCTGGATAAATGGATGCCAGCCATATGGTGGTATGGCTCGTTCTTTTCTTCTTGTCGCCACCAATGCTTCTTTCATCAAATCAACCATGTTGGAATTTGCTATAATATCGCCCGTTTTCAACACAAGTTCATTCTTGTCTGTCCATTTTACACCATATTTCTTCAGTTCGGCTAAAAGTTGTGTTATTTTTCCATGATAGATAGGTTGAAAATGACTTAAAAATACCTTTTCTGGCTTTTCAGGTGATGATGATGATGATGAGGGCTTTTGCTGCCTAGACTGACTTGTTCGTAAATGACGACCAAGAAGTTGAGACATTTCTATAGCCTTTTCACGTGTTCGTTTCCCACGTAAAAGTTTATTCACTTTCGTTTTGATTTCACCATCTTTTCCCTTCTTTTCTAGCAACATTTTATATTCATATTCAGGAATGAGGACCATTTTCATCGTATGTTCATTTTAGCAGTAGTTTGGCTAACAAGGGCAATGCCAATCTAGCAATAACTCCAATGAATCCTCCTTTCTGATTAATCAACTTCTTTTTTCGTCGAAGGGATATCTTCTTATCTGCTAGAGTACGTAGCGTATGACGTTCACGTTTAAATTCCTTAAACCGTTTTGAGCTTAAGGGTAAATGTCCTTGCAATATATTCAAACAAATTTCAAACAAGCTTGTTAATTCCTCTTTTGTAGCTTGCTGTAGCAAGGATTTACGTCGTTTAGGCCCACTGCGTGCAAGCAAATGAAGAAACGGCTGGTTCGCTCGAATACGTTTAGACATCTTGACTGCGAATGGTCAAATGAGTTGGTTCTTGTTCATACACTGCTTTATCAATATAGACATAATGTGTATCTTTTGGTAAAATGCCTGTACGAATACGTAGTTGATCATTTGTCTTTGGTTTTAAATCAATGAATAAATAACCATGAGGTTTGCTAGTAGCATCTTGATAGGCTTCTATGAGAAATTGAGATCTTTCAGGATACATTTGTCGTGCTAATGTACTAATTTGTTGACTGTCTCTCGGATTTTTAAACAGAATGATATAATGTGTATTCAAACTAATATTTCGCATCTCTTTCCCATGATGGAATAAATTATGTACAATAAAGATAATGCTTAGATTTTGATGACTGCTGCCAACACTAAAGAGACGTGTCATACGCTCATCACTATGACATTTGGTCATTAAGTCATCAATGATAAGTAAGTTTGGTTTCTTCGGGTTAAAACGCTCTTCAATGTCATCTGGAATGCCTTGGTAAAATTCCACGCCTTTCATTCCCTTGTACAAAGGCTGATCTGCTGCATAAAGCCATAAAATGCTTTTTGGAGAGGGTTTAATCAACTTTTGTTCTAGAATTTCCTTCACCAGAGACGTTTTGCCACTGCCTGTAGGTCCAGAGACCAAACATGTAAATGGATGCTTCATTGTTGAATGTCTGTTTCTTTCACCCAACTGTTAAACTTGTTTGGCCAACCTAACCACTTGACAAATAATTCTTTCACACCTCCTCGTCTTTTACGTGTTTTCAAGACTTTTTCAATTCTATAAATAGATTCAATATCTTTGGTCACTTTCTGCAGTTCTTCTTCATAGAAATGGCCATCAATATCTTCGTCTAAAAAGTCTTTCACACGATACAAATGTATTCCTTGCTTCTTACAACGATGTGTGACAATGAAGACTTCTTGCGTCCATTTGATGTGATAATCGCGTTGAAACACATATTTAATGTGGGAAATGCGAACATGATCGCCAATGTTAAATTTGTATTTCTTCTTCTTCTTCGGTTTCAATTTCAGTTTGTCGACATACATATACTTCCACACTTTTGATTCGTTGTCTTTACGAATCTCGGCTGGAGCATATTTATTAGGAAGAGAACCATGAGGTCTATGGTTGTAATTGTACACCAAGTCTGGAAGAATGTCTAAGTAACGGTAAGTTTGATTATGTAGAAACTACCGATACATCATTCCCTTCAGAGTACGAATGACTCTTTCAGCAAAGTTGGCTTTGGTTTCATTCTTTGTGGTATAAGCATGAATGCCTTCTTTCTTCAAAAATGCTTTTACCCATCTGTTTTTAAATTCTGTTCCTTTATCAGACCTTAGAGTTCGCGGTCTTCGTCGTGTGTCATGAAAAATCTTTTGGAAAGCTTGTATGACGCTGGTATGTGATTTATTAGGTATTGGCTGTACCCAGACATATTTGGAAAACACATCAATGGCAATGAGTAAAAAGCGTATGTCATCATTATAGGGAGCTATGTTTCCCATATCAGCCAAATCAATATCCCACATATCATCAATGCCACGTGTAATCACACGTTGTCTTTTGAACCTGTATTTGACAGGTTGGAGTAAACTACCGAGTATTGTGGTGCTTGTGGATATGTGGAAGATTATCATTGCCACTGCCACAAGTATAATTGTAAGTTGTGTGAACCAAACAACTTCTGCGGCAAGTGTGGAGTACTTAAAGTCAGTGAAGCAAAGTAAAAGCCCAAAGGTAAGTCCAAGTTGATTTTGTACGTTCATGTTCTCCAACTGAACTTCAGCCAGCCTTTTCTTGGATAGCTTTGACACCTTCATCCGACCATCCTTTCGCAGCTTGATAGGATTTATGGTATGACATTCCGTACATGGTAACAAGACTGAGTTAATGTTATCCATCTCCTGAAGCAATGTCTCCCATTCACCATCATCCATGTTGATGTACTTCGTATATCCTTGCCCGTGAAGTAGTGTTGTATGTGCAAAAGTTATATAGCGCATATCCAAGTGTGAAATGACTTCAAGCCACTTCGTTTGTGTTAAGTATACTTTGAAGCCAATGGTGTATAAATTTCTAAATTTCTCACATATACACTTCCACGAACATGGTGATAAAGCAACCCAATGCCCTCCACGTTTGATTCGTAGAAATTGTCCAAATTTTCCATGCTGCACAGTAATGGTTACGTTTTCACTAATTTTAAAGCTGCTTGTCTTCTTCTCCAAGGTTACACAATGATAACTTCACTACCTTTTATGTCCAACTATATACCCAAACATTTTGCAAAGTTTTGAATTCACTTCAACTCATCCATCGTGAAATCGAGTAAGTTCTGACTTCTACTTTGCTTCACAGACTTTAAGTACTCCACACTTGCCGCAGAAGTTGTTTGGTTCACACAACTTGCAATTATACTTGTGGCAGTGGCAATGATAATCTTCCACATATCCACAAGCACCGCAATAGTCGCAGGTAAGTCCAAGTTGATTTTGTACGTTCATGTTCTCCAACTGAACTTCAGTCAACCTTTTCTTGGATAGCTTTGACACCTTCATCCGACCATCCTTTTGAAGCTTGATGATCGTTTTCTTGTCATGACATTCCTCACATGGTGATAGGGCTGAGTTGATGTTGTCCATCTCCTGAAGCAGTGTCTCCCATTCACCATCATTCATGTTGATGTGATGTGTGTATTCTTTCCCTTCAAACCGTGACGTGCGCACAAAACTCACATAGCGCATATCCAAGTATGAAATGACTTCAAGCCACTTCGTTTGCGTTAAGTATAGTTTGAAGCCAATGTCGCGTAAATTTTTCAAGCTCTGGCACACAATCTTCCACAAAGATGGTGAATAAGCACACCATCTCTCTCCACGTGTGATGCGTAGAAATGGCCCATATTCTCCATACTCCACAGTAATGGTTAAGTTAGCACTAATTTTAAAGCTGCTGCTGCGCTGCGCTGCTACGTTGCTTGTCTTGTTCTCCATGGCTGCAACAATGTATTGATGATCCACTCCCTCCAACTGTCTGCTGAGAAATGACTTCACTCTGCTGAGTTCACTCCCTTTTATACCCAACTGGTTGCTGAGTCAGCTCCCTTTTCAAAGAACTTGCAAACGTTTGAATTCACTTCAACTCGTCCATGGTTGAACCGAACAAGGTCTGATACATTATTTGGAACATCATCATCATAAAGTAAAATGATTCTTGCAGCTACAACTAACATGAGGTCAGTTGCCCAAATTGTATTCGCGTTGATAAATGCTAAATCAATGTGTAACTTTTCAAACTTGCTCAAAATTGTTAAAATTGCTGACTCAGCAGAATTTTACTTGTGTATATGAATGTCTCACTTACAGTTGTACTGCTGAGTTCAGAATCGTCTGAAACGGATAAATATGCAAAAATCACAATTTCGAGGGGGGGGGGGGGGTCGGTCGACCCAAAAAATGAAAAATGTTCAGAATCGTCTGAAACGGATAAATATGCAAAAATCACAATTTCGAGGGGGGGGGGGGTGGTCGACCCAAAAAATGAAAAATGTTCAGAATCGTCTGAAACGGATAAATATGCAAAAATCACAATTTCGAGGGGGGGGGGGGTGGTCGACCCAAAAAATGAAAAATGTTCAGAATCGTCTGAAACGGATAAATATGCAAAAATCACAATTTCGAGGGGGGGGGGGGGTTCGACCCAAAAAATGAAAAATGTTCAGAATCGTCTGAAACGGATAAATATGCAAAAATCACAATTTCGAGGGGGGGGGGGGGTCATGGCTTTTTAGGGTCTGTTGCCATGGTTACACTGATTGACAGGTGGAGTTCGTTGGCTTCATGATGATTGACTCGGCCAACACTATCAAGCAACTTTCGCTCCAGACTTTCGCTCCAGACTTTCGCTCCAGACAGTATGACGTCATCATGACGTCATTATCACGTCATGGATGGCCGCGCTTATCCTAACGCTTATCATGACGTCACTTCCGCTCCAGACAACACTTCCGGTCCAGACAACACTTCCGGTCCAGACAACACTTCCGGTCCAGACAACACTTCCGGTCCAGACGCTATGACGTCACTTCCAGACAGTATGACGTCACAAAGTGCGGTGGAACCCCCGTTTCCTACCTACTGGTATCAGTGGGCGGTCAATCACGTGCACTAGTCCATGGATACTGGTCTTTTACATACACACTTACGCCTTTGTTAAGAGATGGCACTGGTAACGGCATTAGTGGGCGGTCAATCACGTGCACTAGTCCATGGATACTGGCCTTTTACATACACACTTACGCCTTTGTTAAGAGATGGCACTGGTAACGGTATCAGTGGGCGGTCAATCACGTGCACTAGTCCATGGATACTGGCCTTTTACATACACACTTACGCCTTTGTTAAGAGATGGCACTGGTAACGGTATCAGTGGGCGGTCAATCACGTGCACTAGTCCATGGATACTGGCCTTTTACATACACACTTACGCCTTTGTTAAGAGATGGCACTGGTAACGGTATCAGTGGGCGGTCAAGCACGTGCACCAGTCCATGGATACTGGCCTTTTACATACACACTTACGCCTTTGTTAAGAGATGGCACTGGTAACGGTATCAGTGGGCGGTCAATCACGTGCACTAGTCCATGGATACTGGCCTTTTACATACACACTTACGCCTTTGTTAAGAGATGGCACTGGTAACGGTATCAGTGGGCGGTCAATCACGTGCACTAGTCCATGGATACTGGCCTTTTACATACACACTTACGCCTTTGTTAAGAGATGGCACTGGTAACGGTATCAGTGGGCGGTCAATCACGTGCACTAGTCCATGGATACTGGCCTTTTACATACACACTTACGCCTTTGTTAAGAGATGGCACTGGTAACGGTATCAGTGGGCGGTCAATCACGTGCACTAGTCCATGGATACTGGCCTTTTACATACACACTTACGCCTTTGTTAAGAGATGGCACTGGTAACGGTATCAGTGGGCGGTCAATCACGTGCACTAGTCCATGGATACTGGCCTTTTACATACACACTTACGCCTTTGTTAAGAGATGGCACTGGTAACGGTATCAGTGGGCGGTCAATCACGTGCACTAGTCCATGGATACTGGCCTTTTACATACACACTTACGCCTTTGTTAAGAGATGGCACTGGTAACGGTATCAGTGGGCGGTCAATCACATGTATGAGCCCATTCTTTGACACCACGTCTGATTTATAAATTTTAGCTGTTGTAACTGTGTCATTTCTTTGGACCATCAGTTTTGTACCCTGAAACAATCAGATTAGTAGTTATCTTCTTTTTTTTTTAAATAGTCAGTTCTAAAAATTGCTCAAATGACAAAGGTCGATAATATAGTTTTGTAAAATTCAACTGGAATTCATACGATATTGGGCAATGTGAAAAGAACGCTTATTGTTGGTACCAAGGGGAGGGGAGGAATCGTTCCTGCCGCACATATCCCCCAACCAATCTAAACGAATGCACTCCCCCCCCCCCCCCACCTCCCTCCCCCGAAGCGCACATAATCCTAAAAACAACACACTTCTTCATATTAATTTCAGGTCGAACGTTCTCTCACTCACTGTTGAAGCGATGCTGATCCTCGATCCTTGTAAAGTGTAAAAAGTTTCCGGCTGGGCTGCATCTCCGATGGACACTTCTGCCGCGATGACATGCTCGCGTATTATTCTCCCTCCAATGTCCACGTCTTTGGAGAAAAAAGCCTTGAAAAACTACCAAAATGTACACATTGAATTAGTGAACAAATCTGATAGCATTGTATCGCTGTGTTATTCACACTGGATAGTTTAAGCAGTTGTTTTCATTTTCAACGTTTTCGAGATGAAATTAAATCCATGTGTGCCTTTATCTATTTAACATTGTTTCAAGTTGTATCATTCTTGGCAATTGTCCTTATGTGCTTTTATTGTAAAAAAAATAAGCAGCGAAAGAAATGTTTTTCTTTGTGTTTTATGGGGTTGACCAGACCTGAGTAATTTCGAGCTGACGGTAGGCTTACCTGAGCTACCTAGGGCCTGACCTGAGTCACCCGGGGATGACCTGAGCAACCTAACGTTCGACCTGAGTTACCTAGGGTTTTACCTCAGTTACCTGTGGGCTAACCTGAGTTAACTTGGCCTAAGTTACCTGTCGACTGACCTGAGTTCTTTGAGGGATGACCTAAGTTACCTGGGAGCTGATCTGAGATGCCTCGGGCTGACTTAAGTTACCCGTTGGCTGACCTGAGCTAACCTGGGTCTGACCTAAGTTACCAGGGGCTGACCTGAGATGCCTGGGGGCTGAACTGAGTTACCCGGGGCCTGACATGAGTTGCCTGTGGCCTAACCTGTTATGAATCATCCATAAGTATAAACGTGCAGAGGAGAGTTGTTCTGCCGTTTAATGTTACAGTATATGAATGGCGGTGAAACGCTTATGTAGGAGGAGGGGGCAAGAGAAGGGGTGGGGATTGTCCAAGGCGCCACTTGGTAGCATATGTGTGTCTGAAAAATACGGAGAAAGAGAGGTAATTTTTAGGCCAGACATAGTCCCCCCTTTTAGTTTCGTAAAAAAAGGTGGAGGGGTAAGGGTTATTCAGTACTCCTCTTTCTCAAAAAAGGGTTCTTTCGGAATTTCACTCCGCGTTTGGTTACTACGTGATCGAGTAGCCACCGTGGGGATGGGCTGATCTGCCATAAAATGAAAAAAGGTGTGCACTTTATAGATCACCTCTGTGTGACAGGCTGTACAGAATAGCTTCAGTGTCCCCAAACTCAATGATGTACAGATACAATAGAGCTTTGATAACAGAATAAAGTCATACCTTATCAAGCAACTTATCAAAACCTCCCCCTTCGTCTTTGCGAGTAGAATCAACTGGAGCAAAGAGGCTGAAAAATCCTTCCGCGGAAAGTTCTTCGCTATACGTGAAGCCGATCAGATGGAGTACTTCTAGGAGATTGTCTTGCACAGAATCGTCGTGTGTGTTCAGATCTTTCAGTCTCTGTTCATGAACAGAAGAAAAAAACACATACACTGAAACAATATTGGAAATAAAGAATACTGGAAGAGTTACAGAGGAATGTTTTCTTACTGGTTCCGTTCTATACAGGCCCATTCATTCATAGCCAATCATACACACTCACTCATCTACATCCACATAGCCGCATCCACTCATCCACATCCACTCATCCACAGTCACCCTGCCACAGCCACTCATCTACATCCACCCATCCATATCCACCCTGCCACATCCACTCAGCCACATCACTCATCTACATCCACAAATCCAGTCACCCTGCCGCATCCACTCCTCCATATCACTCATCCACATCCCCCCAGCCGCATCCACTCATCTACACCTATCATCTACATCTACCCATCCACAGTCACTCATCGACATTCACTCATCTACACCCACGCATCCACATCCAGTCATTTGGAGTGGAGTCTTATTCGGAGCACCAGCCTTTAAAATCTTGAAACGACGGTGATACAACAACCGATCAGCAACCCTCTTTTATCTACTGTTTGACCAGAACAGATATCCATCCAGCAAACAACCGACGTCTTTTTTGGTTAAAAAAGGGTTGTATTTTGGTCGCGACGACTTCACAACCATATTCTGACCTATTAACCTAAAACCAGACTTTATTCCGACGTCGAGGCGACGTCGGTTTTCTGACGTCATTCCGACGTTGCAAAAACGAACCAAAAAGCGATTAATATTATTATCGCTCACCGGAAATGGAAGTCATTTTAAAAAGAGGAAGAAAAAACGTAATTTTTACATGAAAATTTTATAATTTTGATGGCGCGTCGGTATTTTTCTTCCTAGATTGTAAAAATTTACATGGAAAATGCTTTCGTATGTATTTCACAACAGCAGTTGAATAATTAATTATCTATTAATTATATAACTCTAGTCAGTTTCAGGTCGGAATCCGACGTCGGTTCCAATTTCATATACAACCTAAAACCGACTTAATTCCGACGTCGGATTTAGGTCGGAACCCGACGTCGGTTCCATTTCATATACAACCAAAACCGGCACGTCAGTCCGACGTCGAAAACGTCGGGTCACGACGTCGACCCGACGTCATTCTGACGTCTTAATGTTTGCTGGGCAGCTGTATGCTACACTAGAACCCGGGAAATGACACCACCTGTAGGACCGTTGTTGTCCAACAGCCAACATCTCCGGCGGTTTGGTCTGTTGTGTATAAGCCCTTTCACTGGGGATTCCGCGAAAATAGAACACACAAAAGAATGGAACTATTTCTTACAATATCCAGTATTTTCACACAAAGTACTAACCTGTATAATGTTGCCGTAACAAATGTAACCGTCGCCCACCAGACCCTCACCGCATTGACATCTAACACAGGATAGACAGGCACAATAAAACTATTGAAATATACAAAATTATTTTACTTAAAAAAACAGGAGCATTGAATCGAGTTGGTTTCCTGGCAAAGAATAACGCAATGAAGATTTTTTATACATGGGAAAAAATTGTTATCTAGTCTAAATATGTGTGAATTTATTGCTAAATCAAAAACTTTTTAAGAACAAAATTAGAACTGTTTTACTAGGTACCGCATTTCGTTGAAATATATTTTATTTTGCCTGGTAATTATTAATCGAAGCCCCGGCTTTCACAAAAGTAAACTGTGCAGTTAGCTGCACTCCTACAAGAAAAAAAAATCGGGTGATGTAGCTGTATCACAAAAATAATATTAGGTGGAGTTTTGTTTGCGAAATAGGTTTAATGTATGAATTTACTTTCTGATGTCCAACGGAGCAGTTAACTGCACAGTTATCTGTGAATACGGCCCAGGGCGGTTTAGCAGAGTGAGGAGTGATATAAAATGTTCACCGTTTTTCCTGTGGCCCTACAGTGGTACAATTTGCAAGATGGTGACACAAAGGGGCGTCCGAGCAAACGTCAACGAGGGAACACCCTACACCTTCCATGAAATTCTCATACCCAAAGCGGCATTCACACGTCCTCTGAAAAGAGATGACCTGGTTGTAAATGAATTTCTGTGCACGCGAGTGATACGTGATAAGAATTAAAACATAGGCATCAGAGAAGCAACGCCCCCAACTAGAGCGATACTTAGTATCATAAAGACTGCCTGTCTGGGCAGACTGTTAGCACTGTTATGGGTGTGGTTGCTGTCACATCACTTAGTCACTTAGCATGAACAGCATCAGTATCGTCATTCCAGGCAAGGTAGGTGTAGCTTTCAGACCCGTGTTGGACAAAGGGGAACTGGTGCTATGAGATTTAATCACTGCTGCTACCTTCAAAATATTGGGACACTGAAGTGCAGCGGGCTGCGGGTATAGGACGGATAGAAGGTTAAGGGGTCACAGGCCCTCGGTATTCGATCAAAATCCAACACAGAGAACACCCATTAACTTATGTCTTATGTAACTTCATTGTCCACAGCGTCAATGATAGAATAAATATGATATTCATGCCATAACTGAAAATGGACAAGTTACGCTTACTTCGACAGCCCATTCCCTCCATTGTCTATTAAATGTCTCATTCAAACTCATTTCAAACGGTATTTTATGAACATCTTATGCCATGAATTTGCTACCTCAACCATGCACATGACGTGTTCGAGTCACCCATCTCACTCATCAAACCCTAAGCAAATAATAGTGAGTGAACAAATGATGAGATACTTAACTAAAACTGCGAACTGCGAATGGCATATCCGTTTCTTCTGTTAAAAATTTCATTCTCAGTTTTGAAGCGCATACATGTTTCGTTTTAACCAAGTGTTTTGAAAACCAACAAATGTCAAAACACATTTTCAACGAGCTATGGGGTGTGCACAAACAGTGCTTTCAAATTGCGCGGATTTCTACAACTTTCGGCCGATGTCATTTCGACAATTTTCGACCGGTTCAAATTTAGATTCATTCATTGCATAACGTTTTTAAACCTGCAGAACAAAGGCTTCACACAAAAATGCCGCCGACAAACTTCTCTGTAACTTAATCAATATGCAGAGTTTTCACCTATTTTCAAAGTGCTACGATTTCGACAATTTATAGTCGATTCGGATCAAACCTGGATGTTACACATATGCAATATATATTCTTTCACGGCATGAAGTTTCGGAACTGTGGCACAAAGGCTTGATATGAAAATGCTGCGGACAAAGTTGAGCGCACATACATGGCAACACATATAATATGAAGTGCCACGCCCACCCCCTCTTCCCGGGCCTTTATCGCAAGCGACAGGAGATTTACGATAGGTCAGCTGTACAGCTAAAGGTTTAGGCCCATTGTTTTCTGCCGTTGCCAAACCGGGATCTATTCCACTTGCTGTTTATCCGGCAACTTTCACCGCCAACCCCATCCCCGGCCCCTGTACTTTATTTTACACCAGTTTTTATTATTTATCGTTTTATTTATTTTATGACTCAATACTTTTATTTGTCTAATTTTACTAGGCTTACTTCTTTAAGAACATCAACCGCCAAACAACTTATCTTGCCTATAATGGTATCACTTGAAGAAGCCACTCAAGCCTTAATTTATTGTTGCTTTATTGATTATTTTTGTGTTAGGATGGAAACAGAGGATCGTCTAGCAATGGTCAAATTGCATAAGACCAAGCATTTGTGTACAAGACGCCATGTGGATACAAGACGCCATGTGGATACAAGACGCCATGTGGATACAAGACGCCATGTGGACACAAGACGCCATGTTGACACAAGACGCCATGTGGACACAAGACGCCGTGTGGACATAGGGCGCCATGTGGACAGAAGAAGCCGTGTGAACACGAGACGCCGTGTGGACATAGGACGCCATGTGGACACGAGACGCCGTGTGGACATAGGACGCCATGTGGACACAAGACGCCGTGTGGACACAAGACGCCGTGTGGACATAGGACGCCATGTGGACACAAGACGCCGTGTGGACATAGGACGCCATGTGGACACAAGACGCCATGTGGACACAAGACGCCATGTGGACACAAGACGCTGTGTGGACATAGGACGCCATGTGGACACAAGACGCCATGTAAACACAAGACGCCATGTGGACATAGGACGCCATGTGGATACAAGACGCCATGTGGGCGCAAGACGCCGTGTGGACACAAGACGCCATGTGGACACAAGACGCCATGTGGACACAAGACGCCATGTGGACACAAGACGCCGTGTGGACACAAGACGCCATGTGGACACAAGACGCCATGTGGCCACAAGATGCCGTGTGGACATAGGACGCCATGTGGATACAAGACGCCATGTGGGCGCAAGACGCCGTGTGGACACAAGACGCCATGTGGACACAAGACGCCATGTGGATACAAGACGCCATGTGGGCGCAAGACGCCGTGTGGACACAAGACGCCATGTGGACACAAGACACCGCGTGGACAGAAGACGCCGTGCGGACACAAGACGCCTTGTTGACACAACATGCTGTGTGGACATACCCTGTTCGGAGCAGTGTAGATGCAGGTGGAGGTATCTGTCGGGCAGCCTCCATTGTCGACCTGACACCGATCTATCGGGAGACAAACCATTCCATCTCCGAGGTAGTCGGCAGTGCATTGACACTTATATTTACCCAGTCCGAGATTGATGCAGTCAGCTGCCTCGTGGCATGGGTTGTTGTCGCAACCGTTTAATTCTAAAAATAATAAAATAATTGAATTCTGACACATGTTGACATGACAACGACTATAAAGATCAATTCCGTTATATTGCCATTATTTGCCTTTGTAATACTTGTGATATATTTAGTATTTCCTACAAAATTTTTTTCAATCTCTGAAGCAAAACAAAAACATTACTATTAAGATATATTTTCTAAGAAACATATTTAATTGCAATAAGCCAGAAAGGAATCAACCTAAACGATGACCGAGACACGCCTTATCGACGTAATCATCCGAAAACTGGCCTCCAAAACCGTTTATAACAGTCATACAATGTACTAGTAGATTCACTTCAAGGCTGAAAAAGACTCCTTCCCAGTAATATTGTGACGTTGGACAACGTTCGATAGACGTCGCATCCGACGTCGGATCAGCCTCGGAATTTGGTTGTTTATGGAAGTTGAAACCACGTATATTTCCCGTTAGACTTCGGAAAAACGGCGATGTATAGACCTCTGTACAATTATAATCTACTGTGGCCATCTCGGCAGCGACAATCATGGTGTGGTCATCCCCCCCCCCCCCCCATCACAGTACCCTATACATGGGTTATCCAGCACCACAGCATATTATGGAAGATGATTTCCATAAATATTTTTCAACATTGTATCCTAGGCGTTGTTTAAACGTTGATCTGTGGTCGCAGCCAGTCACAACCAAAGTGCCACTAGAGTTAACGTTGTGGTTTTGTTGAATCGACCTCGCAACCTCAAATCATAATCCTTAATTGCAATTGATATATTTGAGAAAAACAGGCGTCTTTTATACACCCCAAAGGTGATCTCGTCACAAATTCCGTTAAGAAGCTGCCCGCCACTGGTCTCTTTGCATCACCCTGTTGTCCCCAATTAGGGGTCATGTACTCAGATCGCATGCTTATGCTCTAACTTGCAAGGCTTCCCTATAAAGCGGATTATTTGTTCATTGGCTGCATGATTCGAGATGGGTGTCCTTAATTCCGGGGTTAAAAAGCCTACGTGGAGTGGGAAAAGTGGTACGATTCCTGATATCGAAAGTGTCCTAATTGCAAGGTTCTTGACCCATTGAATCCCATGTATTAATTTTGGTTCTATGGAGAAATGGACCTGATAACGGGGTGGTCCTAATTACGGGATGGTCCGATACAGGGGTTTTCATATATATATATATATATATATATATATATATATATATATATATATATATATATATATATATATATATATATATATAAAGATGCGACCAAACCAGAAATCGGACCGAAACGCCAGTCCTACAATGAAATCACAAACCACGGCAGACTGCGTTATCCCTCACGTAACCATAGTTACAGACGCAGACTGCTGAGACACCGTCTCGGATTTCACAGTGAGAATTCTCTGAACAGGCAAGAGCTTTGCATTTGTCTTCCGGCACTGAAAAATTAAAAGGTCATGACCTCTTTATTTTGATACTTTATATTTATACGTTTGAAGGCAATATTTTAGCATTTAAATTTTTGGCCTGATTTAGTTAAACAGTTGACTGGCTTGTAGTCTTTTATAAATTCCGCAAAAATTCAAGATGTATCTGCAAATTTTCTCTATTCGAAAGATGACATTTGAGGTTTGCTAAAAAAAATAACTGACAACTTTCAACGAGCAGATTTCTCCTACAATGAACAAAAGCCAAACTACTCGTCCCGGAGAGTACAAAATTACTGACAAACCTTTCTCAATCTCAATATTGCACGTGCTTCCCTCAAACCCGTCAAAACAGGTGCACGCCCCGTCGCCATCGACCCCGCCGTTACACTCACCATTCACACACTGGCATTCTGAGAGAAAAAATAATAACCCAAGTAAGCTGTCGTGGCCTATATTTATAAAGCGTTAGATTCACTGCCAAATATTATTTCTCTTAGAAATTTGCAATGCAGAAAATTTAATAAAACAACTGGAGAAAAAACTTTCTTTGCCTTTTTTAGCAGATAGCAAAACGCTGTGCAACGGTCGCAAATGATTACAACCGCTTGAGTGATACTAAGCATATTTAAAAGCAGGTCAACCGAAATGTAAAAAGTTATTTTAAAGTTAAAATAACTTTTACATCGAAAACATTCAGATGATTCAACAGCACTTCCAATACAACTTCTTGCGTTCAGTAAGAGTGAGCATCAAATCCAGCCCCATCTCGACATCCCCTCGACTGGAGACGCACCGATAAGCATATTCGTTTACGATAAGTGATGTGGGTAAGAAGGCGTTACCTTGATCACAAAGACTGCCATACACGTCCGGGTCTGCACAGGATTCGCATGCGAAACCCGAAAATCCCGCCTGCAACATTTTTTTTTCGCAAGAGCGCTTTGCAATGTATTTTATGAGCATGTGACATACATGAGCATGTTTTACCAAATCTCCATGTTGTCATCAAAAAGCTAGTGTCTGTGCTTGATTTTAAAAGACACTACCACACAAAAATGGCTACTGGTACGTCACTCGGTGAGCATGTCAACACTCACTCAAAGCAGCTCCGGCGGCCATTTGGTATCTGTTACCGTGCCTGTCCAAGGAACGCGGAAGGGGCGGGGCGGGTCGTGGTGGGGGGTGGGGGTTGAGGCTAGACGCCGTCCGCTCGGCGTGCCAGTTTCGTTAATTTATTTTTTTTTTATTTTTATTTTTTTCATTTTAGTACTCCTCGTTTCCCATAAAAAGAGGGCTTCATTCAGCAGTGCACTCCACGTTTTGGTAAGACAATGAAATATTGTTCGGAATTTAGTACGTGAGTGCCCCCTCCCCCCATCCCTGGAATTCAGCATCTGAATACGGAGATACAGTGTTAGGTATCCAAGACCTGGAACTCTCTATCCAGAAGTCAGGGGGACAAGGTACACTCTTCCTGTGATATTTAAGAAAACAAGAACTGAAATAAGCATACAGTGGCCGGGAATTTCCAAGAAGAAAAATAATAAAAGCATCGGCTCAGTACCTCGCACTGACAAGTTCCATTTTCAGTGCAGTTCCCATGGCCACTGCAGGGGATGTCATATCCACCTGGGCACTCTGCAAATTGCAATTAACAGTTACTGTATTTCATACACTTTTTAGTGAGCAGCGATAATCCTATTGCTGATCTTTTTCAACTCAGTCCAGGTAATTTTGTTCAGTTATAAGGAAGAAGGACTGCTATAAACAAGACTTTGAAAATGATCAAAAACTTTTAGGCCGTGCATCTCGATATGAATAGAAGAAAATACGGGCGAAACGACCCTGCAAGAAAGACCGCCGGACATAAGGTTCTCGGATGAAAAATCCCTAAGACAAATTCTGGACAAAACAGCCCCATGTCCATTTCACTAAGGACCAACTTGATTAATCTCTTACTTGATTAATTTTATTGATCCCACTGTCCTTAATCAAAATGATTATTTAAAAATACTACAAATGAAAAAGTGGGTTTATCCATGTCACACAATGGTCACACACGATTGGCTGCAGTCTGATACAGAAGCCAGTTCTCTGCAGGAAATGAGAAATACTTGTAGGAGCACGTTCCGATTTTTTTTCAATTTCTGTTCCAGTTGCATAATTTGAGCGTAATCTTGTTATATTAGCACAGCCACTGTATAATTGAATTGTCACTTTTCCTTCCGACACGCAAAAAGTGTATAATGTATAATACTGTATTATGGGGTCGTTTTGTGCGTTACCTTTTCTCAGGGACAGAATGTCCGGACACAGAATGGAATGAGAATCCTCTGCATTCTATATATGATAATATAGACTTACCCTGGCAATCATCGCCCGAGAATCCTGGGCAACATAGCTGATAAGTGACCAGGGTACTGCATTCATGGTAACATCCAAGCAGTGATATCACTGCCACGTCACTGATGCGCTGTTCATAAGTGCAATTCCTCACACCTACTCCTTTGGTCAACTGAAATATAACGTCCATTGAGAAAAGAAAATTTGTGGAATTGCAATTGACGATAGGCAGGGAGCTCTTGATGGTTAAATAAAAAGAAAAGGAAGAAGGAGGAGATAAAGAGCAAATGGAAGGCGATGAAGAGGAGGAAGAATAACTCTGGGATTATTTGGCTCAAAGAAGGGAATTTGTTGTTGGAGGACGTAATCATTTTCAGATGATAGTTACTTGGATCCGGCTTTGCTAACAGCTTAACGACGCAAAGTCACCAAAACCTAATCTGCTCTGGAATATTATATATAGAAGCGACATACCAGCTTTGATTGAAATCTGACCAGTGGAACTTGAAATGTGGTGTTCAAAATCATGGCGTGACGCACAGAATGTCGCACGGATGGACTGAAGGACGGACCCGTCAAAGACGCAATGCCCCTTCTGACCGAGATCGGGATATAAAAACCCCTCCCTCCGTGCGCATAAGTTATGACGCAACCCATTGTATTACGCATGCGCGCACACAGCCCTTAGACGCATCTCACTTCTGTGCCATCGAATCATATGGATGACGCCTTATGTATTACCATTTTGTGAAGTTGACAGAGTCGGAGTGTATCTAATAAACAATGACCTCGGAACCGAAACTTTCGACAACCATCACCAAGTACAAAGAGTGAAAATGGGGCACATCAATTTTTTATGACCTGACATTATCAGATTACATAAAACATGTTCAGGAATATTGCAACCAGTTCAAACAATAATCATTTTACAATATTAAGATTCAAAGGAACTTTAGTCCTTAAAATCCTGGCACGCAGTTCATAGTTTAAACATTCCATCAGTAGGTCACAAAATTATGACAAATTTATGTAAGAAAATCTCATTTAAGTAAAAGTAGATTTCAGCATTTTTTTTTCAAAATCTGACTTTGAAAAGGGTCAAGGAAAACGTTTTTATGCCCCACTTTTGAATGCTTTGTTGGCTACTCAGCAAAATACATGTTGGTTGATTAAACTTCACAGCATCTAAGGACTTAACAGTATCGACGATACATGGCGGGGGATACTCACTTTCGTGTCAGAGGGGTCCGTGCAGTTCAGTTGTTTGTTCAGCTCGCAAAGAAAACACTTCGTTTTGTAGCGAGTTTCTCTTTCAACAACATAAAAGCTTTTCCCATCAATACAACCTTCTCTTTCTAACTGATCCAAATTGGGTTCGATGGGCGAAGCAAACATTTGCCGCTCATCCCCAGCTTGTGTGACGCTCTGCTCGGGATCACTCGGTGTGACTCGGGTTACCTCGTCAATACTCGTTGGGTTAACGTAGCCGATCGTAGTTTGTGTAACATTAGGCTCCATTACATCCGTGAAAACAGGCTTGATGACAAATACTAATATAAATCCAACACCTGCGATCAACTTCGACCTCATCTTGAAGAAATTATTCCATTTATATCGATTATTTGACCCAAAATACCATATAATATTCCAATTCAAAATGGCAAACTTGTGTATTTAACAAATGCAAAGATAAACTATCCAGGCGTTCTCAGTGAGCTTCAATTATTGACTCCACAATGAAATTGTGTTGTGGCAATCAACTGATATCATTGTCTTCGTGTTTTCAAGGCTTTTTTACGCTTTATCAACGTTATCTCTGCGATTCAGGAGCCGCTTTCCGAGGAAGTATACTGTTGCCAATTAGAACGGTCAAATTACACAAATAAACATTTTCTAAGTTTATAAAAACACATAAGAATTATCTAGGTGTATTATAAAAACTGGATATAACGCCCGGGGGAGGAGGGGGGGGTAGGGGTGGGGGTGGGGGTCAATGGCTTTCTATACACTGACTTCACAATGAATGAGTGGCATAATAAATTTTACTAACAGGAGTGGGGGGTTGGCTTTCTGGTGCGGGGGGGGGGGGGCGTGGATTATGGATGGAGGTGGGGATTTCGACCAGTATGCAGTTTATGGACACGTATTTGATGGGTGGCTCCTTATGAAATTATATAAAGTTATGTGGTGGAACTTTTTGTTTCCTCACGACTGACATGGGGTGACCAGCTAACTGAGCTGGTTACAGCGTTGGTCTGGTAATTCCGATTCCGATCCCAGCTCGGGGAGGTAAGTGGGGATTGACGTTCGCTCCAAATTGCCTTGGTTAAGCGAATACATGGGTTAGATCACCTATGACCAATTCAAAAATGAACACCCACAGAAGGCCACGGCCATCCCTGTAAAAAAAGGACTGCCGTTTGTCAAACACTGCATCAGATTCTTTAATCACTCTGCTGACTTGTTACCATGTTCGTGATTCAATACTGTCGAAATTTGAAATAAAACCTGAAATTGTTTCTCGGGACACAATTCACATAAATGAATTTTACTTTGAAATGAAGCACGTCAAATAACGAACCAGACGGGAGAGTATCTCGCCCTCCCCCCTCCAGTGCTTGAGCTGCATTCAAGGGTACTGCCTCCCTAAGTACCCCCCTCCCACTCCCGCAACCCGCCAACTCGCCACATCCCGACAGTTGTTATCTTCCATCTCACTCCTGTTTCATTCGAAGAAGTAGCAAAAAGCGTTTTTAAAAGTTTCTTTTGTCATAATTTTTTGCATCATTTAATTTGATATTCAAGTAATGCTTTTTTGCAAGAGTTTAAAAAGAAAGAAGAAAAACAAGTGTTTTCGTAAGAGTCGGTCAAGTTAGCAAAACTTGATATAAAATAGCAGATTGAAATGTAACATGAAAAAAAATGTAACACGAAAAAAATGTAACACGGATATCGGAAATTTGCCTAGAAGCATACATACAATCTAGATATCAATTGTAATTACTGCGGTGACTAAAATCACTAATCAGCTATATTGTAATTCGCTCTCCGATCTGCTGTAATTCATTTTTGCGTAAACACGAATTGCAATTCAACGAGCATTTCAAATAAGTTGCGCATCGTGTTTGAGCTTTGTGCACTGAAAAGTTATAGCCATCTGTCTTTACCATGCACAAGAAAGTTTTGGTTTTCTAGATTTCTTTAATCTACCCTAACTTCCTATATCGCTGCAGTTAATTCCTCACCTATATAAGATCTCTTATCAGCATTTTCAAATCACATGCTTCATAGTTTAAACTAGCAAATAAACATTACTCAATGAAAAGTATTAACTGGCTTTGTGTGTACTTTTATTTTTATATGAAGGGAGATAAAGAGAGAGTCGGATGTACCCACATCGCATTCGTCACTGGATAAAGGATGACGTCACACACTGTAGCGAGGTAGGTCAGTCTCTGTAATTAGTTTAGTGAATTTTATCTCAAAAATAGAATTCACAATGCACATGAAATTAATCTAATACAGGAAATTCACATAACATATAAACTTCTAAATATAAAATAGATACTCAATATTATCGCAAGTTTTACAGAAAACTGTTAAATATATTTAAAGAAAGTGATTGAGCAAGGATGTATATTGTTACCGGTTCAATAATCTAAAAAAAGTTAGAAAGGTTTTCTGGTTGATATAAAAGTTATTCAAAATACATGCAATTTCGGTACAAACAGAACGTGGGAATCAGTCATTTTTTTCTCAAACTGTTTAATCCTACGCGTTGGCGTACAAGAAAAGTTCATCTGAGAATCGGAATCAATACAATATCTATTTGGTTACTTTATCAAAGTAAAATGCTTCTTAATAATGGATATCACTGGAAAACGCAGCATTTCAATCGATTAAGAAAAAAAAAAACAAGGGAATTTACGACTATTGAATAAAACTTTATTTTACAAATTTTAAGCAATAATTTGGACCAGAATCATATTTTGCTGTGTGTCCTGAATTCTCACACTCCAGCTGAGTAATTACAGCAAAAAAAAAAAAAAAAAAAAAAAAAAGAAAGAAAGAAAGAAATTAATCAAGAAAATAAATAAAATAAAGGTGTTGAGTGCTAGGGTCACATTTGCAATTTACAACAAATCATAATTTGTAAATGCAAATTGTGACAGTTACATTTGAAACACGCTTCATCTGGATAATTTTAACAAAGCATACAAAAAGAAAACAACAGACCAAAACACAGGACTTTTTGTACAAGTTGTGTATAACATATACATATTAACATTCAACGAAAAATTTAGTTCATTTTGAAAGTCGGAGTCACTCTTGTAATTTACAGTTAAATGAAATATGTAAATGCAAAATGTGGCACCGCTTTTTGAAATTGAATATCATCTGAATACTAATGAAATTGAATGGATACAGTTAGAATCACAACTTATATCTATTCGACATTTGTATGAAAATGTAAAAACTTGATCATTTGGATCAGAGTCACTCTTTGCTATTTGCTCTTAATTATCATAGGTAAATGCAAAATGTGGCACTGCTCTTGCGAAATGGCAGCACAAAAATCAAAACAGGAAAACACTTTATACAAGAAATACTTGTCGCCTAAAAGTATTGTTTTGAGTGCTAGAGTCACATTTGCAATTTACAACACATCACAATTTGTAAATGCAAATTGTGGCACTTGCATTTGAAACACACTTCATTTGAATAATCTCAGCAAAACATTACCAAACAATAAAATAGACAGAATGATAAGACTTCTCATGGAATTATAATAAGAAAATAAGAGTTGTGAAAAAGATTCAAAGAGAAATGAAGTTAATTTTGAAAGTCGGAGTCACTCTTGTAATTTACAGTTAAATGAAATATGTAAATGCAAAATGTGGCACCGCTTTTTGAAATTGAATATCATCTGAATACTAATGAAATTGAATGGATACAGTTAGCATCACAACTTATATCTATTCGACATTTGTATGAAAATGTGAAAACTTGATCATTTGGATCAGGGTCACTCTTTGCTATTTGCTCTTAATTATCATAGGTAAATGCAAAATGTGGCACTGCTCTTGCGAAGTGGCAGCACAAAAATCAAAACAGGAAAACACTTTATGCAAGAAATACTTGTCGCCTAAAAGTATTGTTTTGAGTGCTAGAGTCACATTTGCAATTTACAACACATCACAATTTGTAAATGCAAATTGTGGCACTTGCATTTGAAACACACTTCATCTGAATAATCTCAGCAAAACATTACCAAACAATAAAATAGACAGAATGATAAGACTTCTCATGGAATTATAATAAGAAAATAAGAGTTGTGAAAAAGATTCAAAGAGAAATGAATTTAATTTTGAAAGTCGGAGTCACTCTTGTAATTTATAGTTAAATGAAATATGTAAATGCAAAATGTGGCACCGCTTTTTGAAATTGAATATCATCTGAATACTAATGAAATTGAATGGATACAGTTAGAATCACAACTTATATCTATTCGACATTTGTATGAAAATGTAAAAACTTGATCATTTGGATCAGAGTCACTCTTTGCTATTTGCTCTTAATTATCATAGGTAAATGCAAAATGTGGCACTGCTCTTGCGAAATGGCAGCACAAAAATCAAAACAGGAAAACACTTTATACAAGAAATACTTGTCGCCTAAAAGAACTGTTTTGAGTGCTAGAGTCACATTTGCAATTTACAACACATCACAATTTGTAAATGCAAATTGTGGCACTTGCATTTGAAACACACTTCATCTGAATAATCTCAGCAAAACATTACCAAACAATAAAATAGACAGAATGATAAGACTTCTCATGGAATTATAATAAGAAAATAAGAGTTGTGAAAAAGATTCAAAGAGAAATGAAGTTAATTTTGAAAGTCGGAGTCACTCTTGTAATTTACAGTTAAATGAAATATGTAAATGCAAAATGTGGCACCGCTTTTTGAAATTGAATATCATCTGAATACTAATGAAATTGAATGGATACAGTTAGAATCACAACTTATATCTATTCGACATTTGTATGAAAATGTAAAAACTTGATCATTTGGATCAGAGTCACTCTTTGCTATTTGCTCTTAATTATCATAGGTAAATGCAAAATGTGGCACTGCTCTTGCGAAATAGCAGCACAAAAATCAAAACAGGAAAACACTTTATACAAGAAATACTTGTCGCCTAAAAGTATTGTTTTGAGTGCTAGAGTCACATTTGCAATTTACAACACATCACAATTTGTAAATGCAAATTGTGGCACTTGCATTTGAAACACACTTCATCTGAATAATCTCAGCAAAACATTACCAAACAATAAAATAGACAGAATGATAAGACTTCTCATGGAATTATAATAAGAAAATAAGAGTTGTGAAAAAGATTCAAAGAGAAATGAAGTTAATTTTGAAAGTCGGAGTCACTCTTGTAATTTACAGTTAAATGAAATATGTAAATGCAAAATGTGGCACCGCTTTTTGAAATTGAATATCATCTGAATACTAATGAAATTGAATGGATACAGTTAGAATCACAACTTATATCTATTCGACATTTGTATGAAAATGTAAAAACTTGATCATTTGGATCAGAGTCACTCTTTGCTATTTGCTCTTAATTATCATAGGTAAATGCAAAATGTGGCACTGCTCTTGCGAAATGGCAGCACAAAAATCAAAACAGGAAAACACTTTATACAAGAAATACTTGTCGCCTAAAAGTATTGTTTTGAGTGCTAGAGTCACATTTGCAATTTACAACACATCACAATTTGTAAATGCAAATTGTGGCACTTGCATTTGAAACACACTTCATTTGAATAATCTCAGCAAAACATTACCAAACAATAAAATAGACAGAATGATAAGACTTCTCATGGAATTATAATAAGAAAATAAGAGTTGTGAAAAAGATTCAAAGAGAAATGAAGTTAATTTTGAAAGTCGGAGTCACTCTTGTAATTTACAGTTAAATGAAATATGTAAATGCAAAATGTGGCACCGCTTTTTGAAATTGAATATCATCTGAATACTAATGAAATTGAATGGATACAGTTAGCATCACAACTTATATCTATTCGACATTTGTATGAAAATGTGAAAACTTGATCATTTGGATCAGGGTCACTCTTTGCTATTTGCTCTTAATTATCATAGGTAAATGCAAAATGTGGCACTGCTCTTGCGAAGTGGCAGCACAAAAATCAAAACAGGAAAACACTTTATGCAAGAAATACTTGTCGCCTAAAAGTATTGTTTTGAGTGCTAGAGTCACATTTGCAATTTACAACACATCACAATTTGTAAATGCAAATTGTGGCACTTGCATTTGAAACACACTTCATCTGAATAATCTCAGCAAAACATTACCAAACAATAAAATAGACAGAATGATAAGACTTCTCATGGAATTATAATAAGAAAATAAGAGTTGTGAAAAAGATTCAAAGAGAAATGAATTTAATTTTGAAAGTCGGAGTCACTCTTGTAATTTATAGTTAAATGAAATATGTAAATGCAAAATGTGGCACCGCTTTTTGAAATTGAATATCATCTGAATACTAATGAAATTGAATGGATACAGTTAGAATCACAACTTATATCTATTCGACATTTGTATGAAAATGTAAAAACTTGATCATTTGGATCAGAGTCACTCTTTGCTATTTGCTCTTAATTATCATAGGTAAATGCAAAATGTGGCACTGCTCTTGCGAAATGGCAGCACAAAAATCAAAACAGGAAAACACTTTATACAAGAAATACTTGTCGCCTAAAAGAACTGTTTTGAGTGCTAGAGTCACATTTGCAATTTACAACACATCACAATTTGTAAATGCAAATTGTGGCACTTGCATTTGAAACACACTTCATCTGAATAATCTCAGCAAAACATTACCAAACAATAAAATAGACAGAATGATAAGACTTCTCATGGAATTATAATAAGAAAATAAGAGTTGTGAAAAAGATTCAAAGAGAAATGAAGTTAATTTTGAAAGTCGGAGTCACTCTTGTAATTTACAGTTAAATGAAATATGTAAATGCAAAATGTGGCACCGCTTTTTGAAATTGAATATCATCTGAATACTAATGAAATTGAATGGATACAGTTAGAATCACAACTTATATCTATTCGACATTTGTATGAAAATGTAAAAACTTGATCATTTGGATCAGAGTCACTCTTTGCTATTTGCTCTTAATTATCATAGGTAAATGCAAAATGTGGCACTGCTCTTGCGAAATAGCAGCACAAAAATCAAAACAGGAAAACACTTTATACAAGAAATACTTGTCGCCTAAAAGTATTGTTTTGAGTGCTAGAGTCACATTTGCAATTTACAACACATCACAATTTGTAAATGCAAATTGTGGCACTTGCATTTGAAATACACCTCATCTGAATAATCTCAGCAAAAACCTAACCAAACAATAAAATAGACAGAATGATAAGACTTCCCGTGGAATTATAATAAGAAAATAAGAGTTGTGAAAAAGATTCAAAGAGAAATGAAGTTAATTTTGAAAGTCGGAGTCACTCTTGTAATTTACAGTTAAATGAAATATGTAAATGCAAAATGTGGCACCGCTTTTTGAAATTGAATATCATCTGAATACTAATGAAATTGAATGGATACAGTTAGCATCACAACTTATATCTATTCGACATTTGTATGAAAATGTAAAAACTTGATCATTTGGATCAGAGTCACTCTTTGCTATTCGCTCTTAATTATCATAGGTAAATGCAAAATGTGGCACTGCTCTTGCGAAATAGCAGCACAAAAATCAAAACAGGAAAACACTTTATACAAGAAATACTTGTCGCTTCAAAGTATTGTTTTGAGTGCTAGAGTCACATTTGCAATTTACAACACATCACAATTTGAAAATGCAAATTGTGGCACTTGCATTTGAAACACACTTCATCTGAATAATCTCAGCAAAACATTACCAAACAATAAAATAGACAGAATGATAAGACTTCTCATGGAATTATAATAAGAAAATCAGAGTTGTGAAAAAGATTCAAAGAGAAATGAAGTTAATTTTGAAAGTCGGAGTCACTCTTGTAATTTACAGTTAAATGAAATATGTAAATGCAAAATGTGGCACCGCTTTTTGAAATTGAATATCATCTGAATACTAATGAAATTGAATGGATACAGTTAGAATCACAACTTATATCTATTCGACATTTGTATGAAAATGTAAAAACTTGATCATTTGGATCAGAGTCACTCTTTGCTATTTGCTCTTAATTATCATAGGTAAATGCAAAATGTGGCACTGCTCTTGCGAAATAGCAGCAAAAAAATCAAAACAGGAAAACACTTTATACAAGAAATACTTGTCGCCTAAAGTATTGTTTTGAGTGCTAGAGTCACATTTGCAATTTACAACACATCACAATTTGTAAATGCAAATTGTGGCACTTGCATTTGAAACACACTTCATCTGAATAATCTCAGCAAAACATTACCAAACAATAAAATAGACAGAATGATAAGACTTCTCATGGAATTATAATAAGAATATAAGAGTTGTGAAAAAGATTCAAAGAGAAATGAAGTTAATTTTGAAAGTCGGAGTCACTCTTGTAATTTACAGTTAAATGAAATATGTAAATGCAAAATGTGGCACTGCTTTTTGAAATTGAATATCATCTGAATACTAATGAAATTGAATGGATACAGTTATAATCACAACTTATATCTATTCGACATTTGTATGAAAATGTAAAAACTTGATCATTTGGATCAGAGTCACTCTTTGCTATTTGCTCTTAATTATCATAGGTAAATGCAAAATGTGGCACTGCTCTTGCGAAATGGCAGCACAAAAATCAAAACAGGAAAACACTTTATACAAGAAATACTTGTCGCCTAAAAGTATTGTTTTGAGTGCTAGAGTCACATTTGCAATTTACAACACATCACAATTTGTAAATGCAAATTGTGGCACTTGCATTTGAAACACACTTCATCTGAATAATCTCAGCAAAACATTACCAAACAATAAAATAGACAGAATGATAAGACTTCTCATGGAATTATAATAAGAAAATAAGAGTTGTGAAAAAGATTCAAAGAGAAATGAAGTTAATTTTGAAAGTCGGAGTCACTCTTGTAATTTACAGTTAAATGAAATATGTAAATGCAAAATGTGGCACCGCTTTTTGAAATTGAATATCATCTGAATACTAATGAAATTGAATGGATACAGTTAGAATCACAACTTATATCTATTCGACATTTGTATGAAAATGTAAAAACTTGATCATTTGGATCAGAGTCACTCTTTGCTATTTGCTCTTAATTATCATAGGTAAATGCAAAATGTGGCACTGCTCTTGAGAAATGGCAGCACAAAAATCAAAACAGGAAAACACTTTATACAAGAAATACTTGTCGACTAAAGTATTGTTTTGAGTGCTAGAGTCACATTTGCAATTTACAACACATCACAATTTGTAAATGCAAATTGTGGCACTTGCATTTGGAACACACTTCATCTGAATAATCTCAGCAAAACATTACCAAACAATAAAATAGACAGAATGATAAGACTTCTCATGGAATTATAATAAGAAAATAAGAGTTGTGAAAAAGATTCAAAGAGAAATGAAGTTAATTTTGAAAGTCGGAGTCACTCTTGTAATTTACAGTTAAATGAAATATGTAAATGCAAAATGTGGCACCGCTTTTTGAAATTGAATATCATCTGAATACTAATGAAATTGAATGGATACAGTTAGAATCACAACTTATATCTATTCGACATTTGTATGAAAATGTAAAAACTTGATCATTTGGATCAGAGTCACTCTTTGCTATTTGCTCTTAATTATCATAGGTAAATGCAAAATGTGGCACTGCTCTTGCGAAATAGCAGCACAAAAATCAAAACAGGAAAACACTTTATACAAGAAATACTTGTCGCCTAAAGTATTGTTTTGAGTGCTAGAGTCACATTTGCAATTTACAACACATCACAATTTGTAAATGCAAATTGTGGCACTTGCATTTGGAACACACTTCATCTGAATAATCTCAGCAAAACATTACCAAACAATAAAATAGACAGAATGATAAGACTTCTCATGGAATTATAATAAGAAAATAAGAGTTGTGAAAAAGATTCAAAGAGAAATGAAGTTAATTTTGAAAGTCGGAGTCACTCTTGTAATTTACAGTTAAATGAAATATGTAAATGCAAAATGTGGCACCGCTTTTTGAAATTGAATATCATCTGAATACTAATGAAATTGAATGGATACAGTTAGAATCACAACTTATATCTATTCGACATTTGTATGAAAATGTAAAAACTTGATCATTTGGATCAGAGTCACTCTTTGCTATTTGCTCTTAATTATCATAGGTAAATGCAAAATGTGGCACTGCTCTTGCGAAATAGCAGCACAAAAATCAAAACAGGAAAACACTTTATACAAGAAATACTTGTCGCCTAAAGTATTGTTTTGAGTGCTAGAGTCACATTTGCAATTTACAACACATCACAATTTGTAAATGCAAATTGTGGCACTTGCATTTGAAACACACTTCATCTGAATAATCTCAGCAAAACATTACCAAACAATAAAATAGACAGAATGATAAGACTTCTCATGGAATTATAATAAGAATATAAGAGTTGTGAAAAAGATTCAAAGAGAAATGAAGTTAATTTTGAAAGTCGGAGTCACTCTTGTAATTTACAGTTAAATGAAATATGTAAATGCAAAATGTGGCACTGCTTTTTGAAATTGAATATCATCTGAATACTAATGAAATTGAATGGATACAGTTATAATCACAACTTATATCTATTCGATATTTGTATGAAAATGTAAAAACTTGATCATTTGGATCAGAGTCACTCTTTGCTATTTGCTCTTAATTATCATAGGTAAATGCAAAATGTGGCACTGCTCTTGCGAAATGGCAGCACAAAAATCAAAACAGGAAAACACTTTATGCAAGAAATACTTGTCGCCTAAAAGTATTGTTTTGAGTGCTAGAGTCACATTTGCAATTTACAACACATCACAATTTGTAAATGCAAATTGTGGCACTTGCATTTGAAATACACTTCATCTGAATAATCTCAGCAAAACATTACCAAACAATAAAATAGACAGAATGATAAGACTTCTCATGGAATTATAATAAGAAAATAAGAGTTGTGAAAAAGATTCAAAGAGAAATGAAGTTAATTTTGAAAGTCGGAGTCACTCTTGTAATTTACAGTTAAATGAAATATGTAAATGCAAAATGTGGCACCGCTTTTTGAAATTGAATATCATCTGAATACTAATGAAATTGAATGGATACAGTTAGAATCACAACTTATATCTATTCGACATTTGTATGAAAATGTAAAAACTTGATCATTTGGATCAGAGTCACTCTTTGCTATTTGCTCTTAATTATCATAGGTAAATGCAAAATGTGGCACTGCTCTTGAGAAATGGCAGCACAAAAATCAAAACAGGAAAACACTTTATACAAGAAATACTTGTCGCCTAAAGTATTGTTTTGAGTGCTAGAGTCACATTTGCAATTTACAACACATCACAATTTGTAAGTGCAAATTGTGGCACTTGCATTTGGAACACACTTCATCTGAATAATCTCAGCAAAACATTACCAAACAATAAAATAGACAGAATGATAAGACTTCTCATGGAATTATAATAAGAAAATAAGAGTTGTGAAAAAGATTCAAAGAGAAATGAAGTTAATTTTGAAAGTCGGAGTCACTCTTGTAATTTACAGTTAAATGAAATATGTAAATGCAAAATGTGGCACCGCTTTTTGAAATTGAATATCATCTGAATACTAATGAAATTGAATGGATACAGTTAGACTCACAACTTATATCTATTCGACATTTGTATGAAAATGTAAAAACTTGATCATTTGGATCAGAGTCACTCTTTGCTATTTGCTCTTAATTATCATAGGTAAATGCAAAATGTGGCACTGCTCTTGCGAAATGGCAGCACAAAAATCAAAACAGGAAAACACTTTATACAAGAAATACTTGTCGCCTAAAGTATTGTTTTGAGTGCTAGAGTCACATTTGCAATTTACATCACATCACAATTTGTAAATGCAAATTGTGGCACTTGCATTTGGAACACACTTCATCTGAATAATCTCAGCAAAACATTACCAAACAATAAAATAGACAGAATGATAAGACTTCTCATGGAATTATAATAAGAAAATAAGAGTTGTGAAAAAGATTCAAAGAGAAATGAAGTTATTTTGAAAGTCGGAGTCACTCTTGTAATTTACAGTTAAATGAAATATGTAAATGCAAAATGTGGCACCGCTTTTTGAAATTGAATATCATCTGAATACTAATGAAATTGAATGGATACAGTTAGAATCACAACTTATATCTATTCGACATTTGTATGAAAATGTAAAAACTTGATCATTTGGATCAGAGTCACTCTTTGCTATTTGCTCTTAATTATCATAGGTAAATGCAAAATGTGGCACTGCTCTTGCGAAATGGCAGCACAAAAATAAAAACAGGAAAACACTTTATTCAAGAAATACTTGTCGCCTAAAGTATTGTTTTGAGTGCTAGAGTCACATTTGCAATTTAGAACACATCACAATTTGTAAATGCAAATTGTGGCACTTGCATTTGAAACACACTTCATCTGAATAATCTCAGCAAAACATTACCAAACAATAAAATAGACAGAATGATAAGACTTCTCATGGAATTATAATAAGAAAATAAGAGTTGTGAAAAAGATTCAAAGAGAAATGAAGTTAATTTTGAAAGTCGGAGTCACTCTTGTAATTTACAGTTAAATGAAATATGTAAATGCAAAATGTGGCACCGCTTTTTGAAATTGAATATCATCTGAATACTAATGAAATTGAATGGATACAGTTAGAATCACAACTTATATCTATTCGACATTTGTATGAAAATGTAAAAACTTGATCATTTGGATCAGAGTCACTCTTTGCTATTTGCTCTTAATTATCATAGGTAAATGCAAAATGTGGCACTGCTCTTGCGAAATAGCAGCACAAAAATCAAAACAGGAAAACACTTTATACAAGAAATACTTGTCGCCTAAAAGTATTGTTTTGAGTGCTAGAGTCACATTTGCAATTTACAACACATCACAATTTGTAAATGCAAATTGTGGCACTTGCATTTGAAATACACTTCATCTGAATAATCTCAGCAAAACATTACCAAACAATAAAATAGACAGAATGATAAGACTTCGCATGGAATTATAATAAGAAAATAAGAGTTGTGAAAAAGATTCAAAGAGAAATGAAGTTAATTTTGAAAGTCGGAGTCACTCTTGTAATTTACAGTTAAATGAAATATGTAAATGCAAAATGTGGCACCGCTTTTTGAAATTGAATATCATCTGAATACTAATGAAATTGAATGGATACAGTTAGAATCACAACTTATATCTATTCGACATTTGTATGAAAATATAAAAACTTGATCATTTGGATCAGAGTCACTCTTTGCTATTTGCTCTTAATTATCATAGGTAAATGCAAAATGTGGCACTGCTCTTGCGAAATGGCAGCACAAAAATCAAAACAGGAAAACACTTTATACAAGAAATACTTGTCGCCTAAAAGTATTGTTTTGAGTGCTAGAGTCACATTTGCAATTTACAACACATCACAATTTGTAAATGCAAATTGTGGCACTTGCATTTGAAATACACTTCATCTGAATAATCTCAGCAAAACATTACCAAACAATAAAATAGACAGAATGATAAGACTTCTCATGGAATTATAATAAGAAAATAAGAGTTGTGAAAAAGATTCAAAGAGAAATGAAGTTAATTTTGAAAGTCGGAGTCACTCTTGTAATTTACAGTTAAATGAAATATGTAAATGCAAAATGTGGCACCGCTTTTTGAAATTGAATATCACCTGAATACTAATGAAATTGAATGGATACAGTTAGACTCACAACTTATATCTATTCGACATTTGTATGAAAATGTAAAAACTTGATCATTTGGATCAGAGTCACTCTTTGCTATTTGCTCTTAATTATCATAGGTAAATGCAAAATGTGGCACTGCTCTTGCGAAATAGCAGCACAAAAATCAAAACAGGAAAACACTTTATACAAGAAATACTTGTCGCCTAAAGTATTGTTTTGAGTGCTAGAGTCACATTTGCAATTTACAACACATCACAATTTGTAAATGCAAATTGTGGCACTTGCATTTGAAACACACTTCATCTGAATAATCTCAGCAAAACATTACCAAACAATAAAATAGACAGAATGATAAGACTTCTCATGGAATTATAATAAGAAAATAAGAGTTGTGAAAAAGATTCAAAGAGAAATGAAGTTAATTTTGAAAGTCGGAGTCACTCTTGTAATTTACAGTTAAATGAAATATGTAAATGCAAAATGTGGCACCGCTTTTTGAAATTGAATATCATCTGAATACTAATGAAATTGAATGGATACAGTTAGAATCACAACTTATATCTATTCGACATTTGTATGAAAATGTAAAAACTTGATCATTTGGATCAGAGTCACTCTTTGCTATTTGCTCTTAATTATCATAGGTAAATGCAAAATGTGGCACTGCTCTTGCGAAATGCCAGCACAAAAATCAAAACAGGAAAACACTTTATACAAGAAATACTTGTCGCCTAAAGTATTGTTTTGAGTGCTAGAGTCACATTTGCAATTTACATCACATCACAATTTGTAAATGCAAACTGTGGCACTTGCATTTGGAACACACTTCATCTGAATAATCTCAGCAAAACATTACCAAACAATAAAATAGACAGAATGATAAGACTTCTCATGGAATTATAATAAGAAAATAAGAGTTGTGAAAAAGATTCAAAGAGAAATGAAGTTAATTTTGAAAGTCGGAGTCACTCTTGTAATTTACAGTTAAATGAAATATGTAAATGCAAAATGTGGCACCGCTTTTTGAAATTGAATATCATCTGAATACTAATGAAATTGAATGGATACAGTTAGAATCACAACTTATATCTATTCGACATTTGTATGAAAATGTAAAAACTTGATCATTTGGATCAGAGTCACTCTTTGCTATTTGCTCTTAATTATCATAGGTAAATGCAAAATGTGGCACTGCTCTTGCGAAATGGCAGCACAAAAATAAAAACAGGAAAACACTTTATTCAAGAAATACTTGTCGCCTAAAGTATTGTTTTGAGTGCTAGAGTCACATTTGCAATTTACAACACATCACAATTTGTAAATGCAAATTGTGGCACTTGCATTTGAAACACACTTCATCTGAATAATCTCAGCAAAACATTACCAAACAATAAAATAGACAGAATGATAAGACTTCCCATGGAAATATAATAAGAAAATAAGAGTTGTGAAAAAGATTAAAAAAGAAATGAAGTTAATTTTGAAAGTCGGAGTCACTCTTGTAATTTACAGTTAAATGAAATATGTAAATGCAAAATGTGGCACCGCTTTTTGAAATTGAATATCATCTGAATACTAATGAAATTGAATGGATACAGTTAGAATCACAACTTATATCTATTCGACATTTGTATGAAAATGTAAAAACTTGATCATTTGGATCAGAGTCACACTTTGCTATCTGCTCTTAATTATCATAGGTAAATGCAAAATGTGGCACTGCTCTTGCGAAATGGCAGCACAAAAATCAAAACAGGAAAACACTTTATACAAGAAATACTTGTCGCCTTAAAGAACTGTTTTGAGTGCTAGAGTCACATTTGCAATTTACAACACATCACAATTTGTAAATGCAAATTGTGGCACTTGCATTTGAAACACACTTCATCTGAATAATCTCAGCAAAACATTACCAAACAATAAAATAGACAGAATGATAAGACTTCTCATGGAATTATAATAAGAAAATAAGAGTTGTGAAAAAGATTCAAAGAGAAATGAAGTTAATTTTGAAAGTCGGAGTCACTCTTGTAATTTACAGTTAAATGAAATATGTAAATGCAAAATGTGGCACCGCTTTTTGAAATTGAATATCATCTGAATACTAATGAAATTGAATGGATACAGTTAGAATCACAACTTATATCTATTCGACATTTGTATGAAAATGTAAAAACTTGATCATTTGGATCAGAGTCACTCTTTGCTATTTGCTCTTAATTATCATAGGTAAATGCAAAATGTGGCACTGCTCTTGCGAAATGGCAGCACAAAAATAAAAACAGGAAAACACTTTATACAAGAAGTACTTGTCGCCTAAAGTATTGTTTTGAGTGCTAGAGTCACATTTGCAATTTACAACACATCACAATTTGTAAATGCAAATTGTGGCACTTGCATTTGAAACACACTTCATCTGAATAATCTCAGCAAAACATTACCAAACAATAAAATAGACAGAATGATAAGACATCTCATGGAATTATAATAAGAAAATAAGAGTTGTGAAAAAGATTCAAAGAGAAATGAAGTTAATTTTGAAAGTCGGAGTCACTCTTGTAATTTACAGTTAAATGAAATATGTAAATGCAAAATGTGGCACCGCTTTTTGAAATTGAATATCATCTGAATACTAATGAAATTGAATGGATACAGTTAGAATCACAACTTATATCTATTCGACATTTGTATGAAAATGTAAAAACTTGATCATTTGGATCAGAGTCACTCTTTGCTATTTGCTCTTAATTATCATAGGTAAATGCAAAATGTGGCACTGCTCTTGCGAAATGGCAGCACAAAAATCAAAACAGGAAAACACTTTATACAAGAAATACTTGTCGCCTAAAGTATTGTTTTGAGTGCTAGAGTCACATTTGCAATTTACAACACATCCCAATTTGTAAATGCAAATTGTGGCACTTATATTTGGAACACACTTCATCTGAATAATCTCAGCAAAACATTACCAAACAATAAAATAGACAGAATGATAAGACTTCTCATGGAATTATAATAAGAAAATAAGAGTTGTGAAAAAGATTCAAAGAGAAATGAAGTTAATTTTGAAAGTCGGAGTCACTCTTGTTATTTACAGTTAAATGAAATATGTAAATGCAAAATGTGGCACCGCTTTTTGAAATTGAATATCATCTGAATACTAATGAAATTGAATGGATACAGTTAGAATCACAACTTATATCTATTCGACATTTGTATGAAAATGTAAAAACTTGATCATTTGGATCAGAGTCACTCTTTGCTATTTGCTCTTAATTACCATAGGTAAATGCAAAATGTGGCACTGCTCTTGCGAAATGGCAGCACAAAAATCAAAACAGGAAAACACTTTATACAAGAAATACTTGTCGCCTAAAAGTATTGTTTTGAGTGCTAGAGTCACATTTGCAATTTACAACACATCACAATTTGTAAATGCAAATTGTGGCACTTGCATTTGAAATACACTTCATCTGAATAATCTCAGCAAAACATTACCCAACAAGAAAATAGACAGAATGATAAGACTTCTCATGGAATTATAATAAGAAAATAAGAGTTGTGAAAAAGATTCAAAGAGAAATGAAGTTAATTTTGAAAGTTGGAGTCACTCTTGTAATTTACAGTTAAATGAAATATGTAAATGCAAAATGTGGCACCGCTTTTTGAAATTGAATATCATCTGAATACTAATGAAATTGAATGGATACAGTTAGAATCACAACTTATATCTATTCGACATTTGTATGAAAATGTAAAAACTTGATCATTTGGATCAGAGTCACTCTTTGCTATTTGCTCTTAATTATCATAGGTAAATGCAAAATGTGGCACTGCTCCTGCGAAATAGCAGCACAAAAATCAAAACAGGAAAACACTTTATACAAGAAATACTTGTCGCCTAAAAGAACTGTTTTGAGTGCTAGAGTCACATTTGCAATTTACAACACATCACAATTTGTAAATGCAAATTGTGGCACTTGCATTTGAAACACACTTCATCTGAATAATCTCAGCAAAACATTACCAAACAATAAAATAGACAGAATGATAAGACTTCTCATGGAATTATAATAAGAAAATAAGAGTTGTGAAAAAGATTCAAAGAGAAATGAAGTTAATTTTGAAAGTCGGAATCACTCTTGCAATTTACAGTTAAATGAAATATGTAAATGCAAAATGTGGCACCGCTTTTTGAAATTGAATATCATCTGAATACTAATGAAATTGAATGGATACAGTTAGAATCACAACTTATATCTATTCGACATTTGTATGAAAATATAAAAACTTGATCATTTGGATCAGAGTCACTCTTTGCTATTTGCTCTTAATTATCATAGGTAAATGCAAAATGTGGCACTGCTCTTGCGAAATGGCAGCACAAAAATCAAAACAGGAAAACACTTTATACAAGAAATACTTGTCGCCTAAAGTATTGTTTTGAGTGCTAGAGTCACATTTGCAATTTACAACACATCCCAATTTGTAAATGCAAATTGTGGCACTTATATTTGGAACACACTTCATCTGAATAATCTCAGCAAAACATTACCAAACAATAAAATAGACAGAATGATAAGACTTCTCATGGAAGTATAATAAGAAAATAAGAGTTGTGAAAAAGATTCAAAGAGAAATGAAGTTAATTTTGAAAGTCGGAGTCACTCTTGTAATTTACAGTTAAATGAAATATGTAAATGCAAAATGTGGCACCGCTTTTTGAAATTGAATATCATCTGAATACTAATGAAATTGAATGTATACAGTTAGAATCACAACTTATATCTATTCGACATTTGTATGAAAATGTAAAAACTTGATCATTTGGATCAGAGTCACTCTTTGCTATTTGCTCTTAATTATCATAGGTAAATGCAAAATGTGGCACTGCTCTTGCGAAATAGCAGCACAAAAATCAAAACAGGAAAACACTTTATACAAGAAATACTTGTCGCCTTAAAGTATTGTTTTGATTGCTAGAGTCACATTTGCAATTTACAACACATCACAATTTGTAAATGCAAATTGTGGCACTTGCATTTGAAACACACTTCATCTGAATAATCTCAGCAAAACATAACCAAACAATAAAATAGACCGAATGATAAGACTTCTCATGGAATTATAATAAGAAAATAAGAGTTGTGAAAAAGATTCAAAGAGAAATGAAGTTATTTTGAAAGTCGGAGTCACTCTTGTAATTTACAGTTAAATGAAATATGTAAATGCAAAATGTGGCACCGCTTTTTGAAATTGAATATCATCTGAATACTAATGAAATTGAATGGATACAGTTAGAATCACAACTTATATCTATTCGACATTTGTATGAAAATGTAAAAACTTGATCATTTGGATCAGAGTCACTCTTTGCTATTTGCTCTTAATTATCATAGGTAAATGCAAAATGTGGCACTGCTCTTGCGAAATAGCAGCACAAAAATCAAAACAGGAAAACACTTTATACAAGAAATACTTGTCGCCTAAAGTATTGTTTTGAGTGCTAGAGTCACATTTGCAATTTACAACACATCACAATTTGTAAATGCAAATTGTGGCACTTGCATTTTAAACACACTTCATCTGAATAATCTCAGCAAAACATTACCAAACAATAAAATAGACAGAATGATAAGACTTCTCATGGAATTATAATAAGAAAATAAGAGTTGTGAAAAAGATTCAAAGAGAAATGAAGTTATTTTGAAAGTCGGAGTCACTCTTGTAATTTACAGTTAAATGAAATATGTAAATGCAAAATGTGGCACCGCTTTTTGAAATTGAATATCATCTGAATACTAATGAAATTGAATGGATACAGTTAGAATCACAACTTATATCTATTCGACATTTGTATGAAAATGTAAAAACTTGATCATTTGGATCAGAGTCACTCTTTGCTATTTGCTCTTAATTATCATAGGTAAATGCAAAATGTGGCACTGCTCTTGCGAAATAGCAGCACAAAAATCAAAACAGGAAAACACTTTATACAAGAAATACTTGTCGCCTAAAAGAACTGTTTTGAGTGCTAGAGTCACATTTGCAATTTACAACACATCACAATTTGTAAATGCAAATTGTGGCACTTGCATTTGAAACACACTTCATCTGAATAATCTCAGCAAAACATTACCAAACAATAAAATAGACAGAATGATAAGACTTCTCATGGAAGTATAATAAGAAAATAAGAGTTGTGAAAAAGATTCAAAGAGAAATGAAGTTAATTTTGAAAGTCGGAGTCACTCTTGTAATTTACAGTTAAATGAAATATGTAAATGCAAAATGTGGCACCGCTTTTTGAAATTGAATATCATCTGAATACTAATGAAATTGAATGTATACAGTTAGAATCACAACTTATATCTATTCGACATTTGTATGAAAATGTAAAAACTTGATCATTTAGATCAGAGTCACTCTTTGCTATTTGCTCTTAATTATCATAGGTAAATGCAAAATGTGGCACTGCTCTTGCGAAATGGCAGCACAAAAATCAAAACAGGAAAACACTTTATAAAAGAAATACTTGTCGCCTTAAAGAACTGTTTCGATTGCTAGAGTCACATTTGCAATTTACAACACATCACAATTTGTAAATGCAAATTGTGGCACTTGCATTTGAAACACACTTCATCTGAATAATCTCAGCAAAACATTACCAAACAACAAAATAGACAGATTGATAAGACTTCTCATGGAATTATAATAAGAAAATAAGAGTTGTGAAAAAGATTCAAAGAGAAATGAAGTTAATTTTGAAAGTCGGAGTCACTCTTGTAATTTACAGTTAAATGAAATATGTAAATGCAAAATGTGGCACCGCTTTTTGAAATTGAATATCATCTGAATACTAATGAAATTGAATGGATACAGTTAGAATCACAACTTATATCTATTCGACATTTGTATGAAAATGTAAAAACTTGATCATTTGGATCAGAGTCACTCTTTGCTATTTGCTCTTAATTATCATAGGTAAATGCAAAATGTGGCACTGCTCTTGCGAAATGGCAGCACAAAAATCAAAACAGGAAAACACTTTATACAAGAAATACTTGTCGCCTAAAAGAACTGTTTTGAGTGCTAGAGTCACATTTGCAATTTACAACGCATCACAATTTGTAAATGCAAATTGTGGCACTTGCATTTGAAACACACTTCATCTGAATAATCTCAGCAAAACATTAACAAACAATAAAATAGACAGAATGATAAGACTTCTCATGGAATTATAATAAGAAAATAAGAGTTGTGAAAAAGATTCAAAGAGAAATGAAGTTAATTTTGAAAGTCGGAGTCACTCTTGTAATTTACAGTTAAATGATATATGTAAATGCAAAATGAGGCACCGCTTTTTGAATATCATCTGAATACTAATGAAATTGAATGGATACAGTTAGAATCACAACTTATATCTATTCGACATTTGTATGAAAATGTAAAAACTTGATCATTTGGATCAGAGTCACTCTTTGCTATTTGCTCTTAATTATCATAGGTAAATGCAAAATGTGGCACTGCTCTTGCGAAATGGCAGCACAAAAATCAAAACAGGAAAACACTTTATACAAGAAATACTTGTCGCCTAAAAGTATTGTTTTGAGTGCTAGAGTCACATTTGCAATTTACAACACATCACAAATTGTAAATGCAAATTGTGGCACTTGCATTTGAAACACACTTCATCTGAATAATCTCAGCAAAAATTTTCCAAACAATAAAATAGACAGAATGATAAGACTTCTCATGGAATTATAATAAGAAAATAAGAGTTGGGAAAAAGATTCAAAGAGAAATGAAGTTAATTTTGAAAGTCGGAGTCACTCTTGTAATTTACAGTTAAATGAAATAAGTAAATGCAAAATGTGACACCGCTTTTTGAAATTGAATATGATCTGAATACTAATGAAATTGAATGGATACAGTTAGAATCACAACTTATATCTATTCGACATTTGTATGAAAATGTAAAAACTTGATCATTTGGATCAGAGTCACTCTTTGCTATTTGCTCTTAATTATCATAGGTAAATGCAAAATGTGGCACTGCTCTTGCGAAATGGCAGCACAAAAATCAAAACAGGAAAACACTTTATACAAGAAATACTTGTCGCCTAAAGTATTGTTTTGAGTGCTAGAGTCACATTTGCAATTTACAACACATCACAATTTGTAAATGCAAATTGTGGCACTTGCATTTGAAACACACTTCATCTGAATAATCTCAGCAAAACATTACCAAACAATAAAATAGACAGAATGATAAGACTTCTCATGGAATTATAATAAGAAAATAAGAGTTGTGAAAAAGATTCAAAGAGAAATGAAGTTAATTTTGAAAGTCGGAGTCACTCTTGTAATTTACAGTTAAATGAAATATGTAAATGCAAAATGTGGCACCGCTTTTTGAAATTGAATATCATCTGAATACTAATGAAATTGAATGGATACAGTTAGAATCACAACTTATATCTATTCGACATTTGTATGAAAATGTAAAAACTTGATCATTTGGATCAGAGTCACTCTTTGCTATTTGCTCTTAATTATCATAGGTAAATGCAAAATGTGGCACTGCTCTTGCGAAATGGCAGCACAAAAATCAAAACAGGAAAACACTTTATACAAGAAATACTTGTCGCCTTAAAGAACTGTTTTGAGTGCTAGAGTCACATTTGCAATTTACAACACATCACAAATTGTAAATGCAAATTGTGGCACTTGCATTTGAAACACACTTCATCTGAATAATCTCAGCAAAAAATTTCCAAACAATAAAATAGACAGAATGATAAGACTTCTCATGGAATTATAATAAGAAAATAAGAGTTATGAAAAAGATTCAAAGAGAAATAAAGTTAATTTTGAAAGTCGGAGTCACTCTTGTAATTTACAGTTAAATGAAATATGTAAATGCAAAATGTGGCACCGCTTTTTGAAATTGAATATCATCTGAATACTAATGAAATTGAATGGATACAGTTAGAATCACAACTTATATCTATTCGACATTTGTATGAAAATGTAAAAACTTGATCATTTGGATCAGAGTCACTCTTTGCTATTTGCTCTTAATTATCATAGGTAAATGCAAAATGTGGCACTGCTCTTGCGAAATGGCAGCACAAAAATCAAAACAGGAAAACACTTTATACAAGAAATACTTGTCGCCTAAAAGTATTGTTTTGAGTGCTAGAGTCACATTTGCAATTTACAACACATCACAATTTGTAAATGCAAATTGTGGCACTTGCATTTGAAACACACTTCATCTGAATAATCTCAGCAAAACATTACCAAACAATAAAATAGACAGAATGATAAGACTTCTCATGGAATTATAATAAGAAAATAAGAGTTGTGAAAAAGATTCAAAGAGAAATAAAGTTAATTTTGAAAGTCGGAGTCACTCTTGTAATTTACAGTTAAATGAAATATGTAAATGCAAAATGTGGCACCGCTTTTTGAAATTGAATATCATCTGAATACTAATGAAATTGAATGGATACAGTTAGAATCACAACTTATATCTATTCGACATTTGTATGAAAATGTAAAAACTTGATCATTTGGATCAGAGTCACTCTTTGCTATTTGCTCTTAATTATCATAGGTAAATGCAAAATGTGGCACTGCTCTTGCGAAATGGCAGCACAAAAATCAAAACAGGAAAACACTTTATACAAGAAATACTTGTCGCCTAAAAGTATTGTTTTGAGTGCTAGAGTCACATTTGCAATTTACAACACATCACAATTTGTAAATGCAAATTGTGGCACTTGCATTTGAAACACACTTCATCTGAATAATCTCAGCAAAACATTACCAAACAATAAAAAAGACAGAATGATAAGACTTCTCATGGAATTATAATAAGAAAATAAGAGTTGTGAAAAAGATTTAAAGAGAAATGAAGTTAATTTTGAAAGTTGGAGTCACTCTTGTAATTTACAGTTAAATGAAATATGTAAATGCAAAATGTGGCACCGCTTTTTGAAATTGAATATCATCTGAATACTAATGAAATTGAATGGATACAGTTAGAATCACAACTTATATCTATTCGATATTTGTATGAAAATGTAAAAACTTGATCATTTGGATCAGAGTAACTCTTTGCTATTTGCTCAATTATCATAGGTAAATGCAAAATGTGGCACTGCTCTTGCGAAATGGCAGCACAAAAATCAAAACAGGAAAACACTTTATACAAGAAATACTTGTCGCCTAAAAGTATTGTTTTGAGTGCTAGAGTCACATTTGCAATTTACAACACATCACAATTTGTAAATGCAAATTGTGGCACTTGCATTTGAAACACACTTCATCTGAATAATCTCAACAAAACATTACCAAACAATAAAAAAGACAGAATGATAAGACTTCTCATGGAATTATAATAAGAAAATAAGAGTTGTGAAAAAGATTCAAAGAGAAATGAAGTTAATTTTGAAAGTTGGAGTCACTCTTGTAATTTACAGTTAAATGAAATATGTAAATGCAAAATGTGGCACCGCTTTTTGAAATTGAATATCATCTGAATACTAATGAAATTGAATGGATACAGTTAGAATCACAACTTATATCTATTCGATATTTGTATGAAAATGTAAAAACTTGATCATTTGGATCAGAGTAACTCTTTGCTATTTGCTCAATTATCATAGGTAAATGCAAAATGTGGCACTGCTCTTGCGAAATGGCAGCACAAAAATCAAAACAGGAAAACACTTTATACAAGAAATACTTGTCGTCTAAAAGTATTGTTTTGAGTGCTAGAGTCACATTTGCAATTTACAACACATCACAATTTGTAAATGCAAATTGTGGCACTTCCATTTGAAACACACTTCATCTGAATAATCTCAGCAAAACATTACCAAACAATAAAATAGACAGAATGATAAGACTTCTCATGGAATTATAATAAGAAAATAAGAGTTGTGAAAAAGATTCAAAGAGAAATGAAGTTAATTTTGAAAGTCGGAGTCACTCTTGTAATTTACAGTTAAATGAAATATGTAAATGCAAAATGTGGCACCGCTTTTTGAAATTGAATATCATCTGAATACTAATGAAATTGAATGGATACAGTTAGAATCACAACTTATATCTATTCGATATTTGTATGAAAATGTAAAAACTTGATCATTTGGATCAGAGTAACTCTTTGCTATTTGCTCAATTATCATAGGTAAATGCAAAATGTGGCACTGCTCTTGCGAAATGGCAGCACAAAAATCAAAACAGGAAAACACTTTATACAAGAAATACTTGTCGTCTAAAAGTATTGTTTTGAGTGCTAGAGTCACATTTGCAATTTACAACACATCACAATTTGTAAATGCAAATTGTGGCACTTCCATTTGAAACACACTTCATCGGAATATTCTCAGCAAAACATTACCAAACAATAAAATAGACAGAATGATAAGACTTCTCATGGAATTATAATAAGAAAATAAGAGTTGTGAAAAAGATTAAAAGAGAAATGAAGTTAATTTTGAAAGTCGGAGTCACTCTTGTAATTTACAGTTAAATGAAATATGTAAATGCAAAATGTGGCACCGCTTTTTGAAATTGAATATGATCTGAATACTAATGAAATTGAATGGATACAGTTAGAATCACAACTTATATCTATTCGACATTTGTATGAAAATGTAAAAACTTGATCATTTGGATCAGAGTCACTCTTTGCTATTTGCTCTTAATTATCATAGGTAAATGCAAAATGTGGCAATGCTCTTGCGAAATGGCAGCACAAAAATCAAAACAGGAAAACAGTTTATACAAGAAATACTTGTCGCCTTAAAGAACTGTTTTGAGTGCTAGAGTCACATTTGCAATTTACAACACATCACAATTTGTAAATGCAATCTGTGGCACTTGCATTTGAAACACACTTCATCTGAATAATCTCAGCAAAACATTAACAAACAACAAAATAGACAGATTGATAAGACTTCTCATGGAATTATAATAAGAAAATAAGAGTTGTGAAAAAGATTCAAAGAGAAATGAAGTTATTTTGAAAGTCGGAGTCACTCTTGTAATTTACAGTTAAATGAAAGATGTAAATGCAAAATGTGGCACCGCTTTTTGAAATTGAATACCATCTGAATACTAATGAAATTGAATGGATACAGTTAGAATCACAACTTATATCTATTCGACATTTGTATGAAAATGTAAAAACTTGATCATTTGGATCAGAGTCACTCTTTGCTATTTGCTCTTAATTATCATAGGTAAATGCAAAATGTGGCACTGCTCTTGCGAAATGGCAGCACAAAAATCAAAACATGAAAACACTTTATACAAGAAATACTTGTCGCCTAAAAGTATTGTTTTGAGTGCTAGAGTCACATTTGCAATTTACAACACATCACAAATTGTAAATGCAAATTGTGGCACTTCCATTTGAAACACACTTCATCTGAATAATCTCAGCAAAATATTAACAAACAATAAAATAGACAGAATGATAAGACTTCTCATGGAATTATAATAAGAAAATAAGAGTTGTGAAAAAGATTCAAAGAGAAATGAAGTTAATTTTGAAAGTCGGAGTCACTCTTGTAATTTACAGTTAAATGAAATATGTAAATGCAAAATGTGGCACCGCTTTTTGAAATTGAATATCATCTGAATACTAATGAAATTGAATGGATACAGTTAGAATCACAACTTATATCTATTCGACATTTGTATGAAAATGTAAAAACTTGATCATTTGGATCAGAGTCACTCTTTGCTATTTGCTCTTAATTATCATAGGTAAATGCAAAATGTGGCACTGCTCTTGCGAAATGGCAGCACAAAAATCAAAACAGGAAAACACTTTATACAAGAAATACTTGTCGCCTAAAAGTATTGTTTTGAGTGCTAGAGTCACATTTGCAATTTACAACACATCACAATTTGTAAATGCAAATTGTGGCACTTGCATTTGAAACACACTTCATCTGAATAATCTCAGCAAAATATTAACAAACAATAAAATAGACAGAATGATAAGACTTCTCATGGAATTATAATAAGAAAATAAGAGTTGTGAAAAAGATTCAAAGAGAAATGAAGTTAATTTTGAAAGTCGGAGTCACTCTTGTAATTTACAGTTAAATGAAATATGTAAATGCAAAATGTGGCACCGCTTTTTGAAATTGAATACCATCTGAATACTAATGAAATTGAATGGATACAGTTAGAATCACAACTTATATCTATTCGACATTTGTATGAAAATGTAAAAACTTGATCATTTGGATCAGAGTCACTCTTTGCTATTTGCTCTTAATTATCATAGGTAAATGCAAAATGTGGCACTGCTCTTGCGAAATGGCAGCACAAAAATCAAAACATGAAAACACTTTATACAAGAAATACTTGTCGCCTAAAAGTATTGTTTTGAGTGCTAGAGTCACATTTGCAATTTACAACACATCACAAATTGTAAATGCAAATTGTGGCACTTCCATTTGAAACACACTTCATCTGAATAATCTCAGCAAAATATTAACAAACAATAAAATAGACAGAATGATAAGACTTCTCATGGAATTATAATAAGAAAATAAGAGTTGTGAAAAAGATTCAAAGAGAAATGAAGTTAATTTTGAAAGTCGGAGTCACTCTTGTAATTTACAGTTAAATGAAATATGTAAATGCAAAATGTGGCACCGCTTTTTGAAATTGAATATCATCTGAATACTAATGAAATTGAATGGATACAGTTAGAATCACAACTTATATCTATTCGACATTTGTATGAAAATGTAAAAACTTGATCATTTGGATCAGAGTCACTCTTTGCTATTTGCTCTTAATTATCATAGGTAAATGCAAAATGTGGCACTGCTCTTGCGAAATGGCAGCACAAAAATCAAAACAGGAAAACACTTTATACAAGAAATACTTGTCGCCTAAAAGTATTGTTTTGAGTGCTAGAGTCACATTTGCAATTTACAACACATCACAATTTGTAAATGCAAATTGTGGCACTTGCATTTGAAACACACTTCATCTGAATAATCTCAGCAAAACATTAACAAACAATAAAATAGACAGAATGATAAGACTTCTCATGGAATTATAATAAGAAAATAAGAGTTGTGAAAAAGATTCAAAGAGAAATGAAGTTATTTTGAAAGTCGGAGTCACTCTTGTAATTTACAGTTAAATGAAATATGTAAATGCAAAATGTGGCACCGCTTTTTGAAATTGAATACCATCTGAATACTAATGAAATTGAATGGATACAGTTAGAATCACAACTTATATCTATTCGACATTTGTATGAAAATGTAAAAACTTGATCATTTGGATCAGAGTCACTCTTTGCTATTTGCTCTTAATTATCATAGGTAAATGCAAAATGTGGCACTGCTCTTGCGAAATGGCAGCACAAAAATCAAAACAGGAAAACACTTTATACAAGAAATACTTGTCGCCTTAAAGTATTGTTTTGAGTGCTAGAGTCACATTTGCAATTTACAACACATCACAAATTGTAAATGCAAATTGTGGCACTTGCATTTGAAACACACTTCATCTGAATAATCTCAGCAAAATATTAACAAACAATAAAATAGACAGAATGATAAGACTTCTCATGGAATTATAATAAGAAAATAAGAGTTGTGAAAAAGATTCAAAGAGAAATGAAGTTAATTTTGAAAGTCGGAGTCACTCTTGTAATTTACAGTTAAATGAAATATGTAAATGCAAAATGTGGCACCGCTTTTTGAAATTGAATATCATCTGAATACTAATGAAATTGAATGGATACAGTTAGAATCACAACTTATATCTATTCGACATTTGTATGAAAATGTAAAAACTTGATCATTTGGATCAGAGTCACTCTTTGCTATTTGCTCTTAATTATCATAGGTAAATGCAAAATGTGGCACTGCTCTTGCGAAATGGCAGCACAAAAATCAAAACATGAAAACACTTTATACAAGAAATACTTGTCGCCTAAAAGTATTGTTTTGAGTGCTAGAGTCACATTTGCAATTTACAACACATCACAAATTGTAAATGCAAATTGTGGCACTTCCATTTGAAACACACTTCATCTGAATAATCTCAGCAAAAAATTTCCAAATAATAAAATAGACAGAATGATAAGACTTCTCATGGAATTATAATAAGAAAATAAGAGTTGTGAAAAAGATTCAAAGAGAAATGTAGTTAATTTTGAAAGTCGGAGTCACTCTTGTAATTTACAGTTAAATGAAATATGTAAATGCAAAATGTGGCACCGCTTTTTGAAATTGAATATCATCTGAATACTAATGAAATTGAATGGATACAGTTAGAATCACAACTTATATCTATTCGACATTTGTATGAAAATGTAAAAACTTGATCATTTGGATCAGAGTCACTCTTTGCTATTTGCTCTTAATTATCATAGGTAAATGCAAAATGTGGCACTGCTCTTGCGAAATGGCAGCACAAAAATCAAAACAGGAAAACACTTTATACAAGAAATACTTGTCGCCTTAAAGTATTGTTTTGAGTGCTAGAGTCACATTTGCAATTTACAACACATCACAATTTGTAAATGCAAATTGTTGCACTTGCATTTGAAACACACTTCATCTGAATAATCTCAGCAAAATATTAACAAACAATAAAATAGACAGAATGATAAGACTTCTCATGGAATTATAATAAGAAAATAAGAGTTGTGAAAAAGATTCAAAGAGAAATGAAGTTAATTTTGAAAGTCGGAGTCACTCTTGTAATTTACAGTTAAATGAAATATGTAAATGCAAAATGTGGCACCGCTTTTTGAAATTGAATATCATCTGAATACTAATGAAATTGAATGGATACAGTTAGAATCACAACTTATATCTATTCGACATTTGTATGAAAATGTAAAAACTTGATCATTTGGATCAGAGTCACTCTTTGCTATTTGCTCTTAATTATCATAGGTAAATGCAAAATGTGGCACTGCTCTTGCGAAATGGCAGCACAAAAATCAAAACATGAAAACACTTTATACAAGAAATACTTGTCGCCTAAAAGTATTGTTTTGAGTGCTAGAGTCACATTTACAATTTACAACACATCACAAATTGTAAATGCAAATTGTGGCACTTCCATTTGAAACACACTTCATCTGAATAATCTCAGCAAAAAATTTCCAAATAATAAAATAGACAGAATGATAAGACTTCTCATGGAATTATAATAAGAAAATAAGAGTTGTGAAAAAGATTCAAAGAGAAATGTAGTTAATTTTGAAAGTCGGAGTCACTCTTGTAATTTACAGTTAAATGAAATATGTAAATGCAAAATGTGGCACCGCTTTTTGAAATTGAATATCATCTGAATACTAATGAAATTGAATGGATACAGTTAGAATCACAACTTATATCTATTCGACATTTGTATGAAAATGTAAAAACTTGATCATTTGGATCAGAGTCACTCTTTGCTATTTGCTCTTAATTATCATAGGTAAATGCAAAATGTGGCACTGCTCATGCGAGATGGCAGCACAAAAATCAAAACAGGAAAACACTTTATACAAGAAATACTTGTCGCCTAAAAGTATTGTTTTGAGTGCTAGAGTCACATTTGCAATTTACAACACATCACAATTTGTAAATGCAAATTGTGGCACTTGCATTTGAAACACACTTCATCTGAATAATCTCAGCAAAACATTACCAAACAATAAAATAGACAGAATGATAAGACTTCTCATGGAATTATAATAAGAAAATAAGAGTTGTGAAAAAGATTCAAAGAGAAATGAAGTTAATTTTGAAAGTCGGAGTCACTCTTGTAATTTACAGTTAAATGAAATATGTAAATGCAAAATGTGGCACCGCTTTTTGAAATTGAATATCATCTGAATGCTAATGAAATTGAATGGATACAGTTAGAATCACAACTTATATCTATTCGACATTTGTATGAAAATGTAAAAACTTGATCATTTGGATCAGAGTCACTCTTTGCTATTTGCTCTTAATTATCATAGGTAAATGCAAAATGTGGCACTGCTCTTGCGAAATGGCAGCACAAAAATCAAAACAGGAAAACACTTTATACAAGAAATACTTGTCGCCTAAAAGTATTGTTTTGAGTGCTAGAGTCACATTTGCAATTTACAACACATCACAATTTGTAAATGCAAATTGTGGCACTTCCATTTGAAACACACTTTATCTGAATAATCTCAGCAAAACATTACCAAACAATAAAATAGACAGAATGATAAGACTTCTCATGGAATTATAATAAGAAAATAAGAGTTGTGAAAAAGATTCAAAGAGAAATGAAGTTAATTTTGAAAGTCGGAGTCACTCTTGTAATTTACAGTTAAATGAAATATGTAAATGCAAAATGTGGCACCGCTTTTTGAAATTGAATATCATCTGAATACTAATGAAATTGAATGGATACAGTTAGAATCACAACTTATATCTATTCGACATTTGTATGAAAATGTAAAAACTTGATCATTTGGATCAGAGTCACTCTTTGCTATTTGCTCTTAATTATCATAGGTAAATGCAAAATGTGGCACTGCTCTTGCGAAATGGCAGCACAAAAATCAAAACAGGAAAACACTTTATACAAGAAATACTTGTCGCCTAAAAGTATTGTTTTGAGTGCTAGAGTCACATTTGCAATTTACAACACATCACAATTTGTAAATGCAAATTGTGGCACTTGCATTTGAAACACACTTCATCTGAATAATCTCAGCAAAACATTACCAAACAATAAAATAGACAGAATGATAAGACTTCTCATGGAATTATAATAAGAAAATAAGAGTTGTGAAAAAGATTCAAAGAGAAATGAGGTTAGTTTTGAAAGTCGGAGTCACTCTTGTAATTTACAGTTAAATGAAATATGTAAATGCAAAATGTGGCACCGCTTTTTGAAATTGAATATCATCTGAATACTAATGAAATTGAATGGATACAGTTAGAATCACAACTTATATCTATTCGACATTTGTATGAAAATGTAAAAACTTGATCATTTGGATCAGAGTCACTCTTTGCTATCTGCTCTTAATTATCATAGGTAAATGCAAAATGTGGCACTGCTCTTGCGAAATGGCAGCACAAAAATCAAAACAGGAAAACACTTTATACAAGAAATACTTGTCGCCTAAAAGTATTGTTTTGAGTGCTAGAGTCACATTTGCAATTTACATCACATCACAATTTGTAAATGCAAATTGTGGCACTTGCATTTGAAATACACTTCATCTGAATAATCTCAGCAAAACATTACCAAACAATAAAATAGACAGAATGATAAGACTTCTCATGGAATTATAATAAGAAAATAAGAGTTGTGAGAAAGATTCAAAGAGAAATGAAGTTAATTTTGAAAGTCGGAGTCACTCTTGTAATTTACAGTTAAATGAAATATGTAAATGCAAAATGAGGCACCGCTTTTTGAATATCATCTGAATACTAATGAAATTGAATGGATACAGTTAGAATCACAACTTATATCTATTCGACATTTGTATGAAAATGTAAAAACTTGATCATTTGGATCAGAGTCACTCTTTGCTATTTGCTCTTAATTATCATAGGTAAATGCAAAATGTGGCACTGCTCTTGCGAAATGGCAGCACAAAAATCAAAACAGGAAAACACTTTATACAAGAAATACTTGTCGCCTAAAAGTATTGTTTTGAGTGCTAGAGTCACATTTGCAATTTACAACACATCACAATTTGTAAATGCAAATTGTGGCACTTGCATTTGAAACACACTTCATCTGAATAATCTCAGCAAAACATTAACAAACAATAAAATAGACAGAATGATAAGACTTCTCATGGAATTATAATAAGAAAATAAGAGTTGTGAAAAAGATTCAAAGAGAAATGAGGTTAGTTTTGAAAGTCGGAGTCACTCTTGTAATTTACAGTTAAATGAAATATGTAAATGCAAAATGTGGCACCGCTTTTTGAAATTGAATATCATCTGAATACTAATGAAATTGAATGGATACAGTTAGAATCACAACTTATATCTATTCGACATTTGTATGAAAATGTAAAAACTTGATCATTTGGATCAGAGTCACTCTTTGCTATCTGCTCTTAATTATCATAGGTAAATGCAAAATGTGGCACTGCTCTTGCGAAATGGCAGCACAAAAATCAAAACAGGAAAACACTTTATACAAGAAATACTTGTCGCCTAAAAGTATTGTTTTGAGTGCTAGAGTCACATTTGCAATTTACATCACATCACAATTTGTAAATGCAAATTGTGGCACTTGCATTTGAAATACACTTCATCTGAATAATCTCAGCAAAACATTACCAAACAATAAAATAGACAGAATGATAAGACTTCTCATGGAATTATAATAAGAAAATAAGAGTTGTGAGAAAGATTCAAAGAGAAATGAAGTTAATTTTGAAAGTCGGAGTCACTCTTGTAATTTACAGTTAAATGAAATATGTAAATGCAAAATGAGGCACCGCTTTTTGAATATCATCTGAATACTAATGAAATTGAATGGATACAGTTAGAATCACAACTTATATCTATTCGACATTTGTATGAAAATGTAAAAACTTGATCATTTGGATCAGAGTCACTCTTTGCTATTTGCTCTTAATTATCATAGGTAAATGCAAAATGTGGCACTGCTCTTGCGAAATGGCAGCACAAAAATCAAAACAGGAAAACACTTTATACAAGAAATACTTGTCGCCTAAAAGTATTGTTTTGAGTGCTAGAGTCACATTTGCAATTTACAACACATCACAATTTGCAAATGCAAATTGTGGCACTTGCCTTTGATATACACTTCATCTGAATAATCTCAGCAAAACATTACTAAACAATAAAATAGGCAGAATGATAAGACTTCTTATGGAATTATAATAAGAAAATAAGAGTTGTGAGAAAGATTCAAAGAGAAATGAAGTTAATTTTGAAAGTCGGAGTCACTCTTGTAATTTACAGTTAAATGAAATATGTAAATGCAAAATGTGGCACCGCTTTTTGAAATTGAATATCATCTGAATACTAATGAAATTGAATGGATACAGTTAGAATCACAACTTATATCTATTCGACATTTGTATGAAAATGTAAAAACTTGATCATTTGGATCAGAGTCACTCTTTGCTATTTGCTCTTAATTATCATAGGTAAATGCAAAATGTGGCACTGCTCTTGCGAAATGGCAGCACAAAAATCAAAACAGGAAAACACTTTATACAAGAAATACTTGTCGCCTAAAAGTATTGTTTTGAGTGCTAGAGTCACATTTGCAATTCACAACACATCACAATTTGTAAATGCAAATTGTGGCACTTGCATTTGAAACACGCTTCATCTGAATAATCTCAGCAAAACATTACCAAACAATAAAATAGACAGAATGATAAGACTTCTCATGGAATTATAATAAGAAAATAAGAGTTGTGAAAAAGATTCAAAGAGAAATGAAGTTAATTTTGAAAGTCGGAGTCACTCTTGTAATTTACAGTTAAATGAAATATGTAAATGCAAAATGTGGCACCGCTTTTTGAATATCATCTGAATACTAATGAAATTGAATGGATACAGTTAGAATCACAACTTATATCTATTCGACATTTGTATGAAAATGTAAAAACTTGATCATTTGGATCAGAGTCACTCTTTGCTATTTGCTCTTAATTATCATAGGTAAATGCAAAATGTGGCACTGCTCTTGCGAAATGGCAGCACAAAAATCAAAACAGGAAAACACTTTATACAAGAAATACTTGTCGCCTAAAAGTATTGTTTTGAGTGCTAGAGTCACATTTGCAATTCACAACACATCACAATTTGTAAATGCAAATTGTGGCACTTGCATTTGAAATACACTTCATCTGAATAATCTCAGCAAAACATTACCAAACAATAAAATAGACAGAATGATAAGACTTCTCACGGAATTATAATAAGAAAATAAGAGTTGTGAAAAAGATTCAAAGAGAAATGTAGTTAATTTTGAAAGTCGGAGTCACTCTTGTAATTTACAGTTAAATGAAATATGTAAATGCAAAATGTGGCACCGCTTTTTGAAATTGAATATCATCTGAATACTAATGAAATTGAATGGATACAGTTAGAATCACAACTTATATCTATTCGACATTTGTATGAAAATTCAAAAACTTGATCATTTGGATCAGAGTCACTCTTTGCTATTTGCTCTTAATTATCATAGGTAAATGCAAAATGTGGCACTGCTCTTACGAAATGGCAGCACAAAAATCAAAACAGGAAAACACTTTATACAAGAAATACTTGTCGCCTAAAAGTATTGTTTTGAGTGCTAGAGTCACATTTGTAATTTGCGATACACCACAATTTGTAAATGCAAATTGTGGCACTTGCATTTGAAACACACTTCATCTGAATAATCTCAGCAAAACATTACCAAACAATAAAATAGACAGAATGATAAGACTTCTCATGGAATTATAATAAGAAAATAAGAGTTGTGAAAAAGATTCAAAGAGAAATGAAGTTAATTTTGAAAGTCGGAGTCACTCTTGTAATTTACAGTTAAATGAAATATGTAAATGCAAAATGTGGCACTGCTTTTTGAAATTGAATATCATCTGAATGCTAATGAAATTGAATGGATACAGTTAGAATCACAACTTATATCTATTCGACATTTGTATGAAAATGTAAAAACTTGATCATTTGGATCAGAGTCACTCTTTGCTATTTGCTCTTAATTATCATAGGTAAATGCAAAATGTGGCACTGCTCTTGCGAAATGGCAGCACAAAAATGAAAGCAGCAAAACACTTTATACAAGAAATACTTGTCGCCTAAAAGTATTGTTTTGAGTGCTAGAGTCACATTTGCAATTCACAACACATCACAATTTGTAAATGCAAATGGTGGCACTTGCATTTGAAACACACTTCATCTGAATAATTTCAGCGAAACATTACCAAAACAATAAAATTTGACAGAATGATAAGACTTCTCATGGAATTATAATAAGAAAATAAGAGTTGTGAAAAAGATTCAAAGAGAAATGTAGTTAATTTTTAAAGTCGGAGTCACTCTTGTAATTTACAGTTAAATGAAATATGTAAATGCAAAATGTGGCACCGCTTTTTGAATATCATCTGAATACTAATGAAATTGAATGGATACAGTTAGAATCACAACTTATATCTATTCGACATTTGTATGAAAATGTAAAAACTTGATCATTTGGATCAGAGTCACTCTTTGCTATTTGCTCTTAATTATCATAGGTAAATGCAAAATGTGGCACTGCTCTTGCGAAATGGCAGCACAAAAATCAAAACAGCAAAACACTTTATACAAGAAATACTTGTCGCCTAAAAGTATTGTTTTGAGTGCTAGAGTCACATTTGCAATTCACAACACATCACAATTTGTAAATGCAAATGGTGGCACTTGCATTTGAAACACACTTCATCTGAATAATCTCAGCAAAACATTACCAAAACAATAAAATTTGACAGAATGATAAGACTTCTCATGGAATTATAATAAGAAAATAAGAGTTGTGAAAAAGATTCAAAGAGAAATGAAGTTAATTTTGAAAGTCGGAGTCACTCTTGTAATTTACAGTTAAATGAAATATGTAAATGCAAAATGTGGCACCGCTTTTTGAAATTGAATATCATCTGAATACTAATGAAATTGAATGGATACAGTTAGAATCACAACTTATATCTATTCGACATTTGTATGAAAATGTAAAAACTTGATCATTTGGATCAGAGTCACTCTTTGCTATTTGCTCTTAATTATCATAGGTAAATGCAAAATGTGGCACTGCTCTTGCGAAATGGCAGCACAAAAATCAAAACAAGAAAACACTTTATACAAGAAATACTTGTCGCCTAAAAGTATTGTTTTGAGTGCTAGAGTCACATTTGCAATTTACAATACACCACAATTTGTAAATGCAAATTGTGGCACTTGCATTTGAAACACACTTCATCTGAATAATCTCAGCAAAACATTAACAAACAATAAAATAGACAGAATGATAAGACTTCTCATGGAATTATAATAAGAAAATAAGAGTTGTGAAAAAGATCCAAAGAGAAATGAAGTTAATTTTGAAAGTCGGAGTCACTCTTGTAATTTACAGTTAAATGGAATATGTAAATGCAAAATGTGGCACCGCTTTTTGAATATCATCTGAATACTAATGAAATTGAATGGATACAGTTAGAATCACAACTTATATCTATTCGACATTTGTATGAAAATGTAAAAACTTGATCATTTGGATCAGAGTCACTCTTTGCTATTTGCTCTTAATTATCATAGGTAAATGCAAAATGTGGCACTGCTCTTGCGAAATGGCAGCACAAAAATCAAAACAGGAAAACACTTTATACAAGAAATAATTGTCGCCTAAAAGTATTGTTTTGAGTGCTAGAGTCACATTTGCAATTCACAACACATCACAATTTGTAAATGCAAATTGTGGCACTTGCATTTGAAATACACTTCATCTGAATAATCTCAGCAAAACATTACCAAACAATAAAATAGACAGAATGATAAGACTTCTCATGGAATTATAATAAGAAAATAAGAGTTGTGAAAAAGATTCAAAGAGAAATGTAGTTAATTTTGAAAGTCGGAGTCACTCTTGTAATTTACAGTTAAATGAAATATGTAAATGCAAAATGTGGCACCGCTTTTTGAAATTGAATATCATCTGAATACTAATGAAATTGAATGGATACAGTTAGAATCACAACTTATATCTATTCGACATTTGTATGAAAATGTAAAAACTTGATCATTTGGATCAGAGTCACTCTTTGCTATTTGCTCTTAATTATCATAGGTAAATGCAAAATGTGGCACTGCTCTTGCGAAATGGCAGCACAAAAATCAAAACAGGATAACACTTTATACAAGAAATACTTGTCGCCTAAAAGTATTGTTTTGAGTGCTAGAGTCACATTTGCAATTTACAACACATCACAATTTGTAAATGCAAATTGTTGCACTTGCATTTGAAATACACTTCATCTGAATAATCTCAGCAAAATATTACAAAACAATAAAATTTGACAGAATGATAAGACTTCTCATGGAATTATAATAAGAAAATAAGAGTTGTGAAAAAGATTCAAAGAGAAATGAAGTTAATTTTGAAAATCGGAGTCACTCTTGTAATTTACAGTTAAATGAAATATGTAAATGCAAAATGTGGCACCGCTTTTTGAAATTGAATATCATCTGAATACTAATGAAATTGAATGGATACAGTTAGAATCACAACTTATATCTATTCGACATTTGTATGAAAATGTAAAAACTTGATCATATGGATCAGAGTCACTCTTTGCTATTTGCTCTTAATTATCATAGGTAAATACAAAATGTGGCACTGCTCTTGCGAAATGGCAGCACAAAAATCAGAACAGGAAAACACTTTATACAAGAAATACTTGTCGCCTAAAAGTATTGTTTTGAGTGCTAGAGTCACATTTGCAATTTACAACACATCACAATTTGTAAATGCAAATTGTGGCACTTGCATTTGAAACACACTCCATCTGAATAATCTCAGCAAAACATTACCAAACAATAAAATAGACAGAATGATAAGACTTCTCATGGAATTATAATAAGAAAATAAGAGTTGTGAAAAAGATTCAAAGAGAAATGAAGTTAATTTTGAAAGTTGGAGTCACTCTTGTAATTTACAGTTAAATGAAATATGTAAATGCAAAATGTGGCACCGCTTTTTGAAATTGAATATCATCTGAATACTAATGAAATTGAATGGATACAGTTAGAATCACAACTTATATCTATTCGACATTTGTATGAAAATGTAAAAACTTGATCATTTGGATCAGAGTCACTCTTTGCTATTTGCTCTTAATTATCATAGGTAAATACAAAATGTGGCACTGCTCTTGCGAAATTGCAGCACAAAAATCAAAACATGAAAACACTTTATACAAGAAATACTTGTCGCCTAAAAGTATTGTTTTGAGTGCTAGAGTCACATTTGCAATTTACAACACATCACAATTTGTAAATGCAAATTGTTGCACTTGCATTTGAAATACACTTCATCTGAATAATCTCAGCAAAACATTACCAAACAATAAAATATGACAGAATGATAAGACTTATCATGGAATTATAATAAGAAAATAAGAGTTGTGAAAAAGATTCAAAGAGAAATGAAGTTAATTTTGAAAGTCGGAGTCACTCTTGTAATTTACAGTTAAATGAAATATGTAAATGCAAAATGTGGCACCGCTTTTTGAAATTGAATATCATCTGAATACTAATGAAATTGAATGGATACAGTTAGAATCACAACTTATATCTATTCGACATTTGTATGAAAATGTAAAAACTTGATCATATGGATCAGAGTCACTCTTTGCTATTTGCTCTTAATTATCATAGGTAAATACAAAATGTGGCACTGCTCTTGCGAAATGGCAGCACAAAAATCAGAACAGGAAAACACTTTATACAAGAAATACTTGTCGCCTAAAAGTATTGTTTTGAGTGCTAGAGTCACATTTGCAATTTACAACACATCACAATTTGTAAATGCAAATTGTGGCACTTGCATTTGAAACACACTCCATCTGAATAATCTCAGCAAAACATTACCAAACAATAAAATAGACAGAATGATAAGACTTCTCATGGAATTATAATAAGAAAATAAGAGTTGTGAAAAAGATTCAAAGAGAAATGAAGTTAATTTTGAAAGTTGGAGTCACTCTTGTAATTTACAGTTAAATGAAATATGTAAATGCAAAATGTGGCACCGCTTTTTGAAATTGAATATCATCTGAATACTAATGAAATTGAATGGATACAGTTAGAATCACAACTTATATCTATTCGACATTTGTATGAAAATGTAAAAACTTGATCATTTGGATCAGAGTCACTCTTTGCTATTTGCTCTTAATTATCATAGGTAAATACAAAATGTGGCACTGCTCTTGCGAAATTGCAGCACAAAAATCAAAACATGAAAACACTTTATACAAGAAATACTTGTCGCCTAAAAGTATTGTTTTGAGTGCTAGAGTCACATTTGCAATTTACAACACATCACAATTTGTAAATGCAAATTGTTGCACTTGCATTTGAAATACACTTCATCTGAATAATCTCAGCAAAACATTACCAAACAATAAAATATGACAGAATGATAAGACTTATCATGGAATTATAATAAGAAAATAAGAGTTGTGAAAAAGATTCAAAGAGAAATGAAGTTAATTTTGAAAGTCGGAGTCACTCTTGTAATTTACAGTTAAATGAAATATGTAAATGCAAAATGTGGCACCGCTTTTTGAAATTGAATATCATCTGAATACTAATGAAATTGAATGGATACAGTTAGAATCACAACTTATATCTATTCGACATTTGTATGAAAATGTAAAAACTTGATCATATGGATCAGAGTCACTCTTTGCTATTTGCTCTTAATTATCATAGGTAAATACAAAATGTGGCACTGCTCTTGCGAAATGGCAGCACAAAAATCAGAACAGGAAAACACTTTATACAAGAAATACTTGTCGCCTAAAAGTATTGTTTTGAGTGCTAGAGTCACATTTGCAATTTACAACACATCACAATTTGTAAATGCAAATTGTGGCACTTGCATTTGAAACACACTTCATCTGAATAATCTCAGCAAAACATTACCAAACAATAAAATAGACAGAATGATAAGACTTCTCATGGAATTATAATAAGAAAATAAGAGTTGTGAAAAAGATTCAAAGAGAAATGAAGTTAATTTTGAAAGTCGGAGTCACTCTTGTAATTTACAGTTAAATGAAATATGTAAATGCAAAATGTGGCACCGCTTTTTGAAATTGAATATTATCTGAATACTAATGAAATTGAATGGATACAGTTAGAATCACAACTTATATCTATTCGACATTTGTATGAAAATGTAAAATCTTGATCATTTGGATCAGAGTCACTCTTTGCTATTTGCTCTTAATTATCATAGGTAAATACAAAATGTGGCACTGCTCTTGCGAAATTGCAACACAAAAATCAAAACAGGAAAACACTTTATACAAGAAATACTTGTCGCCTAAAAGTATTGTTTTGAGTGCTAGAGTCACATTTGCAATTTACAACACATCACAATTTGTAAATGCAAATTGTTGCACTTGCATTTGAAATACACTTCATCTGAATAATCTCAGCAAAACATTACCAAACAATAAAATATGACAGAATGATAAGACTTCTCATGGAATTATAATAAGAAAATAAGAGTTGTGAAAAAGATTCAAAGAGAAATGAAGTTAATTTTGAAAGTCGGAGTCACTCTTGTAATTTACAGTTAAATGAAATATGTAAATGCAAAATGTGGCACCGCTTTTTGAAATTGAATATCATCTGAATACTAATGAAATTGAATGGATACAGTTAGAATCACAACTTATATCTATTCGACATTTGTATGAAAATGTAAAAACTTGATCATTTGGATCAGAGTCACACTTTGCTATCTGCTCTTAATTATCATAGGTAAATGCAAAATGTGGCACTGCTCTTGCGAAATGGCAGCACAAAAATCAAAACAGGAAAACACTTTATACAAGAAATACTTGTCGCCTTAAAGAACTGTTTTGAGTGCTAGAGTCACATTTGCAATTTACAACACATCACAATTTGTAAATGCAAATTGTGGCACTTGCATTTGAAACACACTTCATCTGAATAATCTCAGCAAAACATTACCAAACAATAAAATATGACAGAATGATAAGACTTCTCATGGAATTATAATAAGAAAATAAGAGTTGTGAAAAAGATTCAAAGAGAAATGAAGTTAATTTTGAAAGTCGGAGTCACTCTTGTAATTTACAGTTAAATGAAATATGTAAATGCAAAATGTGGCACTGCTTTTTGAAATTGAATATCATCTGAATACTAATGAAATTGAATTTATAGAGTTAGAATCACAGCTTATATCTATTCGCCATTTGTATGAAAATTTAAAAACTTGATCATTTGGATCAGAGTCACTCTTTGCTATTTGCTCTTAATTATCATAGGTAAATGCAAAATGTGGCACTGCTCTTGCGAAATTGCAGCACAAAAATCAGAACAGGAAAACACTTTATACAAGAAATACTTGTCGCCTAAAAGTATTGTTTTGAGTGCTAGAGTCACATTTGCAATTTACAACACATCACAATTTGTAAATGCGAATTGTTGCACTTGCATTTGAAACACACTTCATCTGAATAATCTCAGCAAAACATTACCAAACAATAAAATTTGACAGAATGATAAGACTTCTCATGGAATTATAATAAGAAAATAAGAGTTGTGAAAAAGATTCAAAGAGAAATGAAGTTAATTTTGAAAGTCGGAGTCACTCTTGTAATTTACAGTTAAATGAAATATGTAAATGCAAAATGTGGCACCGCTTTTTGAAATTGAATATCATCTGAATACTAATGAAATTGAATGGATACAGTTAGAATCACAACTTATATCTATTCGACATTTGTATATAAATATAAAAACTTGATCATTTGGATCAGAGTCACTCTTTGCTATTTGCTCTTAATTATCATAGGTAAATGCAAAATGTGGCACTGCTCTTGCGAAATGGCAGCACAAAAATCAAAACAGGAAAACACTTTATACAAGAAATACTTGTCGCCTAAAAGTATTGTTTTGAGTGCTAGAGTCACATTTGCAATTTACAACACATCACAATTTGTAAATGCAAATTGTTGCACTTGCATTTGAAATACACTTCATCTGAATAATCTCAGCAAAACATGACCAAACAATAAAATTTGACAGAATGATAAGACTTCTCATGGAATTATAATAAGAAAATAAGAGTTGTGAAAAAGATTCAAAGAGAAATGAAGTTAATTTTGAAAGTCGGAGTCACTCTTGTAATTTACAGTTAAATGAAATATGTAAATGCAAAATGTGGCACCGCTTTTTGAAATTGAATATCATCTGAATACTAATGAAATTGAATGGATACAGTTAGAATCACAACTTATATCTATTCGACATTTGTATATAAATGTAAAAACTTGATCATTTGGATCAGAGTCACTCTTTGCTATTTGCTCTTAATTATCATAGGTAAATACAAAATGTGGCACTGCTCTTGCGAAATGGCAGCACAAAAATCAAAACAGGAAAACACTTTATGCAAGAAATACTTGTCGCCTAAAAGTATTGTTTTGAGTGCTAGAGTCACATTTGCAATTTACAACACATCACAATTTGTAAATGCAAATTGTTGCACTTGCATTTGAAATACACTTCATCTGAATAATCTCAGCAAAACATTACCAAACAATAAAATAGACAGAATGATAAGACTTCTCATGGAATTATAATAGAAAATAAGAGTTGTGAAAAATATTCAAAGAGAAATGAGGTTAATTTTGAAAGTCGGAGTCACTCTTGTAATTTACAGTTAAATGAAATATGTAAATGCAAAATGTGGCACTGCTTTTTGAAATTGAATATCATCTGAATACTAATGAAATTGAATTTATAGAGTTAGAATCACAGCTTATATCTATTCGCAATTTGTATGAAAATGTAAAAACTTGATCATTTGGATCAGAGTCACTCTTTGCTATTTGCTCTTAATTATCATAGGTAAATGCAAAATGTGGCACTGCTCTTGCGAAATGGCAGCACAAAAATCAAAACAGGAAAACACTTTATACAAGAAATACTTGTCGCCTAAAAGTATTGTTTTGAGTGCTAGAGTCACATTTGCAATTTACAACACATCACAATTTGTAAATGCAAATTGTTGCACTTGCATTTGAAATACACTTCATCTGAACAATCTCAGCAAAACATGACCAAACAATAAAGTTTGACAGAATGATAAGACTTCTCATGGAATTATAATAAGAAAATAAGAGTTGTGAAAAAGATTCAAAGAGAAATGAAGTTAATTTTGAAAGTCGGAGTCACTCTTGTAATTTACAGTTAAATGAAATATGTAAATGCAAAATGTGGCACCGCTTTTTGAAATTGAATATCATCTGAATACTAATGAAATTGAATGGATACAGTTAGAATCACAACTTATATCTATTCGACATTTGTATATAAATGTAAAAACTTGATCATTTGGATCAGAGTCACTCTTTGCTATTTGCTCTTAATTATCATAGGTAAATGCAAAATGTGGCACTGCTCTTGCGAAATGGCAGCACAAAAATCAAAACAGGAAAACACTTTATACAAGAAATACTTGTCGCCTAAAAGTATTGTTTTGAGTGCTAGAGTCACATTTGCAATTTACAACACATCACAAATTGTAAATGCAAATTGTGGCACTTGCATTTGAAACACACTTCATCTGAATAATCTCAGCAAAACATTACCAAACAATAAAATAGACAGAATGATAAGACTTCTCATCGAATTATAATAAGAAAATAAGAGTTGTGAAAAAGATTCAAAGAGAAATGAAGTTAATTTTGAAAATCGGAGTCACTCTTGTAATTTACAGTTAAATGAAATATGTAAATGCAAAATGTGGCACTGCTTTTTGAAATTGAATATCATCTGAATACTAATGAAATTGAATGGATACAGTTAGAATCACAACTTATATCTATTCGACATTTGTATGAAAATGTAAAATCTTGATCATTTGGATCAGAGTCACTCTTTGCTATTTGCTCTTAATTATCATAGGTAAATACAAAATGTGGCACTGCTCTTGCGAAATGGCAGCACAAAAATCAAAACAGGAAAACACTTTATACAAGAAATACTTGTCGCCTAAAAGTATTGTTTTGAGTGCTAGAGTCACATTTGCAATTTACAACACATCACAATTTGTAAATGCAAATTGTTGCACTTGCATTTGAAATACACTTCATCTGAATAATCTCAGCAAAACATTACCAAACAATAAAATAGACAGAATGATAAGACTTCTCATAGAATTATAATAAGAAAATAAGAGTTGTGAAAAAGATTCAAAGAGAAATGAGGTTAATTTTGAAAGTCGGAGTCACTCTTGTAATTTACAGTTAAATGAAATATGTAAATGCAAAATGTGGCACTGCTTTTTGAAATTGAATATCGTCTGAATACTAATGAAATTGAATTTATAGAGTTAGAATCACAACTTATATCTATTCGCCATTTGTATGAAAATGTAAAAACTTGATCATTTGGATCAGAGTCACTCTTTGCTATTTGCTCTTAATTATCATAGGTAAATGCAAAATGTGGCACTGCTCTTGCGAAATTGCAGCACAAAAATCAGAACAGGAAAACACTTTATACAAGAAATACTTGTCGCCTAAAAGTATTGTTTTGAGTGCTAGAGTCACATTTGCAATTTACAACACATCACAATTTGTAAATGCAAATTGTTGCACTTGCATTTGAAATACACTTCATCTGAATAATCTCAGCAAAACATTACCAAACAATAAAATTTGACAGAATGATAAGACTTCTCATGGAATTATAATAAGAAAATAAGAGTTGTGAAAAAGATTCAAAGAGAAATGAAGTTAATTTTGAAAGTCGGAGTCACTCTTGTTATTTACAAATAAATGAAATATGTAAATGCAAAATGTGGCACCGCTTTTTGAAATTGAATATCATCTGAATACTAATGAAATTGAATGGATACAGTTATAATCACAACTTATATCTATTCGACATTTGTATATAAATGTAAAAACTTGATCATTTGGATCAGAGTCACTCTTTGCTATTTGCTCTTAATTATCATAGGTAAATGCAAAATGTGGCACTGCTCTTGCGAAATGGCAGCACAAAAATCAAAACAGGAAAACACTTTATACAAGAAATACTTGTCGCCTAAAAGTATTGTTTTGAGTGCTAGAGTCACATTTGCAATTTACATCACATCACAATTTGTAAATGCAAATTGTGGCACTTGCATTTGAAACACACTTCATCTGAATAATCTCAGCAAAACATTACCAAACAATAAAATAGACAGAATGATAAGACTTCTCATGGAATTATATAAGAAAATAAGAGTTGTGAAAAAGATTCAAAGAGAAATGAAGTTAATTTTGAAAGTCGGAGTCACTCTTGTAATTTACAGTTAAATGAAATATGTAAATGCAAAATGTGGCACCGCTTTTTGAAATTGAATATCATCTGAATACTAATGAAATTGAATGGATACAGTTAGAATCACAACTTATATCTATTCGACATTTGTATATAAATGTAAAAACTTGATCATTTGGATCAGAGTCACTCTTTGCTATTTGCTCTTAATTATCATAGGTAAATACAAAATGTGGCACTGCTCTTGCGAAATGGCAGCACAAAAATCAAAACAGGAAAACACTTTATGCAAGAAATACTTGTCGCCTAAAAGTATTGTTTTGAGTGCTAGAGTCACATTTGCAATTTACAACACATCACAATTTGTAAATGCAAATTGTTGCACTTGCATTTGAAATACACTTCATCTGAATAATCTCAGCAAAACATTACCAAACAATAAAATAGACAGAATGATAAGACTTCTCATGGAATTATAATAGAAAATAAGAGTTGTGAAAAATATTCAAAGAGAAATGAGGTTAATTTTGAAAGTCGGAGTCACTCTTGTAATTTACAGTTAAATGAAATATGTAAATGCAAAATGTGGCACTGCTTTTTGAAATTGAATATCATCTGAATACTAATGAAATTGAATTTATAGAGTTAGAATCACAGCTTATATCTATTCGCAATTTGTATGAAAATGTAAAAACTTGATCATTTGGATCAGAGTCACTCTTTGCTATTTGCTCTTAATTATCATAGGTAAATGCAAAATGTGGCACTGCTCTTGCGAAATGGCAGCACAAAAATCAAAACAGGAAAACACTTTATACAAGAAATACTTGTCGCCTAAAAGTATTGTTTTGAGTGCTAGAGTCACATTTGCAATTTACAACACATCACAATTTGTAAATGCAAATTGTTGCACTTGCATTTGAAATACACTTCATCTGAACAATCTCAGCAAAACATGACCAAACAATAAAGTTTGACAGAATGATAAGACTTCTCATGGAATTATAATAAGAAAATAAGAGTTGTGAAAAAGATTCAAAGAGAAATGAAGTTAATTTTGAAAGTCGGAGTCACTCTTGTAATTTACAGTTAAATGAAATATGTAAATGCAAAATGTGGCACCGCTTTTTGAAATTGAATATCATCTGAATACTAATGAAATTGAATGGATACAGTTAGAATCACAACTTATATCTATTCGACATTTGTATATAAATGTAAAAACTTGATCATTTGGATCAGAGTCACTCTTTGCTATTTGCTCTTAATTATCATAGGTAAATGCAAAATGTGGCACTGCTCTTGCGAAATGGCAGCACAAAAATCAAAACAGGAAAACACTTTATACAAGAAATACTTGTCGCCTAAAAGTATTGTTTTGAGTGCTAGAGTCACATTTGCAATTTACAACACATCACAAATTGTAAATGCAAATTGTGGCACTTGCATTTGAAACACACTTCATCTGAATAATCTCAGCAAAACATTACCAAACAATAAAATAGACAGAATGATAAGACTTCTCATCGAATTATAATAAGAAAATAAGAGTTGTGAAAAAGATTCAAAGAGAAATGAAGTTAATTTTGAAAATCGGAGTCACTCTTGTAATTTACAGTTAAATGAAATATGTAAATGCAAAATGTGGCACTGCTTTTTGAAATTGAATATCATCTGAATACTAATGAAATTGAATGGATACAGTTAGAATCACAACTTATATCTATTCGACATTTGTATGAAAATGTAAAATCTTGATCATTTGGATCAGAGTCACTCTTTGCTATTTGCTCTTAATTATCATAGGTAAATACAAAATGTGGCACTGCTCTTGCGAAATGGCAGCACAAAAATCAAAACAGGAAAACACTTTATACAAGAAATACTTGTCGCCTAAAAGTATTGTTTTGAGTGCTAGAGTCACATTTGCAATTTACAACACATCACAATTTGTAAATGCAAATTGTTGCACTTGCATTTGAAATACACTTCATCTGAATAATCTCAGCAAAACATTACCAAACAATAAAATAGACAGAATGATAAGACTTCTCATAGAATTATAATAAGAAAATAAGAGTTGTGAAAAAGATTCAAAGAGAAATGAGGTTAATTTTGAAAGTCGGAGTCACTCTTGTAATTTACAGTTAAATGAAATATGTAAATGCAAAATGTGGCACTGCTTTTTGAAATCGAATATCGTCTGAATACTAATGAAATTGAATTTATAGAGTTAGAATCACAACTTATATCTATTCGCCATTTGTATGAAAATGTAAAAACTTGATCATTTGGATCAGAGTCACTCTTTGCTATTTGCTCTTAATTATCATAGGTAAATGCAAAATGTGGCACTGCTCTTGCGAAATTGCAGCACAAAAATCAGAACAGGAAAACACTTTATACAAGAAATACTTGTCGCCTAAAAGTATTGTTTTGAGTGCTAGAGTCACATTTGCAATTTACAACACATCACAATTTGTAAATGCAAATTGTTGCACTTGCATTTGAAATACACTTCATCTGAATAATCTCAGCAAAACATTACCAAACAATAAAATTTGACAGAATGATAAGACTTCTCATGGAATTATAATAAGAAAATAAGAGTTGTGAAAAAGATTCAAAGAGAAATGAAGTTAATTTTGAAAGTCGGAGTCACTCTTGTTATTTACAAATAAATGAAATATGTAAATGCAAAATGTGGCACCGCTTTTTGAAATTGAATATCATCTGAATACTAATGAAATTGAATGGATACAGTTATAATCACAACTTATATCTATTCGACATTTGTATATAAATGTAAAAACTTGATCATTTGGATCAGAGTCACTCTTTGCTATTTGCTCTTAATTATCATAGGTAAATGCAAAATGTGGCACTGCTCTTGCGAAATGGCAGCACAAAAATCAAAACAGGAAAACACTTTATACAAGAAATACTTGTCGCCTAAAAGTATTGTTTTGAGTGCTAGAGTCACATTTGCAATTTACATCACATCACAATTTGTAAATGCAAATTGTGGCACTTGCATTTGAAACACACTTCATCTGAATAATCTCAGCAAAACATTACCAAACAATAAAATAGACAGAATGATAAGACTTCTCATGGAATTATATAAGAAAATAAGAGTTGTGAAAAAGATTCAAAGAGAAATGAAGTTAATTTTGAAAGTCGGAGTCACTCTTGTAATTTGCAAATAAATGAAATATGTAAATGTAAAATGTGGCACCGCTTTTTGAAATTGAATATCATCTGAATACTAATGAAATTGAATGGATACAGTTAGAATCACAACTTATATCTATTCGACATTTGTATGAAAATGTAAAAACTTGATCATTTGGATCAGAGTCACTCTTTGCTATTTGCTCTTAATTATCATAGGTAAATACAAAATGTGGCACTGCTCTTGCGAAATGGCAGCACAAAAATCAAAACAGGAAAACACTTTATACAAGAAATACTTGTCGCCTAAAAGTATTGTTTTGAGTGCTAGAGTCACATTTGCAATTTACATCACATCACAATTTGTAAATGCAAATTGTGGCACTTGCATTTGAAACACACTTCATCTGAATAATCTCAGCAAAACATTACCAAACAATAAAATAGACAGAATGATAAGACTTCTCATAGAATTATAATAAGAAAATAAGAGTTGTGAAAAAGATTCAAAGAGAAATGAGGTTAATTTTGAAAGTCGGAGTCACTCTTGTAATTTACAGTTAAATGAAATATGTAAATGCAAAATGTGGCACTGCTTTTTGAAATTGAATATCATCTGAATACTAATGAAATTGAATTTATAGAGTTAGAATCACAGCTTATATCTATTCGCCATTTGTATGAAAATGTAAAAACTTGATCATTTGGATCAGAGTCACTCTTTGCTATTTGCTCTTAATTATCATAGGTAAATGCAAAATGTGGCACTGCTCTTGCGAAATGGCAGCACAAAAATCAAAACAGGAAAACACTTTATACAAGAAATACTTGTCGCCTAAAAGTATTGTTTTGAGTGCTAGAGTCACATTTGCAATTTACAACACATCACAATTTGTAAATGCAAATTGTGGCACTTGCATTTGAAACACACTTCATCTGAATAATCTCAGCAAAACATGACCAAACAATAAAAGAGACAGAATGATAAGACTTCTCTCATCTAATTATAATAAGAAAATAAGAGTTGTGAAAAAGATTTAAAGAGAAATGAAGTTAATTTTGAAAGTCGGAGTCACTCTTGTAATTTACAGTTAAATGAAATATGTAAATGCAAAATGTGGCACCGCTTTTTGAAATTGAATATCGTCTGAATACTAATGAAATTTTAGTAAAATATGCAAAGATAAATAAAATTATAAGATTTCTATTACAATTACAGTGAGAAAACTAGACCGTTTTTGCTACCGAGTAACAAAATTTGCACTTGGGGTTCACAAAATATACGATTCTTAACCTCTTACATATGTTCTTTTAGGCCCAAAGGGTAAAAAAAGCTCAGAATCGTTCTGGCTCTAACCGTTTTCGATATAATGGCCCATTTCTGGTTTTGACTTTGACCATGGCGGAGGAGGTCTAGGTCGCCGAGGTACATCTTACTTATCGTCTTTTCGACCTAAAGGGTCGAAAATAAGCTCAAAATCGCCCTGTCTCTAACCGTCTACGAGATGACGGTCAACTTCCGGTTTTTTACTTTGATCATGTCCGAGGAGGTCAAGGTCGCCGAGATACATCTTACTTATCGTCTTTTAGGCCTAAATGGACGAAAATAAGCTCAAAATCGCTCTCATTCTAGCCGTTTTCGAGATGATGGCCCACTTCCGGTTTTGACTTTGACCATGTCCGAGGAGGTCAAGGTCATCGAGGTACATCTTACTTATCGTCTTTTAGGCATAAAGGGACGAAAATAAGCTCAAAATCGCTCTGTCTGTGTCTAACCGTTTTCGAGATAATGGCCCACTTCCGTTTTTTTTTTTTGGCTTTGACTATGGCCGAGAACGTCAAGGTCACCGAGGTACCTTTTACATATCGTTTTTTTAGGTCCAAAGGGTTGAAAATAAGGTCAAAATCGCTGTATCGTTTTCGAGATAATGATAATGCTGATAGCATAATAGTTCCTTTAACTGCGAAAGCAAAGTGTTTGCCTGCCTTTTTAATGTGCATGCTATGATGGCTTTCATTGCGAGTTGGGCAATAAACACACCGAGGCGGATATCATGCCAGTTAAAACTGCTACTCTCAGCTTCTTGCCGCCTGTTTCGCAAATTTGTTTGTCGTTTTTTAATTGAGAAATTAAGCGAATTTAAAGAAAAAATACAGGAGGATCAACTAGACATACTAAAGTTTATCATATCCAAAGTTCATCTTTTTAACCCTAAAGGCCTTTGACTAGTTCCACCGACAAACTGAAAAACAATGGCGAAAACATGTCACAACTGCGGCTAAAATTTTCGTACAAATTCAATACATTAGGGGATTTTGGCAAATTCCCAAGTGTAAAAAGGGTTGTATAAAACTATACTCATCTTAAGAGGATGCTCAATCAATGTTTCAGGGATGTTATATGAGTGACGGATTTACTCTTCATTACGTAAACGACTTTATGTGCTAATTCAAAAGCAAAACACAGGTTGCACCGTATAATGATTATAAAAAATATCTTTACCCTGCTGAAAATTACCAGAAGTAATTGAAAATCTGAACAGAATTGATCAGAATTGAACAGAATATTTTTCACTTTTATTTTTGCGACATTGGTGAATTCATCTCAAGCAGAGTAACTATACTTGCTCTTCGGCCTTATAGTTCATTTATCTTTCTCAAAATATGAAAGACAGAAAATATATATATTATATCAACCGAGAATCGATCTTGATTTAATTTAATTTATGTTTGCATTAAATGTTCGATCACCTTTCCATATTTTATTTGCAATAATAAAGAAAAATCATGGGGAAAATCATATGTATATTACGAGTGGATTTCATCTTGCATTTACATTATATATGATACATGTGAGAACAAAAATTTACGTTGCTATATTTCATTTTTTTTATTATTAATAGAGTTTTGGGGAATTTCATTAATTCCCATGAAATGTGCACAATCATTGATTCTGCCGCTAATGCACAATTAGTTACGAGAAATGTTAAGAAATTCAACTCGTAGTCGAATATCAAAACAACAACAGCGAAAAGGCTACTAGTACGCATGTGTGGAGGCATGCGTGCTGAACATCACCAGCTGAGCTCCACTCCTCACACGTGGAGCCATCTTCACACCTCTGACACCCTGTTGGGCATTTCAGGCACTGGAAGTGGTACTTCTCCCCTTCAATAGGCTCTGCACCTGTGTTTGAACCCGACCCAGATCCCCTGCTATCAGGATGCACCGATATCCCGCCTTTTGTAGGACTCGCTAAGTCGTCACCGAAGTACTGCTCGAGGACTTTACCGCTGTAGAACCCGGATGAGGAATTGGCTTCCGGGAAATAGAACCCGCTCATACACTGGCACGTGTAAGATCCCAACGCGAATCCTTCACCCTTGATTGCAATGCACTGTAAATAATAAAGAACAGATAACTAAAAAATGAAAAAAAAATGTGCTCCCTTACGACCTCATTCGAGCGATAGGCACGGCAGAGGCCAGGGGTGGGGGAGGGACCCTCACGTATGCAAATCCCGTTACCACGCATGTTGAACACGGTTGTCACGGCTTAAAGCAACCCAGTTGATCATCAAAGTTCGAAAAATATCCCCAAACGCAGTAATCCCTGTAGCTTTCGCCCCTAAATGGGGAGTTTCAAATTTCAAATAATGTGTTTCTTAGTACAGGTGCGGCTTCAAGGAAAATAACTGTATCCACAGAACGAAAACTAGACAGTTACTTACATTGTGTGCACACAATTTTCGCTTTTGTTGAACCGGGAAAGATGGAGGGGGCGGCGGGGGCAGAGAAAGCAACTAAGGATGCAATTTTCCCAGGACATTTGAAGAGATCTGTAATAGCTGCATGCGGGATCCATTGCCATTACTGAGTACGAAGTGTTCCTACATCTATTGCTTGGCAACTTATTTCGTTTTTATGCGAAAAATAAACAAAATGCATACACTACTGTTTTTGCCACAAAAATTGATAAAACATTTTGTCCATTTTATGCCTGGTTATTTAATCTGAAAATGCCATAAAACAGCCGAAAGAAGCATAAAGCAACATCTACATTACTAAAACAAGTGGAGAGAAAGGGTGTTTTGGAACTATTGTACTGTTTAGATGTGTTCGGGTTTACCTCCGTGGTTGGCTGACAATGATGGGTACCCCTGAACTCCTCTATGGACTCATGGAGCTCATCCTCGGCATCACATTGGTTGATGTCGATGTTCGATAAATTTATTTCAATGGTAGCAACGCCCCTTTTGACAAAAATGCTTTAATACTTATTTATTATATTGATAACGATACCTAGATCTGAAAAATCTTTTCACACATTGCAGTTCCAGACAGACATATCTGCCAATAGAAACACAGATACATGTTAATATACAGAAATATTCTTTTGAATGACTGCCCTCAGTAAATATTCCAACATCAATTCAACGTCGATTTGAGGCTGCGATGTCGATCCCACCAAACCACAACATTAACTCTGGTTGTAATTTGGTTGGGATTAGTCGCAACCATACATCATCGTTTTCCCCCAACGTCTTTGATGCAACGTTGAGTAGACGTTTGGACAGGCAACGTTGTTTAGAGGCTGCTTTTGGTTGCAACCAAAACGCAACTCTCTCCGACCTTTAATCAATCTCTTTGGTGCAACGTTGAATAGACGACGAAATCCACCTTGAATAGACGTCGAAAAATTGATACTGTATACACGTCAGACTCCAAACCAAAAAAAAAAAAAAGCACCCTCGTTGCGTTGTCGCTCACTGGTAAGGTAGCCATGACAAATCACTTCAAAATGCAAAACGAGGATGTAAAATATCCAAAATCTCAAGAGCGCGCAACTTTTTCGACAACTACATTTGAAAATTATTCATGGAAATCGACTTCATACATATTCTGCGTGACAGGATAACCTACAGCAGGGGTTACTGTAACAGGGGGGAAATTCTGGATTAGTGTTTCCGCGATGTCTTACAACGTCACTCTCTCGACTTCTATGAAACGTCAGGAGATAGACGTTGTTTCGACTCCAATTTGCAATGCTCACGCAACGTTGATTAGACTTCGGAAAACCGACGTCAATCCAACACCGAATGATGTTGAATAGACATCCATGAACAACCAAAGGCTTGGGTGCGAAGTCTTTCCAACGATGATTGAACGTCGCACTGTTTACTGGGCTGTTGGCTTTACTGGTTGATTGATTCATGACTGATGATCGATTGATGATTGATGACATATACCTTACTTGAATAATGGGTGATTGTTTTTGTTGAGCCCAAAGATAGGAGCAGAATAGAGCACCATCCAGCAGTCCCCTCCACCGCAGTCAAAGAAGGGCTTCGTCCAGTAGCCATCCTCAAGACGAACTTCCGGTACGCGGCGAATCAGAGCTGGACTGTGAGACGTGTCGTTCCATCTAATATAGACAGCACGCTTTTTTTTTTGGTTTGTTTAAGTATGACGGTTTCTCATATCTTGAGTATACAGGTTATAAAATTTACTGCATTTTCTTAACTGAGTAAATTTAAGCGAGGTAAGGTGGGGCCATTTTATGCATATTGTTAAATAAACAACAAAGAAAAGACTATAGGAAGATTACAACTTCCACTGATAATCATACTCAAAATGTATTCAAGATTTCACGAAGTATACCTGCTCTTGATTTCTATTGTTGAGAAGTGGATGCCATCCCATGATTTATCCTTAAGGGAACTGAACCATTCTGTACCAGAGTAGATATATTCCACAGAAAAATCGTGAGAATAAATCTTATCTTTACGGTATGCATAAGGAGCAAAGTACCGATACTCCGGATACACGTATTCTTCAAACAATACTGCTGAACCATAGATTCGAACGTCGTCATTACGCACTGTACTTATGACCAAGTCGTACAAAAATTCCCTCATCGAAAGAAGCAGCGAATTTTCGTGGTCAACCAACAGCTGCGTGACAATATTTGCCGTACGCACTGCAATTTTCGCAATGTCGTCCCATTTTTCGTGATCAAATTCAACTGGTAGCGCCCCAGCGTGAGGAACGCAGTCCTCCTGGTGTGTTTGCACGTTGCGGATTATCTCCAGGGCTTGTTTGTGTCTTTCGTCAATTTCACCCTTCACATAACCTAAAAGAAATTGCCATACGTAAAAAAAAAACATAAAAAAAATTCTACGCATAAGTTATCTACAAGTAAAACCAACACCGTAAAAGTCGAGCAACCACATAATTTTATTGCACAAATGACTAAAATTTTTAAGTTTAATATGCCAATATTTTCTCCAGAAAATTTTCAGAGAAGTATGTTCCTGGTATCTTCACGCAGACATCTTACTCCCATATAACAAATGATTGAAAATTCCCCCAGTCCTCAATAAAGGGATCTAAAGGACTCCAAACATTGTCCTCGAGGTTTTTTTTTGGCGGCCTAGGCATAGCAACAAAAAAGTTGTCCTCACTACTAAGGCCGAAATATGCTTGCGAAGCTACTGGATGACCCTGGTATTGGATTTTTAAATCGTTTGCCTGATTTCTGATACCAAGTACAGTACCCTTTTCGTGGGGAACGCGGTGTACTCAATGAAAATTACCCCCTCCACCCTTTTAACGAAATTTGCACATTTATTGGCACTTCGCGCGGACTGTGTCTAACGCAAAAATTACCCCCTCTCTATGCGGTGTCTGTTTTCTGTTGCCTCGCAGTGGCTTCCAGGGCATCTGCACCTCCCTCCCCCCCTCCCCCCCCCATCCCACATGCTGAAAACATTCCTATGCTTGTTGGTTGCATTTATTAACTGAAACTGTAGCTGGGAATAATGTCTAGTCTTTAGACGCTTCCCTTGCAGTCCATGTACTCGTTTTAAAGCGTTTCTGGACAGTAATGCTCTGACGCTTTAGAATTCGGACTCGGTATTTAGAATTTTGCCGAAAAGTTATAGCATTTCGACCGTATTGGGTGGAGATATAAATGTATAAAGAAATGAAGGAGAAAAACCTAGAAAAAACTGCAAATATTTTTTAGTTCGTGTGTTGAAAAAAAAATGGAATTTTGATGTTTTTCCTTATCAATTGTTTTTAATAATTTATCGCAATAAACTTGCAAACGGCACTTCTATCGGAAGGGCCGGAAATTGGCTTATTGTAACAAAACGATCATAGTCAAATACTGCTAAAAATATGGGAAAACGCAGTACTTCCCACAACTTTCATGTCACGCTGCTGTACGTACTCAAAGCAACGATAAAGGCCTATTGTTACACTTGTTTGTGGGTTGATTTGTTTAGTTAAGTACATTTTTACTTACCGATACAGCCACTAGCTGCAATCACAACTAACAAAGCAACTTCCTGTCTGTTATCCATAGGCACACATATAAAATCAGAAAAATGGTAACAACGTTTTTTTATCCAGTGTCATAAATGTCAATAAGCTGGGCCTAACTTTCAGGACCCTAACGCACTCAGAACAGTGGTGAAATCAGTTTTTTTACTGCTCTCGGAAGCAACCAGTAGTGTATTTAAGGTTATGTAACTTCTGATGCACTCTGTATAGCGTCCTTCTGGTAATTTTAGAAAAAATCTATCAATGAGATACAAGAAATTATTTCAAGCAAAGTTGCATTTCCTTGTTAAATAATTGAAAAATGCTCACTTTAAGTCTTTTAATAACGTGGTGTGTCTTTTGTAAAAATCCCATTTTGTCGAAAAGATCGATGTTACATCGCGCGCACGACGGATGGACCAATGTTACGCCAAACCATATACCATAGATCGATGTTACACCAAGCAATTGCATGTAGATGGATTGTTAATCCTCTTCATTAAAACATTATGACTGCCAAAAAAATGCGATGTTGCGCAACTGCAGCATGGTTTGCTTTTAGTTTCTTGATGTTCCTGTACCAGAGGTTGCCATTAACGTTCTGTGCATTTCTATAGGGATGTATGGATGGAATATTGTTTTTGTAAATACAAAAGGATCTGAAGTCTGATAGCCGATTCAAGCAAATTGTGTATTGATCTGCTTCATGTGCCTGAATCATATTTGCAAAGTGCGGAATAATATGATCAAGCGCCAAAAAACGGGGTTAGGTGGAATGGAAAGGGTGGGGGAGTTGGGAGAGGGTTGCAGCTTTCTTTATGAAATTTGTTGTCGTGTGATCAGTGCGAAGTGCTCTTTTCTACTGAAGAGCTGGTTCCCCTGGGTCCCATTTGCAAATGTAGTTTGCAAATGGGAATAATTTTTTAGTTATTCTGAAAAGTTTCCAGACAACTTCTCCTAGAACATTTGACGTACAAAGATGAAATTTGATACACGTATAGAGGGTGATAAGATCTCGCTGAATTTTTACCTTGACCTTCAAGGTCAAAGTCAAATTGAGGTGAAAGGATTTTTTGATTTAAAATGTCTTCCAGACAACTCATATGAGACCGTTTGAGATACAACGATGAAGCTTGGCACAGGTATAGAGGGTGATGAGATCTCGCAATTGCTTTACCTTGACCTTAAAAGCCGAAGTCAAATTGAGGTCAAAATATTTTGGAATCACTATTTATCACGGAAAATGGCTAGAAATTACCGGTTTTTACCGGTTTGAGTACAGAGTAACGAAACATCCTAAATTACCGGTTTGAGCACAGAGTAACGTAACAAACTAAATATTGACCTTGAAGGTCAAGGTCAAAGGTCACGTGACCTTTGTGTCGTGTGACTCATCAGCAATAGGACGATTTATCTTGAAAACAGTTAGAGCTGTTCGATCCTTTGGAATAAAAAGACGACAATTATGAACTTCGATGAACTTGGCCTTTTCGATCAAGGTCGAAGTCGTAAACGGGAAGTTGACCAATATTTCGAAAACGATTAGAGATAGAGTGATTTTTCGACGTTACGTGAGATATCTAAGTGATAATATCTAAATTAATTTTAGATCTCTGAAGTAATTTTTAATATCTAAAATACCAGATATTTGTAATAGATTTAAGATGTCTAATATTAAACTTTAAAAAATCGATTTTAGATAAAAAAAGATTTTCTGTAATTTTTCATCTAAAATTCAATTCAATTTCAGATATCAATAATTTTATTTCAGATATCTTAGATTCAGTTTAAGATATCTTAAATCAAGGTATAATTCATATCAATTTTGGATATCTACAATTGAGATAAATGGTCTCTCAACATTCTCAAACATTTCTTTGCCAACATTCACATAATAATAGTTGTTAACCATCAGCGTACAATACTCTTTCAGGAAGGACCCCCTCAACAGGAAATGCCGTTTTCACATTTATTGCCGAATTTTAGACATCACTAATTATTTAAAAATAGCCAAAATGATGGTTTACAGATATCTGAAATTCATTTATGGATATCAAGAATTTACTAATGATATCTTAAATTAGTTTTAATTTTTAAACTATTTCTTAATATTTCAAATACAACTATCTAAAATTTTATTTTAGGTGTGAAAATTCTCAAAATTCAAATTATTATTATTATTTTTTTAAGTATAGATATAATTAATTTTTGACATCAATTACTTAAAAACTATTGTGAATATCTTCAGGTAAATAATAAATAATCTCAAAAGTTTCTTCACAAAAATTTATATAAATTTGTTTTGTGCACACAATTTTTTGTTTTTACAGTCTGTACTAATTATTTTGCAACGGCCAATAATGACGTTTGCACATAATTACGTCATTGCTTCTCCATTGCTCACAAACTATATGCATATGACGGCACCTGTAAGTGGGTTGTTAAGAATAAACCAATGCGAATACATCAAAAGTATGCATGTAAATTTATAAATTTTATGAAAATTAAAATTTATCAAAATGTTTGTGTGGCAATTCAAGTGCAGTTGTCAAATAAAACATAAATGACGAACAAAATTACTGGACTTCTATTAGCTTATTTTGTCACTGCAGGAACTTAGACACACTAAGGAACTCACGTAGCAGGAGGAGGGGGAGTAGGAATGGTCCGCCAATAATTTCTTACTGGGATGACATAACTGTCGAGAGGGATAAGTTTATAGCTCCTCCATTTCCCCATCCCTAAGTAACAGTCCACTAATATCATTGTACAAAAAGTTCTTTTTTAATGAGATGCATTATTTTGTCAGGAATCATTCAATATAATTTCAGATTTAAAAACATTTTGTTAGTTTTTTTTTTTAATTTAAGACTTTTTTACTTTACAATTCAATTTTAGATATCCATAATTAAAATTTAAATAGCTAAAATTAAGTATTAGACATCTGAAATTCAGTTTTAAATATTTTATTTACAGTAATTGTAATTCGACAATAAATGTAAAAACAGCATTCCATAATTTAGAATCTGCTTATTGTTGAAATTGATAAAAAAACAAGACAATGATCGCATATTGTACATCCCCCTCCGCGTCGTATGATCAAAGAGAAGAACAAGGTAACCTAAGTAAATGACTAAGTCCAAACATTTCAAAAGTCCATAGCTTTGACATTTTTCAATGAAATCAAAAATTAATCTGACTTTGCAAAACTACATTATATATTCTTTCATTCCCCGAGGTACGGTATGCCTGCGATCAATGCTTACGGAGATATGGCCTGGACAAGGTACCCTTAGAAAACGACTAAGTCCAAACATTTCAAAAGTCCATAACTTTGACATTTTTCGATGAAATCAAAAATTAACCTGACTTTGCAAAACTACATTATATATTCTTTCATTCCCCGAGGTACGGTATGCCTGCGATCAATGGTTACGGAGATATGGCCTGGACAAGGTACCCTAAGAAAACGACTAAGTCCAAACATTTCAAAAGTCCATAACTTTGACATTTTTCGATAAAATCAAAAATTAACCTGACGCTGCAAAGCTACATTATATATTCTTTCATTCCCCCAAGGTATAGTATGCCTGCGATCAATGGTTACGGAGATATGGCCTGGACAAAAGTGATAACGGACAGACGGACGGCAGACGGACGAACGGACGGACATGAGGCGTTTCTATATCCCCCGCCTCCGCTAGGACGGCGGGGGATAATAACAACTCATTTTGGAACGAATTCCCTTCACGTGAAAAGGTCTTTGAATTTGACCTGAAATTCAAATTCAAATTCTGTTCTAGTTCTAGTTCAAACATAACCTCGCTAGTGAAACAATCTTTATCATGTGAAACAGTTAAAGAGACGTTATGACTGATAAGTAAGCAATTTATGCAAAGCCTTTTGGATTTACAGAGCGTTTTTCATTTTCTTTGAGTAATACGAAAGCATTTCAAGGACATGCCAGAACAATGCTGAAAAAATCCTACATGATGCATCAGACTTGTTTTTTTATGGGTTTTCTTCCCCAACTTTGCTCCAGGCATTATTATTATTACGTTGTCGTATTTATAACATTTGTATATCACAAGGCATACCACAACGCTGCACACTGTTACGGCAACTAAAAACAGCAGATGAATAAATATGTCAAAATTAGCAATGCCACGCACATGAAAACAAGCCGGTGTCCATGGTAACCCCCAACGCCCCCCCCCCCTTCCCACCCTGAATTTTGAACACGCCACGTCTGTGCAAACCCCTCGGTCTCACAAACTTTTGCTGTTTGTTTTTATTTCTGCCAAGCATAGCTTTGTCCGTGTGGTGTTTTTTTTTTTTTGTAGTATAAGACAAGTTCATGAATTCTCAAAAGGAGTTCTTTTACTTATTGCAGTAATCGGGGAACTAATCCTACTTATCCGTTATGGTTGTGATTGCAATATTCAGTAAACAAATACCAAACGCCTATTTATTTTCTACTCGCTATGATTGCACCTAGACCGTAGTACCTCTTATGTAACGTCACTTAAGAACAAAGATCCAAAATGAGCTCAAAATCACATTCTGACACTTTTCGAAACAGTAGCAAACTTTCATTTTCGAACTCGGCCTTGACCGATAAAGTTAAGATCACCGAGACACCTCTTATTTAGCGAGCGTCAAGCCTAAAGGTCGAAAATCTCAATGTTTTCGAGAATGGTCAATTCCCGGTTTTTTACCTTGACCGAAATACCCCTGGGCTTGATCGAGGTCAAGGTGACCTATGTATCTCTTATGTAAAGTCTTTTGGGCACACAGCGTCGAGATTGAGCTCAATTCGCTCTGTCTCTAACCATTTTCGAGATAAAGCGTCCTACTGCTAACGGTAAACAAGATACCTAGCTTATGTGTTTGACATTGATCCTCAAGGTCAACATTCAGGTGGAGGGGCTACTCTTTAAATGCTATAAAGGTATACATGTAAAAACTGGAATTTGACCCTTTTTTAGCCATTGTTCATGATAAGCTGTAGTTTCAAAAACAATGTGACCTCAGTTCAACTTTCACCGTTGAGTCTAAGATCAAAGCAAAGTCCATATTAAGCTAGTACTTGTTATCCTCTGTAAGTTTACTAACTTAACATCTGCTATAACTAATAGCCCCGGAAGAGTTTCTGGAAACCATTTTCAAGGAAAACTTCCGACCTAGACCTTGCAGATCAAGAAAATTTGCAGATTCCCCGGGATCTTATCACTTTCTATATCTGGGTCATCCCAAACGTCTCCTTTACAAATGAACTTTGCTAGTGGAAATTATTACAATAGCGACATTGTTTTCGGATAAAGTAGAAATGGACAGGTGCAATTTTTAGTTGTGCAAGAGAAACGGGTCAACCAGTGATTATATTTCTGTTAGTTTTGCATGTGCATACTCTGTGGCATTCCTGTATATACACTGCTTTACTTAGAATAGTTATTTATAGTGCAGTTAAATGATAATTGGTGCACAGCTGGCTGTTCGATAGACTTCATCCAAGGAGCTCTATCCTACCTACTTCTCACCAGTGATTCCACGAAGGGACGTGAAGACCAAGCGACAAGTCTCACCCACACCCCAATGAACCACTTTGGCATGGTGGGTCAACCATGCCAGAAGCGGGGCTTCTAGTTTATAGCACTCTGTGTCATCAATGTGGTCAATCTGACACCAGCGGATGCTTTACACGAGAGTGCGATTTGCTCTTCACAAGCAATTCTCGGTTATGTTGCCTGCAGTTCGTCGCAAAAAAAGTCATGCGGCGATGGATAAGAGGCAATGGAAGCAGGTGCAGGATGTCTCTGGCAACCTGTAGACACAACTCCGAACTTTAGCGATTCAACGCTGACGGTCGCTCAGCCCGGACCAGGAGCAGATTAGAACTTTATATCATCATTGAACGACAGAGCAGGCCTTTTCAGGAGCAGCGCTCCTGTCCCACTTTGAGGGAAAGGGCAGGGAAAAGAAGCCCTAACCATCGCCTGCCCTACACATACTCTACTAGGCAGTCACCCCTGGCTGAGCATGCAGACATGCGGTAGAAAGGATGAGAAAATAAACACTGATTATCGCATCCATTCGAAATCAGAAATGATACGAAACAATGCTGTGTCTTAGCTCCCATGCCTTTTGGAATTGTTTGCGCTATGCTTAAATATGCAGTCCAAGCAAACCTTGACACAGTCATGTACGCAGATTTGCCGCGCGTAGTCGAAACTCTTGATTGCACGATGACTCTTTACTTGCTGAATATTTTTGCTTGTTTTTTGTGTGTTTAACGTCCCGTTCACCAACTATGATAGGTATATTGGGACGCACTTGCTGAAGGAACAAATGGAAAAAAGGAAGAATGAAGAAATAGTGAAAAAGGAGCTAGAAAGAAAGAAATTTCGATTAGTCGCCTCTTGCACCATGCACGGAATAGAAAGCAGCGGGCTTATTCTCAAGATTTCCCGAAACCCATAGAGAGATACTTGCTGATGCGGCAAAGAATTTTGGCCTCACCATCAGTCTGAAAAACTGAAATACTGTATCAACCTGCTACTGAACCTGAACTCAGTGAAGATTGTTTGCTTGGAAGCGTAATTTCATCTGGTGGAAGCATAAATATCGAGATAACCCAATGCAACACAGTTCCGCTTTTGGTTGACTATCGCACAGGCTTTGGAGTAAATGGGACGTCAAAATTAAGACGAAGACTACCCTTCCTAATTCCGCCGTTATTTCCACACCACGACAGCGCAACGTGGATGCTGGATAGAAGATACTTGCGTCATCTAGAGTCCTAACACACGAAATGTCCAAACAGAATATGTGGTATAAAGTGGAAAGATGAAGTACCAAACATCAAAGCCTCAAGACGGAGTGGTAGCGAAAGTAGTGAAGTCAAACGTATTCGTAGTCAGTAGCGCTGGGGGAGACACGTTAGGTGCATGCACGACTCTCGTATTCTGAAAGCCTTGTTCTTTGGCCAGTTGAGAGAGGGCCGTTCGTGTTTTGTTACAAAGATCTGGCGTCAGGCCATACAGAAAGAAGTGACTGGAAACGCGAGGTCCAGGAATTTGTTGACAGACATGTGTCGTGTAGCAGTGAAAAGCTTACAGTACAGACTGACATATGATCTGGCAGATAAACATAGACTAAGAACCATTTCGAGATGATTCCAACGACAGACCACTACAAGTGCCGGACGTGTAGGAAGATTTTTACATCCAGAATACGACAGAATAGAATTGACATCACAGCGTCCACAAGAACGAGCGATGTTGCTGACGCTCATTCATCGAAACCGATGAGAGACCTCGTACCTGTATTTTCAAGAGAGCAAAGATATATACCTGGCGTCCGATTTTAATAATCCAACATTTTGTGAAGAATTATAATAACAAGACTGTCCATGGACAATGCGTCAGATCACGAATGCCAAGATTTATAACACATACAAATAACCTGTAACTATAATTACAAGACAGTAAGGCTATGTACTTGGCTTCAGTCAAGATTTTAATCTAAAATGATATATCGCCAATATATCCACCAATTTTTGGCAAATCATCAAAATACTACATTCAATCAACATTTTATGAAGTTTTTACTAAATCCTGAGGACGTCTTAAAAAAGTTTGTTTTTAAGGAAATTGGATTTTGGTCAATATTTCGCTATTTTCGACAAAAAATAGCCAGATGTATATTTATGCTCCCTGCCTTCAATAAAAATTTCAAAAATTTTCCATAAATTCACAGGAGAAGATAATTTTTAGAAACAAGAATGCCCACGGACATTGTGAACAGCCGAAATCTAGTCAATCTATGAATAAGCTGGTCTAGTTGCCAAAAGTGGTAGTCACATTGTACAAGCTTGTCCAAGGACAAAGTCCAAGCTTACTAAAAGCGGAAAGACCAAATCCAATGTGCATGAAGAAGGAACTTTCCTGAAAAAAGGGCTTCAAAGGCTTGCAAGAGTTATATGAATTGGTGCGAGCAGCCGTTCGTCCTTTTTTTTCTTCTCGACACTTTTTCCGATTTTTTGCGTCTTCTCTGACACTATGGGTCCTAGGACCACGAAACTTGGGACTTATGAAGAGTTTGATCTGAACGTGTGCATGTCAGTTTTTATTTTCGTCTTCGATTTCGTTTTCTTTGTTAAAACGCCATGTGAAAAGTGTGTATTTTGCAAGTAAACGCAGTGCATTGAACGTACATCACAGAACACAGCTGCTGAGCTTTGTGCGAGCTCTCACTGCGTAAATAGATAAACACAGCGTATACCTGCTCAGTCAATAAAACCTTAAGCCAACAAAAACCAAACACTACTCGGCTTATAAGTATAAGACGTATTCAAGCTGTGTTGTTTGCAAAATATTATTCAAGAAATCACCCTTGAAGGAACTATAGTTTTGCATTTAATTTTTGACAAGTGTTTAACATTTCGTTAGCGAAATAAGGCTCTAGTTTAACTTGCGTTGGTGTGCGGTGTGCATTTCGAAAAAATGCGCATGTTTATTTAACTTCCGTTATGCTCTGTTCACATTTCGAACCAATGCGCGTGTTTATTAACACTTGACAAACCTTTGACTTGCAAGAGTTATATGAATTTGTGCGAGCAGCCGTTCGTCCCAAGTCCGTGAAACTTGGGACTTATGAAGAGCTTGATCTGAACGTGTGCATGCCACTTTTTATTTTCGTCTTCGATTTCGTTTTCTTTGCTAAAACGCCATGTGAAAAAGAGTGTTTTTTTGCAAGTTTCAAAATTAAACGTCAATAAATTAAAAAATGCCCCCTATTTAGCCAATTTATGTCCGATTGTCAGAAACAGTAAGATTTCAAGAGAGCCCTAACTACAGAACATTCTTGCGAAAGTTAAAGAAAATCTGACGGATCGCCATGTTGAGAGCATTCGTATTAAATTTGGAAGAAAATCTTATCAAATTGTTCGAGAAGAAGCACTTTGAAAATTGGCAACAAAAAATTTTAAATGTCCCCCCCCCCCATAAAAATTTATTTTTCACGCAGGCCTACCTACAGAACAACTGTCCAAAATCGGAAAAGAATCCGATCACAATTGTGGGAGAAGAAGCATTTTGAAAATTAGACACCACAAAATTAAAAACTGCCCCTCATTTGGCCAATTTTTGGCGGATCGCCAAAATGAGTAGTTTTCAAAAGAGGCCTATAGAGGGAATATTCGAGCAAAATTTGAAGAAAACCTTATCAAAATTGTGTGAAAAGAAGCAATTGAAAATTGGCAACTATAAAATGACAAATCTGCCCTCATTTGGCCAATTTTTGGTGAATCGCCAAAAAGAGTTAAATTTTCACGAGAGGCCTACCTAAAGAATAATCGTACAAAATTGGAAAGTAATCCGATGACAATTGTAGGAGAAGCATTTTGAAAATTAGGCACCAAAAAATTTAAAAATGGCCCCCGTTTGGCCAATTTTTGGCTGGTCGCCAAAGAAGTAAGTTTTCAAGGCAAGACTGTGAAGAACATTCGAACAAAATTTGAAGTAAATCTCTTCAAAATCAAAGAGAATCATTTTTAAAATTGGCAACCGAAAATGTTAAAATGCCCCCCATTTAGCCAATTTTGGCAGATCGCCCAAAAAAATTTTTTTAAAGAGAGTCTTACCTAGAGAACATTCGTGTAAAATTTGAGAGGAATCCAATCAAACTGTGAAGGAGGAGAAGCATTTTAAGTAAAGGTTTACACGCGTACACACGTACATACAAACTACGGACGCCCCTCTACTGATAGCATGAGACCAACCGACTATGTCGGGCTGGACTAAAACTGAATTTTAGTCAACATTTGTTGCTGATATTTAACGAATAACCAAGTATTTTGTTGAATGGCCAAACATTTAATAGCCAGGTGGACACTTATGCCCGCGTTTCATTTAAACATAGGAGGAAAGAATGTTGGGTTTTGACCAATATTTCTGCGGGTTTTTGGTGGGTAGTGATGTATGTTACCGCTACTTAAAATTAAAGTCCGCTCAGAAGAGTCTTGAACTCTCGGCCTCTGATTATCAGTCCCAATACCTAACCATTTCAAATATTCGATCTCCACACGCAGTCACTGGTGAAGAAGCATCAAGTACGAGCACATTGCGACTTTTCTGTAATTTGACGGGTTTTTTTGCCACTTTTAGCAGATTTTGGCTAAAACTGGCCAAGAAAACCCGTCAAAACAAATCATAAGACTAATGCCGGAACCTGAGGCGAGCATCTCTGTAGAAGAGTTTTTTTTTTTTCGTTTTCTCGCACCAGAGTCTGGTAAGTGCCAACAACTGAGTTAAGCCATATTTCGGCTTAATTTTGACGACTCGCGCAAAACAGTAATAGTAAGCATGCACTTAAATTTCAAGAGAGAAAGGCCATATGCCTTGCGCATACCAGAATAAAAGTAACAGCACAGCTATCTTAAATACTTTGAAGAATATTGATGTTTATCTTCAACGAAAATTTTAAGACATTTAGGCCAAAAACCTAGATTTTTACACTTGGGGATTTGCAATCCCCTAGTGTATTGAATTTGTACGAAAATTTTAGCCGCAGTTGTGGCATGTTTTGTCGGTGGAACTAGTCAAGAGGCCTTTAGGGCTAGAAAGATGAAATTTGGACATGATAAAGTTCAATATGTCTAGTTAAAAAACGACAGGATATCAGCCTCGGTGTATTGATCACCCAACTCTCGATGAAAGCCATCACAGCACGCGTGTGCAAGTTTTTAAGTTACCTGCAGCGTGATTAGAGGGTGATAGACTCCGTAAATTCCGAATTTTTCTTAACCATGACCGCAGAGAACGATCGACATCCTCGGCCATGGTCAATGTCAAAAACCGGAAGTGGGCCAATATCTCACTCCCAAGTGTAATTTTCGCTACTCTGTAGAGAAAACAGTCTAGTTTCAACTGAAAGCGTACACACGCACATTCCCAGTTAGCATAATTTTTCGTCCCAAGTATAAAACGCGTTGCTTTTAGGTGGGATTTAGGTGTGAACGTGGGACGTTGGCATGGCCATATAGAAAACATGTGTAATATACGTAGGCATTCCCACGGTGTGATTTCCGTATAAACTCTCCATAGAATATACATAGGCTTTCCCACGTATAAAATGCACGGGTAGATACACGCGTAAACTGCGTGGTTTTTCCCCCCGTAATACAGACCGTGGGCATTACCCTGTATAATATACGTTGAATTCCACACTTCTAAAATGCATGGGTAATTAACACATATGTATATTATACTTTTAATGAAATTTTATGTGGGAACTAGAGTCATTTGTATATTACACGTGTATTTTACGTGGGATTTCCCATATGGGCATTCCCATGTAAAATGCACGTATATAATGCGTGAAAATTTCCACGTTAGTAAATGCATGGGAAAATATACGCATATTATGCGCAGTTTGGCAATGTGGACTTATTATCGCAGACCGGAAACAGCCGCCATTGAGAAATAATATATTTAAATTTTGCTTAATTCTGCATGTTTTGGTGGAGGGCTGCCTTTTTTCTAAGTATAATAGAAAGTTAGACATGGAAATACCAATTTCACTAAGATTTTTATGCTTAAAATATCCTTAAAATTCTTTTAAGGAGTAGTTTATAACTGCACTATATGACGAAGGTTCACGTCTACGAATTCGATTGAGTTATCGTGTATGCCCAGGGTGGGTCGTTCCTTTAAAATTCCAAGCTTAATATGCGTGGGTATTCCCACCTATAAAACGCATGGTTGCACATGCGCATAATACACATCGGAAAGAGTCTCGAACTCTCCTAAATCCCACGCAACTACATGGGAATTTCCCCCCAACAAAACACACATTATTTGTGCGTGGGATTACCCACATATATTATGCATAGTCCCCATGTGCGACTGCTATCTGGGTTATGTTTGGAAGGCTATGCACGGGGGAAACACTCATTACGCCGGTAGATATACCGCGTGTAGAGCACAGGATGTGGAGATATGCAGTTAGTGCAAGGCAATGAAGAGTGGAGCGCTAAGGATGGTGGGTTGAGGTTGACGAGAAGAGAGTTTTCGCAGTTACGAAATGCAGACCGATTATAAGATTCTGGAACTCCTCGCAATACCCACACAACCCGTCGATGTTCAAGCAGTTCCTCTGCGAGAAGAGAATGTGTTTGGTGGTTTAGTTGGGTTCTACAGGAGGAATTAGATTGGCGGATTTAGTTGGCTATTTGCAGTTGGTGGCGTGTGCACACTGTGCCGAAAAGCAAAACTGTACGGATATGAATCTGATACGGTGGAATGTGAGAATAGCCACTGCAGTCAAGTCTATGTATAAAATATCACATGGCCTGGCACACCTCTTGCTGAAAGTTCGTAGGCACAGCAGAATACTATAAATGTGCGAACGGCCACTAAACAAGGCTATGTATGGAGTAGACCACTTAGTCCGCCGCGCTATGTAATTATTGCACGCGGTGCATATAGCCACTGGGTTTGTAGAGCGTACGCGGTGCAAATAGCCACTGTGTGAAAACCTATATGTCCCGGCGTATGTAACGTGTGCATAGACAGTGTTCCAATAGCCACAGGCAAAAGGCTATGTGCAGAGTAGAGTATGTGGTGTGCCGGGCTTTGTATACAGCACCCTGTATGAGAGTAGCCATTGCAGAGAACGCGCTCTCGCAGCATATGTAACGTGTGCGAAGACGTGGGGCCTCAAATAGTTATTACAGGAGGAGATATAAAAGGACTATAGGAGAGGATATATATATATATAAATAAAAAAGGACGCGTTGTCCCTGAATATGTAGAAGAAACAATATGTGAATAGCCACCACATTTTTAAGTGACTATGCTTTTCAGCCCTTTCAACGCTTCTTTCACCATAAGCCCTTTCGCCCTTGCACACTTTTTAAAAATTCTTGGGCAGCCTTTTCCTGTTTTAACTGCCTTTTTTACTTTCCTTACTTGTACTTTTTAACGCATATCCCTTCACATGGGAAATGTTCACGGAGGTTTAGGCAATACACTTAGGTTTAAACAGATTTAAGCATTGAATAAATATTGACTAAACCGCCATTCGATGCGGACCCCGTTCGCGAGTGGTTCTGATCATAAGGTATAATATCGACATAGTAGAACGTGTTTGTGTGTGTTTCTGTGCAGTAAATAAACAACAGTCCTGATGAAATAATCTATACACGCTCCGCTGTGCCCATTCGGTTGCTCTCTTTTTTAAAACTCTGTGCAACCCTTTTTTAATTCAGGCAGTTAACCACACACTATGAACTCTATTCACATTCCAGCTACCCGTTTGTTTGCTTTGCAACCCTCATTTAGTCTAGGCAGCTTGCAGTGCACCAATAGCTCCATGAGCAACCTGTAATTTTACTCGTTTTTTAGACATATTCACAGTCAAGTCAAAAACCTTATACCCCTCCGGACAAAGAAAGTTTACACACGCACACGAACGACGGGAAAAAAGTGAACGACGAACGACGGGAAAAAAGTGAACGACGAGCGAAAGTGCAACGAATAACCCACTGACAGAAGTCAGCCAGGCTAAAAGCCGTTCACCGAGTTGCTGTCTTTTTAAAACTCTGTGCAACCCCTTTTTTTACTTCTACAGTAAGCGGGACTTCTGGTAACTGCTGAGTAACGTCTTTTCAATTCCTATAATGTCTATTATCAGTATTTGTAGCAAAATGAACAAACATAGACTGTTCAGGCAAGACTTTTTTTCTTGTTTTGGTTGATCGAGACTGCAGTTCTTCTCGCTTTAGTTTCTTTATTCCTTGTTGAAACGGCTGTTCTTGACTTGTTTCTTTACTGAAATAATGCAATATGCAAATATCATATAGAAATATGCAGGAGTTGAGCAGGTATAGATTCGAAGAACCTGGTATAGGTATAGATTCGCAGAACTGGGCGCACAAAACTGCTAGCGGAATAATATGCAATTATCTCCCGATTACAGTTTGATGACCTTGAGATATTGACAAGTTTCATCAGCAATGAGAGATTATGTACACGAATATTCACACAAGAGTTTCGTCAAAAGTTGTCAAAAATATTTTACCGAAATCGATAGAGGACCGACGTTAAAAGTCAAAATCATTGTACCTCTCCTGACCTAGAAGGGACACATAAAAAGAAAGGATAGCCCCTCCCTAAAACAAAAATGCCCAGGGACATTGTGACCAGCCGAGATCTAGTGATTGTCAAAAATGGTAGTTTTGTTTAAAGAAAATCAACTAGGAAACAATCATACAAAACTGGAAAGGTATCCGATCCAAATTGTAAGAAAAAAAGCATTTTGAAAATTGACTATTGAATTGTTTTAAATGCTCCCCATTTAGCCAATTTTTGGCGGATCGCCAAGAAAGAGCTTTTAAAGACAGGACCACCCAATGAATATTTATGCAAACATTTATACACAATCTCAAGGTAATCCGATAAAAACTGCGAAAGAAGCATTTTGAAAATTGGCTACCAAAAATTACAAATGGCCCCCATTTTGGGTAGTTTTTGAACAGTAACTTTTCAACAGAGGTCCATCTATGGAACAATCGTACAGAAATGGAAAGGGATCAGATGCAAATTGTGGGATAAGAAGCATTTGAAAATTGGCTACCAATAAATTAAAAATTGCCCCATTTAGTCAATTTGGGGCGGATAGCCAATAAAAAATTGTCATTTTTTGATGAGTCGCCAAAAAAGTAACTTTTCAAGAGAGAACTTTCAGCGAACCTTTATGCGAAATCTGAATAAAATCTGATGAAAATTGTCGGAGAATAAACGTTTTTGAAAACTGTCATCTAACAAATTATGAAAATTGTCGCAGAATAAACGTTTTGAAAACTAGCATCTAACAAATTTCAACTGCCTTCCTTTTTGACCAATTTTTGGCATATTGCCGAAGACAGTAATTTTTCAAGTAAAAGTTTACATACGTACACACAGACGACGAATGTCCCCTTTACTGATGTCGTAAGACCAGCCCAGCAAAGTCGGCTGATCTGAAAAAAGGTCTGGAAACAGACAGAAGGGATAGCCCCTCTCCCCTCCCTAAAAAGTTTATCGTCGCTCTGTGGGAGAAAGGGTTCCTTAGTTTGGATTTAGAAATATTTATCTTCGATTCGGCCATTTCTACTACCAGACGAACATTTAAAGGCATACGAACATTTAAAGGCATACTTTTATGGCAATCTTGTCCATGTGTAACTGGTATATCATCGTTGTCGCATCATATTTGCCGTCACGTTTCTTCTGCAACAAAATCTGAGAAGTAAAGCAACTGTATTTTGGTTTATTTTGGGAAACTGCAATGTAAACTTGGTCCGTTTGTTTTTTTTTTTTTGTTTTTTTTTTTTTGTTTTTTTTTTACTTTCAACTTAGTCACGTTTGGTTAATTTAAATTCATCAGAAAATATTTGACTACCTGAATGCCTGTTTGCAGATATTTCTTTCTTGAAATGTCGTTGCTAATAAAAACAGCATTTTGTGTTTTTCTGAAGTCCAGTTTTTTCCAATATATTTACGAAATAGCGAGATAAAATGCAAGCCTGTTGCAGGAACTTCTACGGAACATATTGATAGAATTTCAAATCGATCATTTTGCCCGTTTTTGGCAATTTTGGCCGTACCGATCGACAACTCGAACTCCAGTTATGGTTCACCTGTTCCCAAATTACACAGAAATAATCCCAGGAATCATCAAATCGTCGGCTAGCGACGCGGGGGTGTACATCTCTGCCAACCATCAAAGCGATTAGACCAGAGTTGTAGGAAGATTTCTTGTATTTGTCAGTTTTTGTCCAAATAATCAAACAAAATAAAACTGAACATTTTAATCAAATGTCAAATCGAACAGACAGGATGTGTAATAAGAATGGGAGTTTTGTGTTTGCCTGTTTGTTTGTTATGTGTTTGACGACAAGTTTCACAGTTTCACTAATTTGGCCACTAATTTTGGTCAAATTACCAAGCAAAATTACCAAGCAAATTTTAAAGCGATCGGACAGGACTTGGTAGAAGAATAGAATCGGTGTTTTTCTAGAGTCAACTCGCATTTGATTACCATTCTGGCCAGCTTTGGCCAAAGCCACTGAACAATGCAAGCGTGGTGGAGGAGTTTACGGTATATTCCCTTTGAACTTACAAGCGATCGGACTGGATTTGTAGCATCTTTTGTGTTCTTCTGGATTTTGGCCGATTTTGGCGAAATAGCCCAAAAATATCAAATGTCAAAGCGAATCCGGCGGATTTGTTGGAAGAGAAGCGGTTTCATGTTTTTTCTGGAATCTATCAATGTTGGTCTAATTTTGCCCAAATCGGAAAAGAGTATCAGCCTGGTGCAGGAGGTTCCAACAGGCAATTCTTCACGTTTCGAAGTGATTGAACCGGAGCTGCAGTAAGAGTTACCTTTTTGATGTTTTATTCTCTTGAAATTTGGCGGTGTTTGGCAAAAGTTGGGCCAATTTTGTAAAATCGTGGAACAATTCCCATGAAGTCGGTTCTGCGGATCATTTCGATCGAATTGCAAATCGATCTCCGCGATTTTCTGGAAATATTGCTGAAGATGAACTAGTAATCGTTCCTATCAAATATGAAAACCATGTAACCACTACTGCACTACGAGTAGCATTTCTTGCTTTGGCCGTCTTTAGCGAATATTTTGGCTAAATTTCACATTCGTCAAAGTGAATGATTCGGATCTGTGGGAAAAGTAGCATTTTTCACACTTTTCTTAGATTGCTCCCTTTGTTGCCTATATTTAGCCAATTTTGGCATATCGCCATATCAAGTCACAGGTCGATGTATTGGATTCTAGTGTAAATTTCTGTCAAATTTCAAAGCGAATGGGAAGGATTTGTAGGAACAGTAACATTTTTGTTTTTTGTCTCCTTTTCCTGTAGGAAGAATAGTACGTTTTGTCATTTCCTTAATTTTTCCCGTCTCTGACTAGATTTATTGTCCAGTATTGACTAAATTGCCAAACAAAATACAAACCTACTGGAGAAACTTGTGAAAAATTCTAAACAAACTACAAAGCGATCGGATCGGATTTGTCGGGAAACCTTGGTATTTGACAGGAATGTGGCCTATAAATTTCTCTAATAGGCTTGGATTTCAACTGTATTTTTCGAATCAGGCCAAAAGCGAGTCTTTTTTTCATTTTTTTTTTAACTGAAGTAAAATGTGCAATTAAAAATCATACACAAGGCAGGTATTTTTGCACTCCTCTTATTGGTAAAAATATTTCAAATTGCAAATTGTAACGAAAATGTTTGTGGACGTTGCAAGGGGAAAAGATAGCAGGAGAAAGCTACTATTTTTAGCAAAATAAAAGTGGTATCAAAATCAACCGGGTTGGACTGTGGGATGGGCAGCGTTCTCTGTTTTTCTTCTTTAAATTTACCCGTTCTTGCCAATATTTGGTCAGTTTTATGCGAATCAATAACTTTAACACTACAGTATGACTGAAGATCTAATCGAAATCTTGCCTGTTAAATTTGAAAACAAAAGAACCATAACTGATATGCCATATATGACATGTATTCCAGCCAAATTTCAAAGCAATCGAACAAATTTCCAGGCATTGCATGTTGATAGCAACGACGGTAACTTAGTTTTAAGTACCTGAATTTCAGTTACGGTTGTGTGAATTTTGCTTATACCTAATTCTGAAGACATCCGCAAATGAAGTAAATACGAAAACGAAGTTTCTGACGTGATCATTACACAGAATATGTAAGAATTCGTTCTGCTTCGTGTTGAGTGATTTCAACCAAAAAATACATAAAACTGAGGAACATACCTAACGACAAACCGATTCGGTCAAGGGCTCTGTGTTTGTACAATCGGCCTTTGTAGCAGCATATTTGCTCATCATTTCGTCTGCAACAACAAGTGCTGAGAGAAAGCAACTATAAAACAGAGATACAGGGCATTGCCCTTCATACTTGCATGTACACAGTCAACACTTGCACACAAAATACATGGATCTTCTTTAAAATAGAACTTCCATCAAATACGCAACCTTAAAGATCTCTACCAAACGTTTATCGTTCATCTGGGAGCGCATCAATTTTATTTTGGGCACAAAATAACAACTGTTGAGTAAGGAAACCACACAATTTGTCAAACAAACGCAAAAATAATTTATTATAATAAAACCACTCGATTTATTAAGCAAATTTTAACAAAATCAACAGATTAGCAAGCTAAGAGAAAGCTAGTTACACTGCATGCAGTGACGGCAACTCCATAGAAATAATAGGTTACATACCTTTCACATTTCCCAATTCATCTCCCAAAATACAGCAAACTTCCTACTAACGAGAGATCTACCCCTGGCTCAGCCCCGAGAATGTATGCGCGGAAGTTGGGAAGCTTCACCCACACCAGCTGTGGGTGACGGTCAGTCAAGTGAAGCATGGCCGCTGAAAAGAGGTACCAAATTCCCATCCCCACCGTCTACACTGCCCCAATCGCTGGTGGATATGTTACGGAACCCAAACGTTTCCAAGAAAATACCTATTGAGAGATGGCTGTTTAGTGATATAATGTGAACAACATGTTCTTTTAAAAACTTTCCCAAAAAGACTTGTTTAAACAGTTTTGAAACACGATTTAAACTTTTTGACGGAGATTTTCGCAAAAAGTTTTGTGAATTTTATAACAAAACCTGCAGAAATTTTACAAGTATGAACTCGTGAAGGCCCTGGATTTATCTGATTTTTTCAAACAAAAAATTTTAAATGGGCATTTACGAAAAGACTGAGGACTAAGTGCAGATCAAGATATAGTCTTTTGACACGATCTGTCAAAAAATTTAACCAAATCTACAATAATCACCCAATGGTCAATCATGGAGAACGCAGTACGGTATTATAGCAGTCATAATACAGTTGGAACAAATCGTCCATTTTTTATCACATAACCACTGAATGAAAGTATGTGGGAAATGTCTGTTGATAACTGTGTACAGCATTTTCATTTAAATTTGCCTATTGGATTATTGACTACTCTCGGCACGTGGACATTATATAAATGATTGCAAGTACTGAGAGAGAACTTTCATTTTCATTTGCTGCTCGAAAAGAACTATAGAACTTCATAGACTCCAGTCAACCTAGATCCGTCTATTATAACCGTGACATTATCTCGACCCTTTTGTACAACAACCCTTTGACAAACTGTGTCATAACTAATTCAGCGCACTAACCCTTCTATGGTGCAGAGACATTTGAAATCCAGAGCGAGATTTTTAATCGGGACTCTTTGTTTTTTTTTTTTAAATCACTCTTTCTCGCCATTACGCTAGAGCTTAATCACAGATAAAAGATCAATATGAATTTCCCTGCATTTACGAAATGATACTTTTTGCCGGGTTTCATTTATACAGCTCTCCTAAACATCGTGTGTGACCTAAGCGTTTCCCCCTCTTAGCGGTTTTTACATTGCCTTGCATCAGGTGATCTTTTGGGGAAACGATATGAGCATTTGTGAACAATGATCGAAGACGATGGGGAATGACAATCAACGAAACAACCCATCGACTACTCCAATAGTTTGCGAGCTTTTTACCACTGCGCCAGTGACTATTGGATAATTTAGATGTAATGAGGGGTGATGGTTCCAGGCAACGGGTGAAGTTTTGTGAGCTGCTGCCGGACCTTTCCCAGCAGCTGGCGGGTTTTTACGCCTTCGCCAAGACAACTGAGAAACATGAATCTTTATTGATCTCTAACCTCTTAAAATTGGTTGTATTCATAGCAAAGCAAAAACGGCAATAATAAGCATCAGCTTGAAAATGACAGGAAACATCACATTCATTTTTTAACAGTGTTGAGTTTTGTATTTGGTAAAAATCTCCTAATGCAGCAAAACATCAGCTGCCGAAACATATTAACGTAGTAAAGCAGGAATAATAAATTATTTTAAAATCCACAGGTCCCAAAAGTAAAATTTTGCCTTGAATTACAAAGCAAGTGAACTGTAAAAGTGCTCGTGTTCATTCAGTTATGACACATTTTATTAAAGAATGTTGTGCAGGAGAGGAAAGATAATGTAAGGTTGCTTCAATACGGATCAAGATTTGGCTGTATACTTGTTTAAGTGAAGCAGGACAAAATGACCCCGCATGTCGGGTCTACGTTAGAACATAGAACATAGTTACTTTGCTTTAAACAGCGCGCACCCTGCAAAGAAGGGGTGATGCGATGTCGTCCTACGTAACACAAAGGCCATTATAATTTTTGAAACTGGTTCATTTTTCCACAAAATAATTCGTGCGCCTTAAATCGCAACTTTTGCCTCCGTAAACCTTAACGATATTTGTGATATCTGGTCAAGTAAGCTTTCCGCATAATAAAATTTTGCCAGGAAATACTTTCTATGTATATTTATGCAAAGAGCAAGCTGCTGCGACGTAAGGGTAGAGAAATTCGTGGTATGAAGAAACTCAACCGACATTTCACATATGCTTCCATCGATTGGCATGCAAAGACTAGAATGGCAAAGATGTGTCTGCCACGCAACATCTACGCAGACACTACGTCCTCAACCTCCCCATTCTACTCAGATGCGTTTATGGTTCTACGTATGTTGGGGATCTATAGTATTTTCTGACATGCTTTTGCACTAAATATATACAAACTTTAATATGATGGCGTGCTTATCGGGTGCTGAAATTGGATAAAGTATTTGGGAACGTTCTTGCCAAATTCCAAAGCATTCGGACGGCTTCGTTTTTTCAACAATTACCCCTTTGGTGCCCTCATCAACCTCCCACCCCCAACCCCAATCAACGCCTGGGCTTCACTTCACTGAGCGTTACTCACGGCTGATGTTGAGTGAAGCTTCCCCTTCCCCACACACATCCTCGCGGCGACCAGGTAGTAGCCCTCCAGCCAATAGGAAATTTACTGTGTTTTTGGGATGATTGAAAAATATGAAAGCATGCACCTATTAAATCAATGCAGCAGCCATCACAAAAGATATTAATAAGAAATGCCAACCACCAGAAAACATAGAATAGCCAGGAAGAGAAAAGTTAGTCAACAAACAAGAATGATAGCCATTGTACCCAGCTGTAAAAGCGAAGTCATTACGAAGGTAAAAAAATAAAAAATAATAACAAGGTACTAACTTTTGGTAAATATTATATATTTAGCGAAGGGCCTCCTATCGGGAATATTGGAATCAAACTTCAAAACAATCGAAATGGGTTTGTAAGCCAAACGTTAATATTTTGGAAAATACTGGTCAAATTGCAAAACAAAAGTATAAGAGCCTGCTGGAACATTTCATGAGAACAATCTTGTCAAATTTCAAGCTATTAGTCCAGATTTATTTGTAAAAAGAGTAGCATATTTTGTGATTTTCTGAGAATTGAAATTTTTGGCCAATATTTTTTACACAGTTTGAGCAAAAATAACTAACTTGCTAGGGAGATTACTGGGGAACATTCCTGTGAAATTTTAAAGCGATCGGACGAGAGCAGATATAAAAGGGATATGAGCACAGTTTCCGGAGTAGAATTATGACGTCACTTCCGGTTTATATGCTCATATCCCTACGGGTATAAGAACATAAACCGGAAGTGATGTCATAATTCTACTTCCGGAAACTGCTCATATCCCTATTTTGTTTTCGGAAGTACGTATTAGTACAGTTTCCGGAAGTGGTAAAAAACCGCGCGCGTTGTATTGTAGGTTTGAAAACAGTTTTCAGACGTGGCGGTGTAATTGTGTTTTCAAACCCCTAGGGGTATGAGCACAGTTTCCTGAAGTGAATGCAAATGATTTCGTCAAAGCATTGAGAGACGAAATGACGCATGATTTCGTCATTGTACTTTCGTTATCCCATCCGAGCACGTTCGAACATGCATGAACATTCGAACATTTTGTCACGCCATCGGGGCACGTTCGTCATCCCACTCGAGCACGTTCGGACGTCATTGATGACATCACTGATGACGTCATTGATGGCGTCATTTATCTAAAATTTTCAATGGAGTATAACTTTAAAACTACTGGACCGATTTCAACCATTTTTGTTACCAATCCGTTCAGCAGGACATTGTCTTTAATGAAAGATAAACTAAACGTTGAATATGTAAAGAACGTTGAAACTGCGTTTACACATCAAAAAGCAAGACATATATCGAATAGTTTGATTAATACACTTAAATACACAGCGCTTGTTTGTCTTATTATAAAGTTTATTCAAATAAGTCTATTTTTCTTCATCTGTTCCACTCTTTTGCACCTCATTGTCCTCGTCCACATCACTTTCTTCGTCGCTGCTTTCATCATTCTCCACCCCATCTAGAAGCTCTTCAAAGAATGCATCATTTCTTGTTATAGCTGCCTTTAATGCCTTTGAATACTCGTAATGGTTTTCATCAACAAAGTAATTAATGTCTTCTAAAATGGTTTGATAATGTTCGCTTTGTTCTAGTCGTTGAGCATATTTGAATAATCTTATAAACAGTTGTTTTGGGCTTTGCTTATAAATGGATCGAAGGTCATCACTTGCTCTTTCACGCGCATCTTCAATCCCTTGTTCTTCATATTCTGAAAACTTTTCTTGAAATTTGTCATCATAGTCATCGTTTACTTCTTGGACCATATCATACCAAACAGAGTCTATTTCTAACTCACTTTCAGAACTGCTGTCATCGTTGCCCTCGCTACAATGGTTCATATGTTTGAACAAAGCTTCTTGACTGTTGTATAATGCACCGCATACTATACAAGCATGTGCATTATTTTCACCCATGTCAACTCTAACTTTCAATAGAAGACTCATCTAACGTTTCCGTGATAGGTGCTTTTATAGGGTTTTCCATCTCTTCCTCCCGTTCACCTTCTACACTTTCGCTTCCAGTCACTTTCAGTCCAGTGTGTACATGCTTTAAGTGTCTTTTAAGACTTTGTGGCCAATGGTAAGATTTCGAACAAATGTTGCATTGATACATCCTTTCAGTTCCACATCAAGTTCTTAAATGATGAATATATATATATATATATATATATATATATATATATATATATATATATATATATATATATGCAACAACAGTGGTAACAACAACTACGGAAACAACAACTACGGAAACAACAACGCTACAACAACAACGCAACAACACAACAACGCAACAACAGCGCAAAAACAACAACGCAACAACACAACAATGACGCAACAACACAACAACAACAACAACGCAACAATAACAATACAACAGCGCAACAACAAAACAACAACGCAACAACAACACAACAGCAACAACGCAAAAACAATAACGCAACAATAACAACGCAAAAACAACGCAACAATAACAACAACGCAACGACACGACAACAATAACGCAACAACAACGCAACATCAACGAAACAACAACGCAACAACAACGCAACAACAAAAACACAACAACGCAACAACAAAATCACAACAACGCAACACCAAAAACAATACAAGAACGCAACAATAACAACGCAACAACGACGCAACAACACAACAACAATAACGCAACAACAACGAAACAACAACGCAACAACAAAAACACATCAACGCAACAACAACAACGCAACAAGAACGCAACAACAACACAACAACAAAAACACATCAACGCAACAACAACAACGCAACACCAACAACAAAACAACAACATCGCAACAACAACACAACAACAAGGCAACAACAACAAAAACGCAACAACACTGCAACAACAACAACACAGCAACAACAACACCAAAGCAACAACACAACAACCGCAACACAGTTGCTGTTGCCGTTGTTGTTGTCATATATATATATATATATATATATATATATATATATATATATATATATATATCGAAACTCAAAGACTTTAAGAACTGGATGTGGAACTGAAAAGATGTATCAATGCAACATTTGTTCGAAATCTTTCCATTGGCCATAAAGTCTTAAAAGAAACTTAAAGCATGTACACACTTCAGAAGTGAATAGAAGCGAGAGAGTAGAAGGTGAATGGGAGAAAGAGATGGAAAACCCTATAAAAGCATCTATCAAGGAAACGCTAGATGAGTCTTCTATTGAAAGTTAAAGAGTTGACATGGGTGAAAATAATGCACATGCTTGTATAGTATGCGGTGCATTATACAACAGCCAAGAAGCTTTGTTCAAACATATGAACCATTGTAGCGAGGGCAACGATGACAGCAGTTCTGAAAGTGAGTTAGAAATAGACTCTGTTTGGTATGATATGGTCCAAGAAGTAAACGATGACTATGATGACAAATTTCAAGAAAAGGTTTCAGAATATGAAGAACAAGGGATTGAAGATGCGCGTGAAAGAGCAAGTGATGACCTTCGATCCATTTATAAGCAAAGCCTAAAACAACTGTTTATGAGACTATTCAAATATACTCAACGACTAGAACAAAGCGAACATTATCAAACCATTTTAGAAGACATTAATTACTTTGTTGATGAAAACCATTACGAATATTCAAAGGCATTAAAGGCGGCTATAAGAAGAAACGACGCATTCTTTGGAGACCTTCCAGATGAGGTGGAGAAGATGAAAGCAGCGACGAAGAAAGTGATGTGGACGAGGACAATGAGGTGCAAAAGAGTGGAACAGATGAAGCAAAACAGACTTATTTGAATAAACTTTATAATAAGAAAAATAGTTTTTTTATTTAAGCGCTGTGTATTTAAGTGTATTAATCAAACTATTCGATATGTCTTGCTTTTTTATTTATAAACGCAGTTTCAATGTTCTTTACATATTCAACGTTTAGTTTATCTTTCATTAAAGACAATGTCCTGCTGAACGGATTGGTAACAAAAATGGATGAAATCGGTCCAGTAGTTTTAAAGTTAGATTCGACTGAAAATTTTATGCAAATGACGTCATCCGTGACGTCATCAGTGACGTCATCAATGACGTCCGAACGCTCGAGTGGGATGACGAACGTGCCTCGATGGCGTGACGAAATATTCGAATGTTCATGCATGTTCGAACGTGCTTGGATGGGATGACGAAATTACAATGACGAAATCATGCGTCATTTCGTCTCTCAATGCTTTGACGAAATCATTTACATTCACTTCAGGAAACTGTGCTCATACCCTTTGGGGTTTTAATACACAAATCGCCACGTCTGAAAACTGTTTTCAAACCTACAATACAACGCAAAATACGGATATTTTATATCTACTGACGAGATTTATCTTTCCTTATCGCCTAAAAATAGTTGTGTACAGTACTACTTAGACCACAATGCTTTCAAATTTCAGGACAATCCGATCAGGCATATGTGATTTTTGAAAAATTGCTTACATATACACGTCACAGACGGATAAACCTATCAGTGAAAAGAAATAGACCTCCGACGAAAGTAGTCCGACAATAAAAATGGATTAGTCAGTAACGTAATCGATAAGTCAAGAAAAAGATAGTTAAGTCGAAAACAATTCCCATCAAAAATGAAAGATTAGCTAGAGAAGAAAAAGTGAAGACAGTGCAGGCATGAATGTGCTGATTACGGGGCCCAGTAGTCGGTGGGTTCGATCGTGAATACTTGCGTAGTGTAAAAACCACAGGGCATGCTAATCAAGCTGTACCGTTAATAACATTTGTTACGTTCAAATTATTAAAATAATAAAAGTGGGCACAAAATAATTTGCTCCTCTGAACATCTGACCAAAAAGATTATAGTAAATACGTATATCTTATATCTTTCTGAATCTTGCGAAAAACTGAAATCACTGCAAACAAGAATGTTTTCAGACATTGCGTGTTGACATTAACGACGATATCTTAGTTTTGAGTACTTCAATTTCAGTTACGGTTTCGTTTATTTGGCTGACATCTAATTACCGAATGCATCAGCAAATGAAGTAATTACGAAGTTTTTCACAGAAGCATTTCACAAAATATTCAAGAATTCGGTTTAATTCGTGTTGAGTGATTTCAACTAAAAACATAAAACTGATCAATATACCCAAATGGCAAAATGTTTCGGTCAAGGCCTCTGAAAATCTGACAACAAAAAGTTTGTCATTAGGGACACCGGACGCATATACCGGATTAAGGAATACCCAGTATACCCAGGGACATTGTGTCCAGCCGTTATTCAGTGAAACAAATATCAAAAGCCTCGTAGGGTTAGCACAAAGTGATGGTAGCATTTTAAGAAGAACGACCGTGGACATTGTGCCCAGCTGTACAACAAAGATATCTCAAAGATGACAGGAGAAACGAACGAATTGCGACACAATTTACATTTCATTGAAGGCTAATTGTTGTACAACCGACAAAGGAAGACGATGAAAACATTCGTCTTTAGAGGGGCTTCAACCCATTGCCTCGTGACTGAGCGATCGAGGCAATTGGTTAGGCGACTGGTGAAGGCCCATCAAGAATGAGCACATTACGATTTTTTGCAAATCTACCGTTTTTGGCCAATGCTGTGGCCAGGCTAGGTCAAATCGCCAAACAAAATACAAAATGATGCCGAAGCTTGAGGGGAACATTCCTCTCAGAATTTAACACAATCGTTCTGAATTTGTAGGAAGAGTAGCAAGTTTGTGTTTTCTCCAGGTAATTTCTGAAGAAAAGGCCATCTAGGCAATTCGTACAAAATCTGAAAGGAATCGCATCAAAACTTGGCTGAGAGCAAGCATTTTGAAAATCAGCTAGCAACAAATTTTTAAATGACGCCAAAATCATCACATTTTCGAGAGAGAGAGAAAAATCGTAGAAAATTTGAAACGAATCAAAAAAAAAAAAATGTGGGACAAGGAGCACTTTGAAAATGTGCTTACATGAAAATGAAAAATGACCCCTGTAAGCCAATTTTAGGCAAATCACCAAAAAAATTACTTTTTTAAATTACTTTTTTAAAGAGATGACCATGTAGGAAATATTCGCTAAAAGAAATCCAATCAAAACTGTAGCAGAAAAGCATTTTGAAAATTAGTTAAAACATTTTCAAAATTACTCCATTATTAGGAAATAGTCAAATAAAGTGAATTATCAAAAGAAAACTGGATGCAAAATATTGAAACAAAATTTTAATAAAAGAATCCCGTTTAAATTTTTGAGAGAGAGGGAGCATTTAGGAAATTAGTGCATTTTAGGAAATTCAATAGAAACGATCTCGTGGGAAGCATTCGTGCAGAATTTTAAAGAAATTCGGTCAAAATTGAGGGAGAAGAAGCATTTTGAAAATTGGCTAATAAAAAAATTAAAATAGCGCAGTTTAGTCAATATTTAGCAAATCGCAAAAAAACAAAAAAAAACAAACAATTTTCAAAAGAGAAAACTAGCCAGAACATTCGTACAAACTCTGAATATTGAATCAAAATTGTGGAACAAGGAGAATTTTGAAAATGGGCTCACAAAAAAAAAAATCTTCGAATTTGCGCCATTGACCAATTTTTGGCGAATTGTCCAGAAAATTCATTTTTTAAGAGATGTTCAGGTGGGAAACATTCGTAGAAAATTTGAAAGGAATCCAATTAAACTAGACGGAGAAGAAGCATTTTGAATCACCAAAAAGTAATTTTCCATAGATGATCACTCAGGGTGCATTCGTACAAACTTTAAAAGAAATCCGATCAAAATTGAATTAGAATATGCATGTTACGGAAAATTTTGCGTGCGTACATACGTACATACAGACGATAGATGTTCCCTCAACGATATGATAAGACCAGCCCGACGAAGTCGACTGGTCCAAAAATCATCACAGTGGTTTGTAACAAATTGAAAATTTTCCTTTCTCAAGACATGCACATGCGGGCATTTACAATGTCTAATTAACAAGCGAATTTTAGCCCGACTGCCAGAAACGTTAACGCTTAATCTACCAAACCATTATCTCTCAAGTATTTTCATTTTTCGACCCGCCCCCCAATTGGGATTCAACATGACGTTCAGTCGGTCGCGGCAGTCTCGGTGCAAAATCGCCCTGACAATGGCAAATTTTTGACGCTATGCAAAAGCGCTATAAAAGCTCAGTTACCCAAGTCCTACATTAATTTTTGACTTCTACAACAAAGCCAATTACGAGTGCGAAATTTGTTCGAAGTACTAAGCGTCTCGCTCAAATGCGAAGTAAATCTACCAGTTAGGCCCATATTAGGGGCGTTTGACTGGCAGCAGTTTCGCTAATTTGCAAAAAAAAAAAAAAACAACTAAAATTAAAATAATGTAACATACTGCATCAAGCTCGTCTGTATACCATATAACAGGACACATTTACCTTTTTATTTTCCTTACTCACATTCAGAGTACCAATGCGTTACTCATCAATTGCAAGCCTTGCGCATCGTCTGATGTGGCGTTCAGTCGCTGTGCAGTATACTGGGGCTAAAACGGTTCTCTGTGAAAAAGGACAACATGACATAAATTTTGGCCAAATCGTCTAAAAATTAAACTTGGGTGGAGAATGATCCAGTAAACATCGCTATCATACTTTAAAAAATGGGGACAGAAATGTATGTTTAGCATTTTAAAAAATGTTTACACAACCACATGCATATATAAGAGCAGCATTTTTCTGCAATTGGGGGTTGTCTGCAATATGGCCGTTTTTTTTTACTGATTTGGTAAAACCAGTAGATAAGCTTCTATACAGGGGGTGGCATTTTTGAGCGTTGACGGTTTTGGCCAATATTTCGCCGAATGTAGCGCCAAAAATATTATCATTTAGAGAATTTTCACATGATGCCTGAACTCGACAGGATCGGATTTGCTGCAAGTGCGGCATTTTTGTGTTTTTTTCCTCAAATTTATCCGTTTTTGGCCAATAGTTTGCCCAGTTGTAGATACATCACCACATAAAATGTCAGCCTGGTAGAGAAATTTCTGAGGATTCTTTCTGTCGAATTTCAAAGCGATCGGGCTTAAGTTGAAAGAAAGCAGCTTTTTGTGATTATCCGAAGTTTCATCCTTTCTGGTCCATATATGGTCAAATCACCAAACAAATTTCAAAACGTTGGAATGTTGTCGGGAGCAGCCAGCTTTGGGTTTATCCCATTCCAAAAGGTATTTTTTCCGGACAGGGGAAGACACCCGAAAAAAAAACCTGGAGAAATTTTTTTTTATAAATTTGTGCATATAAGCAGCATTTATTAGCCCGAGAATTTACTGAGCGACATTTTGAAGAATTGGAATCTACGACATTTAGCCGAGATTTAGTTTTGTCTCGCTTCCATATTCCTTCCCTCTGTATGAATATCACACCTGAGCAGAGAATTTGGAAGGGACAAAGTTGTATTGCATTTTTATGTGCTGGCAGCACCGATGACAAAGTGCTAGCCTTAAAGTATTTTATATGTCTCGGAGCAAAATGTCTTTTAACCGCTGAAGGCCTTCAAGACTTTCCTTTCTGCTTTTGCTGGATGCCTTAAGAGATGTTAACAGCCCAGCCCCTTAACAGGTGAAACTTCGCATTATAGCTTTCTCAGAAAGTCGACTTCTGAGTGTCCGCAAATGCTGCACATCTTGATCTGTGAGAAACCTGCACAACTGAGCAGTAGAATTTTACCTAAGGCATATAATATGGCGGATAATTATCCTCAGAAAATATTGAACAGCCTACCGATACTTGGACACGAAAAATCAGCTTTTAAAAGGTAAAATTTCTGCGTATTTTGCTGTAAATATTTTTTACACACTGTTTGTCTTACCTCTGTTTCACATAAGAAGATATATCCCTTTAATGTGCGTATTTTTCTGTATTTATTCTCCCAAACCCAGAAAAGTTGTTCTTCCATTTTGTGCACACGACTTTGGAGAGGATTGCAATTCCCCGATACCCTCTCGTACCCAATACCCACAAGTCCTCGACGGGGACACTCGATCTGTACACACAAAGACTACAACCGCAACAAAAGAAAACACGGTTGTCCTTTCAAAGTTGGCCAGGAACTTGGCTGGAACGGCAACACATATACAGATTTCTTCAGGTAGATCGATTTGTCATAACATACAGATATTGTAACTAGAAACTAATTTATCTGGTGTATATTATAGTGTTTTCCTGCAAAAGCCAGCACATACAATATTGCTGTGGGGTGATTCAATAACACATTGGTATATGGCACATCCACGGGCTTCATTCACATGCACCAGTCAAACATATAGGGGGCCAGCACCAGACCATCTGCGGCCTAATGCACCACGATATCTCCCCCATTCCCATTCTCTCTGCGATAAAAATTTCCCGCAGTCGTAGGCATGCTTCCCAGCAACGTTCACATGCACACGAATAAATACATGACTTTGTTTTCTTTCTTTCTTTCTTTCTTTTCTTTTTGTTTGTTTGTTTGTTTGTTGCATAGGAATTGGGCAATAGTAAATTTTGTCGCCTCACATTCTACTATAGTTCTTTCATGAAAAAAGAAGCGCAGACAGTAATACTTTCATAAATACGGATGTTTCACCTTACTATTGGATACAAATAATGCTGAACTCGTTCCAGCAAGATATGTGAAAGGCCCGTCAAATGCATTGAGGTCTACTAAATTCCATCAAGTTCGAATCCATTTTGAGGTAGCAAACAGGGGGCCGACTTTGTCTTCAATCTCCACAACTATAAACGGTTGTTAAAATCACACAACCAGAATTCAAAATTCACGCCTCTAATATAATTTATTATAAACGGGAACGCGTGGGAATATTTTCTTTAAATGTTTTAATATCTTTCTGGAATGTATAAATGTAAAACAATGAAAACAATAAACGCTTCACCATAAACACTTGGTAACAACTAATTTTAAGGAAGTTGGACGCCCCTTACGTGTCAAAACGACATCACCAATGCCGTTCTTCCCTGTGAGAAAAGTGTCGGATAAAGCTTCAATTTTGCAACGTCGTGTTGATATTATTTCAGTCAAAAGCACAAGAACCCAGAAATATCCTTTTCATTACGATTTGATAAACGTTGATTAAATAACTTTGTTTTGATGTTGTTTCTAGATTGCGACTATAAAGCTACTTTTCGGGTAATGTGCAACATTGAATGGGCGTCAGATGAGCAGCACTGTTTGTGCTTTCTTATTTGTTAGTAACCAAACACTACTCAATCCTGCGTCTTTTCGATTTCTGTTGTGTGCAAATCTGCTTGTTTGCCACGTATATTCAACATCGTTCAGTACTCAATATACAGTAAAACCTGAAGACCAGACACCCTTGATATACCGGACAACTCCTCAAACCGGACAGATTTTTCCGGTTCCGATTTTACTCCCATAGACTTCCATTATAGCAAAACCTTTAAATCGGACAACTCCTTATTCCGGACACCAATCCTTGTCCCACATGCATGTTTTACTGATACACCGGACAGTGATACGCAAACATGGCTTGTGTACAAAAGCGAGCATGCATGATTTATTTGCCGACAGATTTGCTGCAGCGGGGTTTAAATTGCAACGAGGGGTCTTTATTGTCCTAATGCCACGGTGTTTGCATATGTTTGGTTATCACTTTTGTTTTAAATAAACAATAGTGGAGTTCGGTGTCTGGACATCCCTTTTTGAGATGAGGCGTTTTCTATCTTTTTGCACATCATTCAAGTGTTCGGAATAATTATCACCTGTCGAAATGGGAAGAAAGAATTTTGCTTAATCAACACTTGACAAGCCTTTGGCTTGCAAGAGTTATATAAATTTGTGCGAGCAGCCGTTCGTCCTTTTTTCTTCTTGACACTTTTTCCCATTTTTTGTGTCTTCTTCTCTGACACTATGAGCCCTAGGACCTTTAAACTTGATAGTAGGGGGAAAGTGGGGCTATCAAAACAGGAAGTGACGTCATAATGACGTCAGGAGGTGTTTTGATAGCCCCATGGGACTTTTAAAACAGTGACGTCATATTGACGTCATATTGACGTCATATTGACGTCATATGGTTGTCATATGGACGTCATATGAACGTCATATGAACGTCATAATGACGTCAGGAGGTGTTTTGATAGCCCCATGGGGCTTTTAAAACAGTGAGGTCATTTTGACGTGATATAGACGTGATATATAGACGTGATATGGAGGTCATATGGAGGTCATATGGAGGTGATATGGAGGTCATATGAACGTCATATGAACGTCATAATGACGTAATAGGGATAGTGGGCGGCCATTCAAACGGCTGGCCATTCAAACGGCATTCAAACGAGCAGCCGGACAAAATGGCACCCGGACAAAATGGCACCCGAGCACCCGAGCAATCGAGCACCCGAGCACCCAAGCACTCGAGCACTCAAGCACCCAAGCACCCGAGCGCTCAAGCACTCGAGCACCAGGACAGCAAAGGGCTCAGAGAGACATGGTTATAGCTGGCCTGTCTAGTATTTCGGCCCATCAATGACGTCACACATTTCGACTTAAGCCTGCATGCGACCAACTGGTCGACAGGCCCCCCGGGGCCAGCCATACACCAGATCGACAGGCCCCCCGGGGCCAGCCAAACACCAGGTCGACAGGCCCCCCGGGGCCAGCCTACAGTAGGTTGGCAGGCCCCCCGGGGCCAGTCGAACACCAGGTTGGCACCTCCCCCCCCCCCGACAAGCCGACCTACATGTGCTCTGTCAGAACCCCCCCCCCCCCAATCGACCTTTAAGCATACACTGTATCTATATGGGTGGGCTGGTCGACGGACCCCCCCCCCCCCCCCCCCCCGCCAGTCGACTTTCGACATCCCCCTTTTCGACTTCTCGGCTGCCCGAAGCCAGCAGCACCGCAGGCCACTCTATGTATCCAAGCATTGACAACTTCTCTTTTTTTTAGCTTTCTCTCTCCAAACACACACCATGAGAGACTGGTCACGGGTCAGTCGGACAAACGGACACCCGGACAAACGGACTACCCGGACAAACGGACAGTCGGACAAACGGACAGTCTTTTTTTTTTTTTTTTGTATCTCTCTCTCTCCATCACACCACGGCGTCTGAGGGGCAAACGAACAATCTTTTTTTCGGCTTTCTCGCCCCACACCTTCACTAATTGATTGAAGTAGCAGCAATTAAACTTGAGCAACCAGTCCTTCCTTAAGGACTTTTTTAAGCTTTCTCACTCCATACACACACATAACACCTACGGCAACCGAACAAACGGACACCCAGACACACGGACACCCAGACACGGACACCCAGACACACGGATACCCAGACAGTCATATTTTTTAAATTTTTTTACCTCTCTCTCTCCGTCACACCTACGGCAGCTGGGGGCAAACAAGCAGTCTTTTTTGGCTTTCTCACTCTCTAAACACACACACCTTCACTAATGGATTGCCGTAGCAGCAATTAGAAGTGACCTAAATAAGGGACGCTATTTTTAACCCAGAGCTCTCTCAATGCATATACAGGAAACAACTCTTTTTTTCATCTTTCTCGCCCCACACCTTCACTAATGGATTGCCGTAGCAGCAATTAAAAATGAGCACTCTTTTCCTTAAGGCAATCATTTTTAACCCAGAGCTCTGTCTCTCCATCACGGTATATACAGGCAACAATAGCTCTTTTTTTAAAACTTTCTCACTCTCAAAACACACATAACACCTACGGCAACCGGATAAAAGGGCACCCGGATAAAAGGACACCCGGATAAAAGGGGAGTCTTTTTTTTTAATTTTTGTATCTCTCTCTCTCCATCACACCACGGCGTCTGAGGGGCAAACGAACAGTCTTTTTTTTCGACTTTCTCGCCCCACACCTTCACTAATGGATTGTCGTAGCAGCAATTAGAAGTTATCTAATTAAGGGACGCTATTTTTAACCCAGAGCTCTCTCAATGCATATACAGGCAACAACAACTCTTTTTTTCGGCTTTCTCGCCCCACACCTTCACTAATGGATTGCCGTAGAAGCAATTAAATGTGAGCAACGCCACCTTAAGAGACGTCATTTTTAACCCAGAGCTCTCTCCATCACGGTATATACAGGCAACAACAACTCTTTTTTTAAGCTTTCTCACTGCATACACACACATAACACCTACGGCAACCGCACAAACGGACACCCAGACACACGGACACCCAAACGCACGGACACCCAGACAGTCATGTTTTTTTTAATTTTTTAACCCTCTCTCTCTCTCTCTCTCCACACGCATCACATCACGGCAGCAACTGTTTTTCTGGGCTTTCTCATTCTCTAACGAAGCCATTGCAACAGCAATTAAAAAATGAGCACTCTTTTCCTTAAGGAAGCCATTTTTAACTCAGAGAGCTCTGCCTCTCTCCATGCATACATAAGCAATTAAAACCGAACAAGCATTGAGATGGGAGCTCTCTCTCCACTCTATTCTTTTTTTTACCTTTCTCACTTTCCAAACACACATAACACCTACGACAGACGGATAGACGGTCAGTCTTTTTTATTTTTTCTCTCTCTCTACACATATATCACTAGCCACAACCGATTCAGCGTTTTATTTCATAAGCCTGGGTATTTTTTAACCCAGATAGTGGCTTTTTTAAAACTCTCTCTCTTCACACACACACATAACACAGCAGACGGTCAGACGGACAGATTTAGCGTTTTATTTCTCAAGCCTGGGTATTTTTAACCCAGATAGCAGCTTTTTTAACTCTCTCTCCCTCTTCACACACTCACATAACACCACATCAGACGGTCAGACGGACAGATTTAGCGTTTATTTCTCAAGCTAGGGTATTTTAACGCAGACAGCAATTTGTTTAGCTTTTTCAGACGGTCAGATGGACAGATGGGGGTATAAATCAATGATTTATAGACCCCCTTTTTTTAGCATTTCCCACACTCTCATGCATACACATACATACTAACACCATGACACGATTAGCGTTCATTTCGTAATAATGGGAGGCCGCTAAAAACCAGCCGTGGAGGGATTTTCTTCAGCTTCGGCCAGCCGTCGCTTCCCCTGCCGTCGTTCACGTCTCACCGCTTCCCCTGCTGCCGCCCCCCTACCTCTACCACTAGCGCCGCCGCTACCTCCGCCTCTGCCGCTGCCGTCATCCTCCCTGCAGCCAACCCTCCTTCTGTGCGCTGCTACCGCGGCCCTGTGCGACTTAAAACCTCTGCCCATAACATTGCAATAATGATAGTCCGGCTTCAATGCTTGTGGGCATGACTGTTCGTGGATTCTCATAGACTGTCCTGCCAGAATTCCATAATGGCAGAACTCGCAATACTCTACATTATCAGCCGTATCCAAGAAATCCACGATCTCCTGGAGGGTTGACTTTTTCTAGAGCCATCCTCCTGTTTTACGTCGACAAGTTCCGCGGTGCGGTCAAAATCGGAGGGCGACTGCATCATGCTGAAATCAACCACTTGAATGTCTGGCGTAATACTAGCGACAGCGGCAGCAACCTCGTCCTCAGGAGCTGGTGGCGGACTGTCCGGCTTTGTAACGGTGGCACTGGGTAAGTGCCGCCTCTCCGTAAATGGTGCCGCCAACACCTTCCGGACAGTCACATCAGCTTCCCTTGGAGTTGGTTTCGGCGGAGTCGTCATCGTCGACGCTGTGGCTTTAGCAGGAGTCGCTTTGACAGGGGTCGCCTCTGTCATGGTTGCTGCTGTAGCCTTGGCAGGAGTCGTTCTGACTGGCCTTTCTTCCTTGCAGGGCGACGGGTCACTAAACTGGCCGGGCGACACCTCCCTCCGTCGCGTGTATCCTTCCTCCGCCGCCCTGCCAAACCGGTTGTATTCTTGTTCGGGCTTGATCCTCAGAAAATCCCTCCACTTCTTGAAGAGGAATGCCTGATAATCCACTTAGATCTCTTTGAAGAGATCTACATCCTTCTGGCTAAGGAAGTACTTCTTCCTTCTTTCCTCACAAAAGAATTCCGCCTTGTGTTGCATGATTGACTTTTTTTGATGTTGCTTGTTCAGCGATCAAAAGCAGACTGACTGCATACAGTGCGAGGCTGCTATTATATAGAACCCCCCCCCCCCGGGTTCCCTCTGAGGACCCCCCTAGGGATAGAAGCAAACTGCTTGCATAAAGTAAGGACCCCCCCCCCCCCGTGGCCAGTCGACCTGAAGCAAGGACCTCCCCCCCCCCCGGCTCACCGGCTCACATACAGTAGTATAAAAGGTTGGTTCAACATCCCTATAGCCATTGCATTGCCAAACCATCATAGAGACGTCTCGAAAAGCACCAACGGCTAGCAACATGGAAATTGATAGCCTGTTCAGCAATGAAACAATGGCTTTTACAGATAGAGTTTTAACTGAAGAGGAGACTGCTGCCTTCCTAAGTACACTAGCAGAAGCTGAAAAAGCCTTGGAGGAAGCATTAGGGTCTCCGTCAGCCGTGTCTACAGTACAGCAAACTAGGCCTGAAGAAGTACAGCCAGTACAGCAAGCAATGCCCGATCCTGAGGGATCTGACTATCCGTTCTGGGTTGCCAATGCGCTTGTAAATGGTAGCGCCAAACCACTTAGTACAAAGTTACAGGCTCATCTAGAGCATCTTGAGGAGGAAGAAGTGGTCATGTCAAGCGATGACGACGGTGACGACGAAGACGATGACAACGACGGTGATGACGACAATGATGACAATGATGCGGAGTAAGACTGAGAGTCATTTGCTTACCAGCCGCTACAGTGTTTCAAGGACAAGTATGTGGACTACATGATAAGTGAACTGGCACGTTTTGGATCTATTCAACAACAACTGCAACACTTTGACATTTATTGGGAACTTGCTCATTCCACGTTGAACGTACCAAACTTACGCGAGGATTTCATCAAAGAGTGTGTGTTTTCAAACATTGGTGGAGCTGAGGAGTTTGATGTGGAAGCAGCATATCACTTCGCTCGATTTGATCCAAGACTGTTTGATAAAGTGAGAGAGTGGTTAATCTACATTGCAGTATAATGGCAGACATTACATTGAGACAATATATTGTGCAAAAAACATATTGTGAAGAAATGTTATTAGCTGTAAAAAAGTTTGCATGTTTAGTATGCCCTGCTTGTCAAAATGAAGAGTGTTCAGAACATATGTGCCATTCTACATGTGTCCATACATCTTGGAATGAAGCTAAAAATTACATTCACTTAGATAAACTGTTAGATAATGCAAATCAACGTTGTGAAAAATATGGTGTAGATGCTATCACATTTGATTAATTAAGTAGCTGGTTAATATACATTGAAGATCAATGGACTCCAATTATTCACACCATTGTATCAATACTTGATTTGTAAGATATGTTGATAAAATAAAATTTAAGATGTGTTGATAAAATGCAAGATATGTTGATAAAATGCAAGATGTGTTGATAAAATGCAAGATGTGTTGATAAAATAAAATGTAAGATATGTTAACAAGTGTTGATCATTTAGTGTTAACATGTCGACGTGGAAAGACTACCTAACCAATATTTACTTTAAACCTGGTCAACTCGGGTCCTTACAAACTTTATCACATATTAAAAAAACATGATCAACCAGTCACTCATTCACAAGTGAAGAAATGGTTACAGGATCAAGATGCCTTCAGTTTACTACAACCTGTGAAATACAGGTTTAAAAGGCAACGTGTCATTACACGTGGAATTGATGACATGTGGGATATTGATTTAGCTGACATGGGAAACATAGCTTCCTATAATGATGACACCCACTTTTTATTGGTTGTCATTGATGTGTTTTCCAAATATTTATGGGTGCAACCATTACCTAATAAATCACATACCAGCGTCATAGAAGCCTTTCAAAAGATTTTTCATGAAACACAACGAAGACCACGAACTCTAAGGTCAGATAAAGGAACTGAATTTAAAAACAGATGGGTAAAAGCATTTTTGAAGAAGGAGGGAATACATGCCTATACGACAAAGAATGAAAACAAAGCCAACGATCGATATTTCCTTCATAATCAAACGTATCGATATATGGACATCCTTCCAGACTTAGTGTATGATTACAACCATAGACCTCATGGCTCCCTCCCTAATAAGTATGCTCCTGCAGATATTGGTAAAGACATAGAATCGAAAGTATGGAAGTATATGTATGTAGACAAATTGAAATTAAAACCAAAGAAGAAAAAACCCCATAAATTTAAAATTGGTGATCAGGTTCGCATTTCTCACGTGAAATATGTATTTCAACGGGATTATCATATAATGTGGACGCAAGAAGTCTTCATTATCACACATCATTGTAAGAAGCAAGGAATACCCTTGTATCGTGTGAAAGACTTTTTAGATGAAGATATTGATGGACATTTTTATGTAGAAGAACTGCAGAAAGTGACAAAAGATATTGAATCAGTCTACAGAATTGAAAAGGTCTTGAAAACACGAAAAAGACGAGGTGTTAAAGAATTATTTGTGAACTGGTTAGGTTTGCCAAAGAAGTTTAACAGTTGGGTGAAAGAAACAGATATTCGAAAATGAAGCATCCATTCACGTGTTTGGTCTCTGGACCTACAGGCAGTGGTAAAACTTCTCTAGTTAGAGAAATTCTAGAACAAAAGTTAATTAAACCCTCTCCAAAAACCATTTTATGGCTCTATGCAGCAGATCAGCCTTTGTATAAGGGAATGAAAGGTGTGGAATTTTACCAAGGCATTTCAGATAACATTGAAGAGCGTTTTAACCCGAAAAAACCAAACTTTACTCATCATTGATGACTTAATGATCAAATGTCATAGTGATGAGCGCATGACACGTCTCTTTAGTGTTGGCAGCAGTCATCAAAATCTAAGCATTATTTTTATTGTGCATAATTTGTTTCATCATGGTAGAGAAATGCGAAATATTAGTTTGAATACACATTACATCATTCTGTTCAAAAAGCCTAGAGACAGTCAACAAATAAGTACATTAACGCGACAAATGTATCCTGGAAAATCTCAATTTCTCATAGAAGCCTATGAAGATGCTACCAGCAAACCTCACGGCTATTTATTCATTGATTTGAAGCCGAAGACAAATGATCAACTACGTATTCGCACAGGCATTTTACCAAAAGATACACATTACGTACATGTTGATAAGGTAGCGTATGAACAAGAACCAAGTCACTTAACGATTCGCAGCCAAGATGTCTAAACGTATTCAAGCGAATCAACCTTTCCTTCACTTTCTCGAACGCAGCGGGCCTAAACGACGTAAATCCTTACTACAACAAGCTACTAAGGAGGAATTAACTAGCTTGTTTGAAATTTGTTTGAATATATTGCGAGGACATTTACCCTTAAGCTCAAAAAGGTATAAGTTATTCAAGCGTGAACGTCATACCCTACGTACACTGGCAAATAAGAAGATATCACTTCGAAGAAAAAAGAAGTTGGTTAATCAGAAAGGAGGATTTTTTCGAGCTATTGCTAAATTCGCATTACCCTTGTTAGCTCAGTTGCTGTTAAAATGAGACATACTTTGAAAATGGTTCTCATTCCTGAATATGAATATAAAATGTTGTTAGAAAGAAGGGAAAAGATGTTGAAATCAAAACGAAAGTGAATAAACTTTTACGTGGGAAACGAACTCGCGAAAAAGCAATAGAAATGTCTCAAGTGCTTGGACGTCATTTACGAACAATTCAATCACAACAACAACGACAAAAGTCTGTTACAGCATCTAATGCAGAAAAATCAGAAAAGTCTCAACAGTTTCTAAACTATTTTAAACCATTTTATCATGTAAAACTAACACAACTTCTGGCAGAACTTAAGAAATATGGTACGAGATGGACAGATAAAAATGAACTTGTTTTAAAAACAGGTACTGTCATTACAAATTCTAACATTATTGATTTGTTGAAAGAAGCATTGGTTGCTACAAAAAGAAAAGAACGACGAGAACCACCACGTGGTTGGAAGCAGTTTATTGAGGAAATTGTAGATGCTAATATTCCAAAAACTGTTTTTGGCAAAAAGACAACTCGTGAAGATATTACAAAAGAGCAACAACAACGTCAACAAAGATTGTTTCCAGAAGGATGGGAAACTTTTTAACATGGATTAAAGAGTTATGGTGTTGTTGTTGTAAAGAAAATGGAAATAAAAATACTATTCCTGTAAAAATTAGGTGTGTTAGTGCTTGTTGTCAGGGAGAAGTAGTAGATACCAATTTAGATCATGTAGATAGCAATTTAGACAACAATTTAGACAGCAATGTAGAAAGTGAGGATGAAGAGTGTCAAACATGAAGTAATGTATATACACATCTAGTCTATCTACATCACATAAACGATTTAGCTGCCATGGAGTCAACAAGTTTTTACATTACTTTACCCAGCAATGCTAGTATGAACTATTATCCCAACAACAAAACTTCGAATTATCAAATTCGTATGCCTCGAACCATCTATCTGAATGGAAAATATGAAGTGGCTTTAGCTGAAATTCAATATCCACATACATGGACAACCATGGGACATGGAATGGACTATTCTATTCAGTATCGACAACAACCACTGAATAATGTTGTTCTTGACACAATCAATATTCCTTATGGTTACTACAGATCCATACAAGAGATATGTCAGGCAGCCAATAAAGAAGCAACTAATTCTATGAAAGATGACCTTAAAGAAGCTATTCAGATAAAGTATGATAAAATTAGACGACGCGTTTTTCTATTTCTAAATTATGGCTTTGAAGTGTCATTCTCCGTTGGATTAGCTGAGATTTTAGGATTTATCCCAGATCAATGGTATACTGAAACGTGTACAGCTGAACATAAAGCTGATGTGAAACAGGGATTTTATACACTTTATGTGTACTGTAGTATTTGTGAGCCACAAGTTGTTGGTGATTATTATGTTCCTTTGCTACGTTCTGTTGGAATACAAGGACATGATGGAGACATTATCATAAAAAGTTATGGAGAACCTCATTATGTTCCTGTAAACACATCCAAATTTGACGTGATAGAAATGAATATTAAGGACGACACAGGCCATAATGTTCCATTTCAAACTGGAAAGGTGATCTGTAAACTTCATTTTCGACCAAAAGCATTATGAAAGCATACACACACAATCCATCTATATATCGTAACCATTTTCTTCGTCAAGTGGGTGGAGAATTACCAGGATTTAAAGGAGCGCGAATACAATATGGAGATGGTATTTGTTCAATACTGGGATCATTGGCTCGAAAAGCTATTCCACTGCTTAAGACAGGGGCTAAAATCGTTGCACCACATCTTAAAAGGGCTGCAAAAGATATCGCGAAAGATGTTACAGGTCGAGTAGCACAACGTATGTTTGGTGGTGGGTTACGAGGACAAAAGAGACCGAAACGAGCAAAACGTGTCAGGAGGCGAAAGGCAGCTAAACGGATAACATCAAAAAAACATAAGAAAGATATTTTTTAATCATGTCTTTAAGTCATAATCATTCTTGTGAATGTAGCCTTTCTCCATTAGAATGGTTTCACATACCACCAACACAAACTGCTGTAGAAAAAAGTTATAATGTAGACTATCAACCAATGACTACCATTAGAGAGGGTGCTCCAATAGAATTCTACATTCCTGCGAGTACAGAAGAATATCTAGATTTAAAGAACAGTAAACTCCATATTGTATGTCGCATTGTCAAGGCTGATGGAACACTGTGTGGTGTAGATGATAACGTGTCATGTATCAATGATTTGTTTAATGGGTTATGGTCCAATATTGAATTATTTCTAAATGATCGTTTGATATCACATGGTAACAATACCCATGGTTATACCAGCATCATATCTCATCTCATTCATGACTCGGAAGAAAGGCTCCATTCTGAGCGCTCTATGCGTCTCATCTTTAAAGATACTGCCGGGTCAATGAATACTCATGAGGTGAAAAGACCTAATCATGAAAGATATGTATCAGGTTTTCATGTAAATATTGAAGGTGGTGATATAGCTGAAACAGGAAATAATGGTTTACATAATCGCTATTTGTATACACGTCTAAGCCGTGAGTTTATGCTTACAGGTGGTTTAAGGGTAGATTTGTTTGAGCAAGATCGTTATCTTCCCAATGGTGTTAGTATGAAATTGGTGATTTTGTTGTAAAGGATTTTGTATATAGACAGTATAAACCATTATTTTATTGATGTTGTATTAGTTAAGTTGTATTAGTTAAGTTGTTGGTAATTGTTAATTTTATTATGAATATTGCAAATAAACAAGAGAGTTTTATACAACATTCTTTTTTTATTGTGTTCTACATTATTTACATTTTAACAATTATTTTACATTAAACTTTTATTTCACAAATACATTCAATACATTGATAAAGAAATGCCATTCATACCAATCTAAATTAATATATGTATCATAGACATTACACCCACGTTTGTAAATGCTATGAAAACTAGCATAACAATGTCCATTACCAAATTTTATTATTTTAACATCTTCGTGTTCAGACAGTTTCAGTTCATATCCATGATCATTCATGTCAATGTCCATCACCATGGGATGTGTTAGCTCAATGGACTTGGTGCCCCGCATGAGTTGCACTCCTTCCTCTTTGAATTCAAGCGTTAGGTTCTTTCCAATCCAATGCTTGCAACAGAGCGTGCCATTCCACTGTGTTGAGGGTGATGCAGTCGTAGCGTTCTGTAAGCTCGTCATATTGACGAAATTGTACAAACACGTCTAGGCAGTTCTCAGTCACACACACTTCTAAATCCCCTGAGATTGTTAGGAGAAAGCCAGGTATCCTGAACTTCTCTAGATGGTCTTTCAACACAGATTGTTCGTCAGTTGATAGAATGATATACTTTCCAAAATGTATTAGCACAATATCATCACATAAGTTTCTCAGATATGAGAATCCATGCGTAATTGGTTCATATTCCGATAAAAAGTCTTCCATCTCGTTCAACAGTCAGATCAACTATGAGCTGTCTCCTTGTCTGCAATGACATTTTTATGCTCGCAAGATGGCGAAGAGTGGCTGTTGTATAGCTTCTAGGAATCGTAAGACTGCGCGCCAGTTCTTGATATCAAAGAGGATCAAATCTGTATATGGAGTATCTGGCACAACTCCCTTATAATCCTCTGGATAATCCTGTAAAAGATTTCTACGCGTATGTTAGAATCATATTCAGCCACCGTCACTTCCACTTTATTTTCAAGTCTACGTTTAAACCCAGGTTCAAGTGGTATGTTTTTAAATTCTTTCCACACTTCAGATTTAAACCGATGATAACTTGTCTGAGAACCTAGTATCACTTCATTCCTATCATTTACAGTAAGGTAAGCACCACCGTTTAGCATGAGTGCATTCATGTTTTTACCTTGTTATGCGCTGTCTTCTTGTCTGCGAAGCCTTTTATCCACTTCTTTCACCTGCTTCTTCAGCATTTTCCATTCAGGTATTGTCAGCAAAATTCCCTTTTTCGTTGGACGGTTTTTTCCAGTCAACTCATCTCTCAGATACTTGCGAATGTTTACCACTCCTTCATTGCTTTGTTTCATAATCTTGATATACTTTCCATTTCCTAGAGAAAGCATTCCATCCCACGACTGTGGTGTTGGTGCCGTCTCCACTTTCAATTTCTTGATGGTAGTGGTAGGATTTTTAACTTTTAAGTCTCTAACTGTATCTGCAAGAGTATCCATATCAGTTGTAGATCTCTTACGACTTTCACGTTCCATGTTAACGCTTCAATGTTCCCACCTCAAATAACTCTTCCGTTGGAGGATCTCCCCTCTTTTATACTATTGCTTTGTAATGTCCATGCGCTAAGGTGGAATAGCCATCATTCAGCACATATCGCTTGTCGTCATATGGGGAGAGGGCTACTTTCCTCAACTTCTCCGAGAAAAGCTGGTGACTATGACTTCGAATAATGTGTCCTGTAGCCATCGTTTGAGTTTTCTTGAACAAACTGTCTCTATACTGCATGTTTAATGCGTCTTTGACAAGCTCGAGTGATGCCTTTAGCTGTATGTTTTTCTTTCCCACCGCACAATAAACTGTACATTTTCGGTCTGAGTCCAATAAACTCTTCAATGCCGTCTCATCCTTCATTTTCCCAAGCACTTTTTTGTTCACGTTGGAATGTAGGAAGTTATCTGGCGGATAGTCACTTGTGTCGAACAGGTCAGCATCTTGCTGCATATCCTTGTAGATAACTTCCGTTTCTATGTCGTAGCATAGACTGTCGGTGTCGCTGAACAACAACTTGGCATTGGGATACTTGACCATGATGTAGTTGTAATGAAAGTTGAACATAAGCACTTTGCTGAGGTCGAGAATGGTGAAGCCAACTTGAATGGGTTTATCCAGAAGCAAATCCACTTTGCGTAAATGTACCGCGGTCAAATCTTCGTTGAAAATTTTGAATTTGTGGAAAGAAGGTTTGGCTACAAGTTTCTTGAACCGCTTTTCCTTGTGAACAAGTTCAACATTGATTCGCTTTCTCACATTTTCCATGGTTTTCCGAACACCGAGTTGTTCATCAGTTTGTCTTTCTCAAATGGGTTCTTAGCCAATTTTCTCTTTTCCGTGTTCAAGGTAATGTATTTCGCCAGCCATTTGCTCTGTTCAAACATGATGGCGCGATGAACTTTAGTGACTTTCAACCCCAGTGATACGTACTGTTGTAAATTCCTGTAATGAAGTACATATTTCTTCTTGTCAGACAAGTTAGGAATGAGCTTTTCACTGGGTTTGCCTTTCATGTTTAGATCTTCCAGTAGCTTCTGACTGTACTCTGACAATTCTCCAAATTTGACACATTTCCGTTCTGGAGCCACTGGGTAGTGATTATGACGATCATGGATTGAATATGGATATTCTAAATCCACTTCCAAAATGAATCCAATGTCATCATCTTCATCCACATCCATGAAGTCGAGGGATTCTGGCTCGCTCACCCACATAAATCCTCTTTGTGGCATGCTTTGTGACATGGCCCAACCATACAAGTTGTTTGCGTCGAGGTACATCAAGTAGTTGTTTGGTATCTCAGAATTGTAATCTGCTATGTAGGGATTATTCGCTTTCGCATACTTGTGCGTGATCACAGATATTCCTCCGCGTATGCCTTGCTCAACCATTTGGTACATGTCAATGTCATTGATTAATTCCGACTTCACCTTTGTCGCTTTCAACATTGCATCCCACGACAGTCCTGGTGCTGTATAGTAGTGAGCAGGATCCAATTCATACGTGTTGAGGCATACTTTACGAAAATTTTCAAACACGTCAGCTAGTAATAACACATCTGATTTCAGGTACAGGTCGTGGTATTCACCAAATGTGGTACAGTTGAATGTATCCCATACCTTCTGCGCATGCGCGTAATCCTCATCGCTAATGTCCTGTTTGCTAAGCTGACTATAAAACTTGTCCTTTGATGGTAGCTGTGTTTCAGCAAACTTGGATGGTTCGTCCACGTAATCGTAGGGGTACACTCCCTTTCTCAGCAGCAAATCTTGTTGGTCACTATCGTGAATGTGAGAGGTCATGTTGTAAAAGTTATCTTTCCCTTCTGCTGCAAGGTTGGATACCAACTTCTGTAGAGAGGTACTCATGAACTGAAAGCTGTCTGTAAATTTTAGATTGCTCATGGTGAATGCAATATATTTTTCAATGGTGTTGGGAATGACTGTAATCGTTTCACCTTTGAATTTCCCAATTTCTTCCATGATCAGTTGACTGTCATAGCCTCGCAAATTGTGGAAAAACACAGGAATGATAAAAGAATCTTTATCCCCTTGCTGATCCTTTCTAAGTCGGAATTGTAAGTTCATTGTGCGCTGCTCCACGATATTTGCCATTGATATGGTCATGATCTCTCACACGATCTGCTCCCAGAGGTTCATGACAAATGTAGCAATCAACAGCGTTCTTGAAATTCCTTTTGTCTTCACGAGTCATCACCATTTCCTTTGGCCGCTCTAAACCACGTACAATACGATCACGTTCATTCACCATATGGTCTAAAAAGACTTTCACAGCATTGTCTCCTCGATACACAACTGGTGCACGTGTGTCGTACTGGCTCACAACCACATAGGCAAAGCTGTTTGGACGATGATGTTGATACTTGTCTCCTTCTTCATGCTTTTGCGTGAAACATTCAAAGTCGGCATAAATCACAAAAGGTGCTCGCTGTTGTTTAGCCACATTCTTGAACTTGATGAAGGGTTCCTTGGGAAACGATAAGCGTTGTGCTCCATTCTTGTCACACACTTCACGATGTTTATCTAAAAGATCTTGTCGTACAAACCCGTGAAGACATTTGAAACAATAAAAATATGTAGCCTTATGCTTTGATCGATAAGACATAAGTCTGCTAAAATTCTTGATGAGGCAGTAATGCCTCGTCTTGTCATTGCTAATCAGAATTAAGTTGATTTCTCTCACACTGACGTTTCGACTAAGTTGTATTGGAACAACTACATCTTGTTCATATCCAAACACGTTGATGGCTACATCGTTCTCCTTTTCAAACTTTGGAATGTCGGAAATGTCATACCCTCTACCTTTAATTCCTTCTCCAATGGTTTGTATTGATTCACGCGATTTGGGTTGTCGTCGAGAGGGTGAAGGTAAGCCAATACTGACCATAAGAAACACTTGTTATCATTATTCTTAATGTTTATCACACCCCTTGTTTTCTTCACTTTCTTCGGTAGTGGAATAAAACTACTCGCTTCTAGAGGCATCAACGTAGCTGTGTGTACTTCAATGTACAGTATGTTATCCAATACCCTGCCAGAGCCTTGTCGCTCATGTTCGTCAAACTTGGTAAATAATTCTTTATAGGCTTCTGGCAGGTCCTACTCAATATCTGCTGGATTGTATGCTGCATATGTTGGACTGCTGATAAATGCATTATCCACTTGTTCTACCATAACACCTTCAGCATTTGCTGTCAGTTTCTTGAAACGTGCATGCACGACAATGTACCATTTCATTCCATGGTTTAAGGTCTCCAACAAATGTGTCTTGATACGGTTCTCTTGCTGTCGCATTTCAAGCAGTAAATCTGATCCATCCTGAGATTCGAACCGTTTTTCCTGCGCGTTTTCACCAAGACTAACCCTTCTACCTCTCCCTACTTGTCCTGTCTTTTGTTTCTTTGAAACATGTTCTTCATGAGGCACATTGTCCATCTCAGCTGGTATGCTTGCATGTGCCTCATAAGTATCCATAGATGGAAATTTTACATTGCATTCCATACACTGAACTTGACCGTATGGCCAAATGTCATCTTCATCCATCTTTTGTCTCTTTGCTCCTTTCATCTTAGCTTTACTGCATGTATGTGTCTCATAAGTATCCATAGATGGAAATTTCACATTGCATTCCATACACTGAACTTGACCGTATGGCCAAATGTCATCTTCTTCCATCTTTTGTCTCTTTGCTCCTTTTCCATGCTCTTCACTTTTCATCATAGCTGGTTGTTGTTCCGTCAAGTGCTGAAACTGAAATGCTGAAATGTAATCTCAGACATACCCCTTTTATACACACTCATACATAGACAGAATTTGCGTTTTCATTTCACAGCAGAGCATTGCCCTTAGAAGGGCCGAAAGATATTATTTTGTTGGCTCTTCACCAACAAGTCGGATTTATGCAATCACACTGATATCTGTAAAATTTTTCCATCGTGAAAGGTCTTCTGGAACACTTGAAAGGATGAAAATTATAATATCCAAAGTTTTTCAGCGTCGCACCGCACCACCAGCAGTCTGTGCATGGCTCCGGTCCAGGTAATCGTGCAGTAAACTTGTACCATAGCAAACCACCGCAGGTTTTACAACAGTACCGTCGTGGTGCATTGTGGTGCACTGGGCAGTTGTGTGGTTGTCCTGGATACTCTATCCACACCCAACACTTATAACATTCGGTCGTTAGCGTCACTGCCTTGCCGTTTCGCATCACTGTGATTGTATGACTTGTAGACATCTTGCTGCTTGTGTTGGATAATGCAGCCTGTAACCCGCATTTATATACTACTAGCAGCCATCCTCGCATTATATGCTAACCAGGGGGGGGGGGGGGTCCTGACAGAGCACATGTAGGTCGACTGGCCGGGGGGGGGGGGGGGGGTCCTTACTTAATGCGGGCACTTTGCTTCTATAGCTAGGGGGGTCCTCGCTTCAGACCGGCTGGCCAGGGGGGGATCCTCAGTGAGAACCCGGGGGGTTCTCACTTGAGGTGGTATGTAACCAATGGTCATTTCAGTTTCGGCTCAAACTCGCTTCCGTCAACATGGAGTGCTTCTTCGCGTTACATGATGCTCGCACCATTGCTGAAGTCAGAGAACTTCACCTGCCTGTCACACCGCCACCGACACCGCCAGAAAGAGTGTACTTCTTCCAGCTGCTGCCGGATCCGGCTCACGGAAGAGTTCTATGCGTGCCCGTCTTTTATAATAGAAGGGTCACACTTGGAAAGCGACTCGGGGACATCGAGGCTGGTTATTATGACGGGGCTTTCTTCAGGACAACCATGCTGGGGGAGACCATTCCATCGCGTCTTGAAGAGGAAGAGTATCCGGCCTGGGGGAGATACTTCCTCCAACAGGACCTGGAGATTTGCGCAGGATGTGGCATCATGATCTCCCCAGACCGGGTACTGGCAGAATGTGGCCACCAGCTTTGCTTGATTTGTGCAGCCTATTGGACGCAACTGTTGGCTCTGAACAACTGCTACACAGTCAGATGTTACACCTGTGGCTTGAGAGGCGATCACTTTCTTTTCAATGGGCAGCAACTCACACACTGCAGCAGGCCAGTCCAAGACATCGTCGAATTTTTCTGAGTCCGGCAGCAAAAACCTGACGGCCCTTCTAAGGGCCACGCACCAATACGAAATAAGCGCTAATCGTGTCACGGTGTTAGTATGTATGTGTATGCATGAGAGTGTGGGAAATGCTTAAAAAAAAGAAAAAAAGGGGGGTTATTTTTTACCCCCTTTTTATACCCCCTTTTGACTTTAAGGGGGCTTTATAGGTAAGCTCTAACCATGTAGCTATGAGTTCTCTATTTATAAAAAGGAGAACTTGTACGTTTGGGGAGGTGTCTCATCTGTCCGTCTGCCGTTTGAATGGTCGTTTGAATGGCCACCCGTTTGAATGGTCGTTTAAATGGCCGCCCGTTTGAAAGCCGTTTAAATGGCCGCCAGTTGGAATGGTCGTTTAAATGGTCGCCCGTTTGAATGCCGTTTGAATGGCCGCCCACTATCCCTATTACGTCATTATGACGTTCATATGACGTTCATATGACCTCCATATCACCTCCATATGACCTCCATATGACCTCCATATCACGTCTATATATCACGTCTATATCACGTCAAAATGACCTCACTGTTTTAAAAGCCCCATGGGGCTATCAAAACACCTCCTGACGTCATTATGACGTTCATATGACGTCCATATGACAACCATATGACAACCATATGACGTCAATATGACGTCAATATGACGTCAATATGACGTCACTGTTTTAAAAGCCCCATGGGGCTATCAAAACACCTCCTGACGTCATTATGACGTCACTTCCTGTTTTGATAGCCCCACTTTCCCCCTACTCTTGATACTTATAAAGAGCTTGATCAGAACGTGTGCATGTCACTTGTTATTTTTGTCTTCGATTTCATTTTCTTTTTTAAAACGCCATGTGAAAAGAGTGCATTTTGCAAGTAAATGCAGTGCATTTACCGTACATCACAGAACACAGTTGCTGACCTTTGTGCGAGCTCTCACTGCGTAAATAGATAACACGGCGTATGCCTGATCAGTCAATAAAACCTTAAGCCAACAAAAACCAAACACTACTCGGCTTATAAGACGTATTCAAGCTGTGTTGTTTGCAATATATTATTCAAGAAATAACCCATTGAAGGAAGTATTTTTGCATTTAATTTTTGCCAAGTGTTTAAACTTTCGCTGGCGAAATAAGGATCTAGTTTAACGGATAAAATCAAATTGATAAAAATGAGTAATGGAAAGTCAGTCGTCAGATTAGTAAAAGAATTTGTCTTAGACAAGAAACACGGTGCCGCATATTTTAAAGAAGATGGATTGTTATTTGAAAGAGACCGAGGAATGTAAAAATCCTGGAATAAAAGTTGGCCGGGCTCTACCCAATTGTAATTTTGAATTGAGAAAATAACGGTTATTCATGGTTTTATGTGGTTAAGAGGCCAGAATGTGCCTGTTTCTCGGCCATTATTGCAGGAAAAAGCCAAGTATTTTGCAAAGCAATTAAACTTTGGCCTAAAAGCATCAAGCAGGTGGCTCACAAATTTTCGTAAAAGGTTCAGCATCAAATTTCAAGTAGTGTGCAGGGAGGAGGCAAGTGTTGATCTTGAAGTTATTTGTGATTTATTTTTATGCAATATAAGACACCTCAACTTGACCCCTCGATATACCGGACACATCCCTAAACCGGACAAATTAGCTCGGTCCCAACGGCGTCCGATTTAAACAGGTTTTACTGTATGAAGAATTAACAACCCAGTTTTCTTGTTTTTGAAGAGAAGAACTGGGTGCGTTACGATAATATTCAGAAAACTTGTCAATACTGAAAAGAAAAATAAAGCCTTTGCAATCGGAACCTGACACTGATGACACTTCAAGCAACTCCAACTCCAGTGATGTCATTAGTTATTTTACTATGTAGGATTCACACCAAGGAATTTATGTCAAAATACTTCTCCAAAAATTTTGTAAAATGACTATTTTAAAAATTACGAATTTGTTTTAGTGGAGAAGTTTCCACAGCATATAATATACTGTGGTAGTTCATACCATGCGAAATTCACAGGTCCTGTCAGGATTCCATTTGAATTGAAGGAAGAAAAGAAGAAAAGTGTTTTACAGATACTGTCAGACCAATACTACACATTGACAAGTAAACAACGTGTGGATTTTGATATGTAACCTCGTTTGAAAAACACGAGGCACCCACATATTTCTTTACGTTATGTCCCAGCTGAAAGGTTTTCTCGGAATAATTGACTCCGTTTTGCTTGCTTAGCTGCTGTCTGATATGCGTTTTTGACCACGTGGTATTGATGGAATCCTGGATAAATCCAGAGCGATTCACAGCTTTCCTTTAGCAGCTCAGATGCAAGCAAAACTTTTTTAAACGAATTAGAAACAGAAATGCTCGTTATAAGTTATAAAACGACCGCGCTAAAATTTGAATTTTCGTGCAGAAACTCTTTTCATTTTAATATAACAAAGAGAGTTTAAGACAGACGTATTTGTACTACTGTTATGTAGGCGATATGAAATAAAATGGTTAGAAATGACAAAATGATGTCGTGTTCAATCTGGTATGTTTCATTGCATTAGGTAAGGTATTGCATATTTTAACGTAGACTGTAACGTTAAGTTAATTGCATACTGATAATTTTCCTTCTTTTTAGCTGATTTTTCAAAGTTCCTCCATGCAGTAGTATAAAAGCACAGGCCTTTGTTTGGCTGCTTATTCGGAATCAACAGAGATTCTAAAAAGTAATGGAATTCTGGATAAATCCAGAGCAAATCACAGCTTTCCTTTCACAGCTAAGATGAAACAAAACTGTTATTTGAACGAATTGGAAATGGTTATCTTAATGCTCGTTATAAGTTATACAATGCTCACAGTAACATTGAATTTCCACACACTTCGCCCTGAAGTTTGCTGCTGCTATATCAACTGCATTATAAATACTAATAATTCGCAGATTTTTATACTACTTTAACTGTGAGTACAAAACACCTCCGACTATTGCTACTCCATATAAAAGAAAAATGAAAAAGGAAAAGGAAATACTTCTTGTTTTATTTTCTTTAAAAATATCAACAAAACAGAGTGGTAATTTAAAATTGGAGAGAGTAGGATTAATTCTTGTGACAGACGTGGTCTGCGCAGGTTGTTCTTGCTCTTCAGATGCAGCGAAAAAGGGAAATCCGAGTCAAAACTAACATAAACACACACTTTCCAATTCAAGTGTGTGTAGTTTTGGTTCCACAACTGTAGTATCGGGCACTTTATCTTTGTTTGTACTTCTAACTGTATAATTCAGTTAAAAAGGAGTACTTTGGATTAAATTCAACCCATGTCACATGTAATTGTTGCCCTTCAGTGACATTCGTGTTGCCTTCATTGTCAAGCAAAGTATCTATTCAACTGGTTCAGGGACAACATTTTGTGACAAAATTAAAGTACGATTGGCTCACTTAAACATGTAGCTATTTATCCCAAGCCCAATAGCAAAGAGCAAAAAAGAGCAAATTAAAACTTTGTCACATAAGAAATCTTTTACATAATACGGAAACAACACATAGTGTAATTGTGCATTGGGAGCATATAGCGGAACGAGTCAGCATGAAATCTTGAATCATTTTGTAAGGAGCTGATGTATTAATAGGTGATGAATTGTAAAATTTCAAAGTCTCTTTGAGAATAGAGTTTGTTAAAAAATTAAATAACATATTAGAGAAGGAACAATTAGACATACCAAAATATATCTTTGTCAAATTTGGCTCGTTTCAGACTTGTTTGCTTGGACAATTTAATGTTGTGGAAAATAAAGAAATAAACAAAAAAGCATCTTATGGATTCAGTTAACTATAGGAACACATTTTCTATCCTTTAGTATAACAGATGCCCAGTTTTGATGGCTAGTCAGTGATGCCATTATTTTGTGATTTTAATAGCCTCGTTTGAATAATCTAAGAGAAGAGTACTATGCGTTGTTTTTGTTTGTTTGTTTGAATACAATTTATAGTATCCTTTAGATTTCACTATTTTTCGTTTGCAAAGTAACGGATTTTCAAGATGTTGCGTTAAATCGAAGGTCGATGTGATTATCTGCGCCCAGTCGCAGAGGTTAGAGCTATCTGTACAAGCATGGTAAGACACATGATACCAAATGCCCTCCACCCACCCCCGGGAGTTTTTTTTTTTTTTGCATAAAAGCAAAACCCAGTAATTTCTCACTGTGTAAAACCGACCACATGTGAGAACAATCTAATATTCTCAGTTAATGGACAAACTAACGATAAAATTCTTTTATATGAATAAGTATTTGAAAAAATGTTGTGGTGTTTTCTGCCCTGTGTGGATTAATATATTATTCAATATCCTGGAAACCAGCAACCTCTTACTGTATCTTTGATTACTATTCTTAATTTAATCGTACTGCATTAATGACTGTAGAGAGTGATCAATTTAACGAAAATATTTAAAAAATAAACACGTGTGTATTCTGCGGTTTCTTTATAGAGCATCAAATTTCCCATACGTATTCTGCAGTTAGAGTGCGCATGCAATTTAGTTATCTACTAGTCTCTTTTATTTCGTTTTCGGGGTTATATGATCTGACCACAAGTGCGAACAATTGAACGGTTCATAGCAACCGGTTTGTTTCAACATGGCGTACACTGAGAAATGTTTTGCAAACAGTGGACACTTTGTGAATTAAAGCCCTATATGTATTTGCAAACTACCTAAAGTACACCTTTTGCTGATAAGATTTGAAAATGGCTGGGATGCTTAAACACCTAGCCGCATCCTCTGTTAACAGAGGACAACCGAGTTCATTTTATGCTCACGAGAAAAACAATCCAGTGCTGCAGGCACTTGACCATGATATAAAACAATTTCAGACATTCATAAAGAAAAAGAATAGCCCTTCTTACAAGCCAGGAAAAGATGAAGCGGCATCACGAGCGTGCGTATACAGACATTTGTATCTATTCTTGAACATTCAGTCAGAAAAGTGGATAAAGATGAGTGATAATGCCAGATCACAGAAGTGTCGTGACGATGGAGGTGTCGTTTCGACTGCAATTTTTGGGATAAATTATAAAGAAATGATAAGGGAAAACAACAAGCGTATAATTTTCTTTCAACATGCACACTTCGAATTTTAAAAGCCATTATATTATCTTTCAAAAACTATTTTATGTATTATTCAGCCCCTTTAATAGCGAACATGTGAATATGTTTCTGGTAAAATGGAATTTTGTTGATTTTTGCCATTTTTACTATCTTTGCTTATCATCCTCATCCCAACTGAATTCAGTCGAAACGCAAAAAAATTTCGTCAAAAGTACCGCTAGTCTCCATACCTCTGTATCTGAGCTACAACGCGCTGCATTTCCAGCCCAAAGGGGTAAACTTTCTGCGCTCTGCCGCAATAAACCAATTGATACTTTCATACCTTTCCGATGGATGTGTCGTTTCCGTTGCAAATTAATTGAGGAACGTTATAAAGAAACGATAAGGAAACCACACCATATCGCAAATTTCCCAAAGAAGCGAACTTACGCATTAATTAGTAATCGTCTGTGATTTTAACAACTATTGTAGGTATTATTCTGTCTACTATGAATATGTGTCTATTAAAATTGTAATTTGTCATTCATTTATAGTTTTCCCTATCATTATTTGTGCAATTATCCGAATCTAATACGACCAAAACGCTAACTCCAAAAATTTCCGATATAATTCCAGGTTGCAAACCTATATACAAACATACTGAAAGCCTCCATGCTGTTCTTTGCAATACAGGTGCAGTTTTAAAATAAATGGCGTGTGAGTAAAGTTAAGTGACCAAAAATTTAAATAAGGGGGTTAACTGCCAGATACAGAACTAGGTGCAAATTTTTTATGTATACCCGTTAAATTTACATTATAATTTGTGCGATGTTGAATATATGTAAATATTGACTGGCTGAGATTTAAAACATAACAATGCATGGTGTACTAACTCTAGATTTTAGCGTTTTGTTTAATTAAATAATGTTTTGTATGTGCCTTTGTTGATCAAGGTGTTAATGCTACTTGATAAGTACGCATATAAAATTTAATTTGGGCCAGTTGCTAATATTTTTTGTTCATAAACTAAGAGGCTTCAGCTTAAGCTTCTTATTTCGTTCAATACCGTGTCACATATATTTGCTGCTAAACTAATGTTATGGGTTCGAGATTCTGAGGTCCATGCGTTCAATTATAAAAACGGTCAAATTGCAGAAAAATCGCAACATACTCCTTCTTGATGCTTCTTTACCAGTCGCCTAACCATTTTCCCGAATAGTGCGGTAAGGCGTTGGACTGATAATCACGAGGTCGTGGATTCAAGCTTTTTATCATTCTTTAGGCAAAAATGGCCAAATAAACGGATGGTATTAAAAGACACACACACACAGAACAAAAAATGCTGTTCGTCACACAGATCCTGCCCAATTACTATTGATAGCAATGTTGTGCAGAGGCCTTCTACCAAATCTAAATTTTGTGAAAACAATTGGTCGGTTTCTTATTTCACACTTATAATATCTTCAGTTTCACGGCTGGGCACAGTGTCCACGGGTATTCATGTTTACTTCACAGAATCACTGGGAATTCCGTGAAAATACTACTCATTGAAGAGTGGAGCTAATTTTTAATACATCCATCGCCATGTGTTTATAAATAATAGAGAGATCTCCCCAGAAAGCATCTGTTTTTATAACAGTGAATTGACGCCCATTGGTCAGATTTTAAAGGCTGCATACATACTTCCTTTTGTGGTATGCAGTTACGCGGTGTTTGCTTCCGCCATCTTTTTTGCAAACATCATTGAAAATTAAAGTTTAGTAGTAATCACACATGCACTATTTTATTTTTGCAGAGCGGACACACTGTTCGAGCTGTGGAATAAATATGAGCACAAACTGCCGCTGTCATTGTATCAGTCAAAATTACTGGAGGTTGGCGATTTCCTAACGTCTGTTGGAGTAAGTTACTCTGTTTTGATTTATCGTGTTAGAGTTGAGATTTTTTTGAGAGGTATTTATTTAAAAATACTACATGATCACTAAAGTTTACATACTGTATAGTCCCCATTGCATATAAAATAATTATCTTTGTGACAGAACAATTATTATAATTATTTCACCCCCTCAAGCTGGATGGAAAAGATGGACTAAAAAGGATGGATTAAACGTAGTCTTATATTAAATGTAGTGTCAGAATTATTGTGCGTTACGTTATTTTAAATAATAATAATAATAATAATAATAATATTTTTACAGCCATAAGCTGGTTTGAAAAGAATGATTGTTATTGTGGGTTTTAAGTTTCTTTCTAACATAGAAGTCTCGTTTGTTACTCTTACTGTTATTTACAGGAGTACAATTTGGCCTTGTATCAGTGTTACATGCGCTACCTGAAATACTTTGGTGATGTCAATGTGGATGAAATAACAGATATTGACACCTTCAAGAAAGTGTTCTTTGCTGAAGGCTTCGACGGAGAGACGGCTGGTTTCACGGTTAGTCATGTAACACCAGATCTGCATGGCCTTATGTTGATCATGTGCTGTATTATTTATTGTGGGGGGGGGGGGGGGTCATCGTATTATATTATGATAAAGTGATAAAGTGAAAACTCGTTATTACAATATATGGCTATAACTGTCATGTTTAAAAAGGGAAAAGCTTAACTGGAGCCATAAAATTATGTCCTTTCTGGCACTGTATCGTTATAACCGATGTTATAACGATAGTTTCTGTTGTACAGTGAAAATCATATACACCGGATAATCTGAAGTAATCAAGGCCTATCAAACATTTCCGGTAAACATATATTCGGTTTTTACGGCATTTTAATGACGATGTGACCAAACAGAGTTAAGCGGGCTATGCTCTTTTGATTGTGTTAAGTGAAGAATGCACTGATATGGATTTGGCAAATGTATTTTCATAAATGAAACTGTGAAATGAGTTGCGAATTTGATTAAAAGTGTGTGCTAGGCGTACTTCTCACTATATATGACACTCAGAGATAATGTTTGGTTTTAGACGAGGGATAAGGTAAGGAATATTATGGGCGACCAGTTTATGTTTTTAAGCAGTGCACGATATTATCAAATGTTAGTGGGTTATTTTCGTTATAGAATATGTCTTGTTAAGATATTTAGTTCATTGGAAACACAGATGTTTTTATTTTATATATCACACAATTATATATCCCTTTCAAATGGTGATTGATTTCTTGTCCTCCGAGCGGGTTGTATCAGTTCTGTTTAAGTTTCTTGTTTTTGTTGCTGTTTCAGTTATATCTGTTTTCAAGACTATTTTTCGGCTTTTCTGCAAATCATTTTACTTTTCCTGTCATGTATAAATTTTACTCATGCAAAGTGCATTATTTCCTCATGCCATGTGTCTTCTCTTTTTCGCCTATGCGTAGTTTTCCGTTCTCCTTGCATCAAAATTAAAGCGTTTCACGTTTCCCAGATTTAGTTTTCGTTGCGCATGGGTCTTTCCGCACTCCACGTTGCGCCGTATACATCTTTCTTTTTTCTCAACAAGTTCCGACTGGTTTGCCACTGAAGAAAATGCAGCACGATCTTTCTTTAAAAATGTCAATTATGGTGTCTGCCTTTATTGAGTATCTGATATTGTTGCGATTGGAAAATTTTCTGCTGCGAACTAGAGACGGGTTCTTTCATGTCAATGAATTCTCACTTTTTCACGCTCTCGGTTGTGTACTCGGTTATGTCGTGGTTTTTGTATTTTGAAACGTATTATATCATATTATACATTTGAAATCTATGCGTGTTGCCTTTTAAAAACCGCCAAGCTGTTTCAATTTTGAGTTAGATGAATCGTGTACAGTTTGAGAAATCTGATGAAATTTTTCTTCAGTTAGTAATAAAAAATATCTTTTTACCTTTAATTGGAAATTTATGAAATGTGAACCGATTTTAAAATTTGGCATGTTTTGCATTTGTTGCAGTTTCGAGCCTTAATGGGTAAGACCATTTGTCAATACCAGCAAATCAAATCAACGGATCCAAAGCTGCAGAATCTTCAAAATATGGAGAAGTGTGTTGATCAGCTGAGGTTTCTGCGCTTGATCACGCAGGTCATTCTACCCAAAGAGAGACTCTGCTGGCTGGTTTATAATGGTGAGTAATTTATCATTTTTATTGGTATAGTGAATGGGCCTACTGCATGGGCCTGAATAACTTGTTCAATAATGCATACTAAGGCCTCGAAGGAATAAAATTTAAGGAGTATAGTAAGTTAAATTTGAAGTTAACATCCTCTAAACAAGCTAAAAGAAGTTGAAAGCATGGAAGAATTCGTTCACAAAAATTCTAAGAACGGTGTATCGTTTACTGAGAGATAGGCTATTTTCACGAGATAAAGTGCAAATTGGGGCTATCTCTTTTTGTTTTTTTTGTTTTTTGTTTTTTTGTTTTGTTTTTGTTTTTTTTTGCTTTTTTTTTTGCCTCCTGTACTTCATACCAGACGCAGTTGAATAATGCGCATTTAACTTTTGTTGGGGTTTTCTTTTTTTGTGACGCAGGAACGATTCATATATACAGCATAGCACGACACCTGATGTCTCTCGGGCACTCAGCAAAGGTAAAAGGCAAATAAATACACATTATGAATATCAAAAAAGTTAAGCAAAATAAACGTCTTGAAGTGTGGATATTACAACATTTTTACTGATTCCTTGTATTTCATGGAGCTTTGCTGGTCTCAACACTTGAACTTCTAATTTGAAGTAAAAAATACAAAGACCACTGTTGACTGAGTCACTGTTGAAAAATTATCTTGAAGCAAAAACGCTGCCATCTTGTAGGTGCTGGAGTTTCTGCTGTGGGCGTGTATGTGTATGGAGTCGTCGGTACCTTTGCTGGCCGTCAAGTACCTGAGCTGGCGGGCCACTCTCTACACGGCCGTGTGTCAGTGTTACTATGACTGTAAATCTGGCCAGTATGCCGAGGTAATGACAGCTAAGTACATGGGGTCATGATTTTTTATTTTGTATTTTCTTGATATGTCTCATGTGGTCTTCAACATCCTATATATTCAGCAGCGTGGTGGAGAAAATAAAAGGGGTCAAACATATTGTATTGGCAGGAATTCGCAAGACGTGCACTATCAAAAATTAACGAACTCAGCCAGCTGGAAGCAATGAGTAACCATCCGGAGAGCAAAGACGTGGAGCAGATATTCAGATATGCAACGGTCAAGGTACAACATATCGTTATCCTAAACAATTCTGTCAAGTCATATTAGTAATGTTCATTGTTGCCAAAAGACTGGCTGCCTGAAGCAAATCTTTATATTATGTCAAACGGTTATGCACCCATCTTGACTGGATCTGTTAAGTTATGTCATTGTTTTAAAACATACTACTAAAGGAACAACCTTTAATTTATTTTTTTATAAGATGGCTGTCATGGTATACAAACGCTGTGTGTTTGAAAGACGGAAAGTTCCAAAAGGGTTACTGAGGCCCAAAACAAGAACCAACCTTAAAGACGCTGCAACGGTATGGCCATTTAAAATATGTTTTTAAAATAAATATATATTTGTGTAGATAGTGCAAAGAGCGAACTGTACGTCCTTTATTGAAGTTTGAGTTTTCACACTTGTCAAAGATTGGTGCAATTTGACAACTGGTTTATCGTTAATTTGAACTAATCACTAATATTTTGGTAGTACTTTTAAAACATGAGTTTTTCTTGATATTGATTTAAAATTATTATTAATTTGTATTAATTGGTATAATCGTCAGTTTAAGAATGACATGTATAGAGTAGAAACTCCTAAACACATATCATCGAGATCTATGTTGTGTTTCTAACTTTTGAAACTGTAATGAATAATTAACTACATAATGCATGTTAAATGTTAGTACTAACATTTTAAACTAACCATTTAAGAGCATGCATGAGAAAGAAATTTGTTTAACGTAGCAATCATATTCAATGTTAGTCTCGAAAGAAAGGTTACTACAGTCGTATGAAACAGCCAGACGAGGTACATTGGAATTGCGAGTGCCAAGAAACCTTCGCTTTCGCAGTAGTGCTGGTTCATATACATGCTCATGATCTTTGTTCTCAGACGTTCACTTATAAAATGGCCTTTCAAGACAAACGTTCCAAATTAAAAAAAATTCCAAGCTTTAATGCAATATTCACAATGTCCAGGTGTCTTAGAAATTTAGAAGTGGTGAAGCATTTTGGCAGACAGCGTGAAAATATCCTCGACTGAGTAGCACACACACACACACACACACACATATATATATATATTTATATAGAAGTACCTTCTAAAATTTTTGTAAGCTCTCCTAATTTGACAGAGATAGCCATATGTGTGCATTCCGTCATTTGTGCTGTTTTATTATGGACTCAAAACGATAATGGAACTTTGAAAGCGCCTCAATCAACAAGCAATAAACTGTTTCGTCAGCCTGTCTTTCATGAGTCTCGCCGCAGTGCTGAACAAATTAGCAATAACGGCCGTACATTTCCAGCAGAGCACCACTTTCTGTCTCCAAATGTTGCAACTGAAAATTAAATTTTAGTGGACTTCAGACTTTCACTAGTAAATTTATTCTTAAATTACAACAATACAGCATTGTTAAAATTGAAAACAAAGAAACATTCTTTTAAAATTGTAACCAATGACAGCACGAAATTCACATTACTAAATCCGCCATAAAGTTTAGCCCAAAAAATCACCCTAGCTGTATCGTTAACATAACAGTCGTTTAGTGCACTTGTTCTAGACAGAGTATATGAGCCTTACTATTGTAAACTCTCAAAAAATGAGTTGTATTTACTTTTTTCTGAGGCACAGATCTCTGGCACCGTTAGTACCAAAGCGGACTATATCATGGCAATTTTTTGGAGAGCTACTGTCCTAAATAAAACATGAAAAGTGTTAGTTTTCTGTGTTTAAATCAAAACTATTCTGCTCGTTGGAATCCTACAAGCACGGGCAGAACCTTCAATGATACTTTTACAAAAAAATCCGTGATTGCAGGTGTTTTGGTTTAATTCTTGTAATGATTTTCGTATAGCAAAGAAACGTTCATTGTATTGAAGTGAAATTTCTTGAATTCACATGAGAAAAGTTTTCAAAAAAGATTCTTCCAGCAAAAGTTAGTGTTAATATATTTTTTATGAGTGTTTTTAAAAGTACCCATATTGAATGCCAGTATATTGGATAAAAAAACGCTTTTTTACTGACGGTGTAATTATAATTAATGCATGGCAACACAATCATGATGGGTGTGTTTAAAGTCTCAATTCATAGTTTTTTAGTTTCTTGTTGTTGAATGTTTCCTTTTGTGGTTTTGCGTCTGCTTTTTACTTCTTCAGACAAAAATCTATAATGGAATCAGTTAATTGTAAAGTTTGTACAGTGCAAAGGCCAGGTCTTTTACGTGTGAACTGCCTCGTTATCATATTACTGATCGGTTGTAACCTCTATAAATATTTCAGACATTTTTAGTGAAGGCCTGACGGAGAATGCTAAGTGAAAACCGTATATGAACAAAAACCTTGAGAAATTTGTTTGAATAACATTTTGCTAACAGGATCCATCTGACAGCCCAGTGTACAGGCCGAAACCGTTTCAATACTACACTCGTTCAAGACAAAAAGTATTATTTCTCAGCCTTTAACACAAAATAGTATGAAATATCTCGCAATTTCACTGTTATATAAATTTTGACAGAATAAATCTTTCTCGCTTTGCTAAATATATTTTTTATTTGGATGCTTTTTAATATGAGGTACTTACAAGCTAGAAACGAAAACTATGCAAGAAGACTTCACACTAACAAGTAACATTCTGCAAAACTAAAAATAAGATGTATTAAAATCTGATCGTGATATTCAAACCCTGTCAGATGCTTCTAACATACAGACATGAGCCAAAATGAGCAACATTCATTTTAGTGAGTAGCGTAACATGGCTGTATGCTGGCGATAACTGTGAGGAACATGAGCCTATAGGAAGGCACGAAGAGTCATGGCACAGATGACTGCAGTGTGTTTGAATTCGCACACATGACGAGTCCGTAACAAACACTGATGATTTACAGTCCTATTAAACCATAAACACTGTATTATTTAAAATAAGAATTCTGAAACAAATAAGAAACCAGATAGGTTTTGTTAGGCTATTCCGGAATAGACTACCGATAATTCAAATTGCACAGAAATCAATAATGTTCATTTTTCTTATATCAAAGGGTGAAAGTAAGTTGAACAATGTAAATTCTTGTCTTCTGGCGAAAGGAAAATAAAAATATTGAAAACTTGAATTTATATTTGGTTGTTTATCAAATGTTGGTAGTTCAGTATTGAATAACCTATTGAAATTTGAAATTTTTAAAAATTTATTTCTATTTTCAATTTTTTCACCTCTTTCTATTTATAAGGCAAGAAAATAAGTTGTTTTTATAGACTGCAACATAAAATGACGAAAGAATTAAATAAAAGCGATTTCTGTGACATTTGAATTATCTGTAGTCTATTCCGGAATAGCCTACCAAAAAATATCTGGTTTCTTATTTGCTACAGAATTCTTATTTTAAATAATACGGTGTTCTTAGGACAATTCAAATGCAGTACTGTAGCTTCTGTAAACAACACAACTTGCTCTTGCGCTGCATGATTTTTCTGAGTACTTAGCATATTTGAAAGCTATAGGGTGAGCAAATCTAGTAACCTCGCTGTAACACCTTTGTATCTTGTAAGAATGTAATTGCTTTATACTGGCGTCCTCTTTTGACACTTCTGATACTGTGTATTTGGGTGTTAAAACTGACAAGCTGTGGTTGCAAAGCCAAATGACTTTTTTTTAGTTTTTTTTTTCTAGCTAAAAACTAGTCTGTTTTTGCACTCTGTATATCAAGAAAAATATAATTAAAGAATTTTGGTAATTCTTATCTATCTTCTCTAAGAGACTAGAGGTCCGTCGTTTTTCTTTTTATAATGTGAAGGTGGGTGGAACTATACTTCGCCGGATGGAGTTGACCACTGCTGAGAAGTGATTAAGCTGGGGCACGTTTTAGCACCCAGCTGCAAGAAAATCGATTGTAATTTATGCGTCAAAAACCCTTTTTGTAGTCACCGAGTGTGCCCGGGTATTTTAGCATGAAGCTGGAATTTAGAAAGCACTTTGCTATAACATCTCGTGGTGGTGAATTTCTATGCATTTCATGTCTGTGAATTTTTTTTTTCTTTTATAATGTACAAAGTATTTATCTACATTCCATTTTCTGCTCATGCACTGATGACAAAAGCTGATTTTCACTTCTGTCATGGCAACTTGTATAAATCGTATAAAACATTGGGCTCAGGGTGTAGCATATTTGTTGTACAACTATGAATTTTCTGATGCGGAATAGTGACATCTGTTTTAGGATACAAGTTAGATCTAATAGCGGATCTAGATCTTAATTCTGATTATACACGTTTTTAGTGTTAATTATTTATGGTCTGCAAGTGGTGAATTTTAATCTTTCAGTTTATGTAGCGAAAAGTAACTGTGAAACAGAGGTGTAAAATAGGAGTAGTTCTTCCTTAACATGTGTGTTAATCCCTTATTATATTTAAGCAAAGTGATGTCATTATAAATATGTTACTTACTGTGTAGTTCTCAGTAGTGATGGAAGTGGTAGTCTTTACTCAGACTGCTGCTTTCATATGATTACTGTATACTAAAACACACATATGTAAGTTCTGCATGATGTTTGCACAGCAGCGTATGACCTGTGTCTGGGTCAAGTATCAAAGCGTCACCAGTGTCAATCAATGTCTTTGCAGCTGCCTTGGCCGCGCACTCAGAGTGAGCGCCTATTGGTGGACATGTTTGAGGGAAGCTCCGCCCAGATGCTGGCCATTCAGGAGGCCATGTCGGACAGTAACCGCCGCACGCTCATCAGCATGCCACCAGCGCTGGACCACGAGGTCGAGGTGCTTGACGTCTTCGCCGAGATGTTCATGGCTGCCCAGGAGATCATCGCCGGTGGTGGTGGAGCACCTGTAAGTATTCTTTTCAACACCGACAAAAAATATTTTAGCCTAACAGTTTAAATACATTTTTTGTGTATAAAAAATTTTTTCTGCCTGAATATAAATCGTATAACTCTTTATTTGGCAAAAAATGAAATACCTGTGAGTATTTGGTTGTTTCTACTTTTAAGACCATGTACACTGGAAAGGACAACAAAGGAAAGGGCATTGTGGCGGAGATAACTCACCCGAAATTCGATGACTTCAAAACTCCACGCATGGGCGGCGTTCTCAAGAACAGAACCCTCATTGACTTGGCCTTGAAAGGTGAGCAAAAGTATACAAAGTCCACCCCGAAATATCATGTATGAAAAAAATGACTAACTCTGTGAGATGTATCGTATGAGTGGGGTTAGATTCAATTTTTGTGTGGCATATGGCTGGCATATTCAACTCTTGTGTCTGAGATAACGAAATTCCTCTTATTCTTGATTGCCACTGCGCGTACGAAGGAAAGAGCAGTATCTTAACAGTGCATCCCTGATAAGGGATGAAAAACATCACAGAGGAGTGCAAAATATCCAGCCTAATATAGAAGAGTTTATAATTGCACTAGAAATCATGAAATAAAAGTAAAACCGACACTCGATTGTGGCCGGATCCGAAAAGTCCGCTCTCAGCCTTGCACACGCTTTGCTTTCAGGCTCAGAGAGGTTTTCGCGTTTTAGGATTAGAGAGGTTTTCGAATTGGTCCAACCGTAGTTTTATCTGAATGAATACACCGTTGTGGTTTGCAATTTGCTGCTAAAATTGACAGCTGATTTTTCAGTTAAGCTTTTACAATGGCATCAGGTGCAACACTTTCAAGTGATTTCCTGTTTCTGTTATGTACACCGTCTGAAAGAAAGGATATACTACTTCGTGGAGTGTGTTGTTTTCAGGCGAAGACGGCGTGCCCTTGAGCACGGTGGTCAAGGTCGTCAAGCACGCCTATAACTACGAGCAGTGGGACACGTTCGACAATATGATCGAGCACGCCCTCGCCGCTGTCCGCGAAGCCAACGACCCCAAATACGGGCCCGACGAGAAAGCCCTGGAACTACTCATTGTACGTTGTGTATTAGCTTTTGAAGACCTATTTTTAAACTGTTTGATATGAAATTATTATCATTGTGCATCTGGCAAAGTGGAATTTTCAGTTGCATACTTTTAATTCAGCTGGTTGTGCTTGGCGATAGAATGGGATCATCCGACGATTCGGGTTCAGTTGTCAATGACATAAACCAGTTAATTCCATACTATTTATAGTCCCACGCTGTTGTTTCACATGTAGAATATTGCAGTTAATAGCGTAACCCGGATACACGCATAACTGCCATTAATGGGCTATTGAAGTAGCTGTTTTACTTTTTGTCTCGCGAGTTGACTACATTCACGTAAGTCAAGTCGCCATATGAACGTGTATTTACCGGCAGGCGTACGACAGGGTGGTGCCACGATCGAAGCATCGAAAGCTCTTCCAGAACCAAGACGACGATGACGAGGAGGCGACACAGCCCCCGCCCACTGCTGCCAGGGAGGCGAAGAAAGAACCCGAGCGTGAGCTGCCTAACTTTGTTCCCTTTTCATATGTGTATTCTGTTTTGAAATAATCCGGATTTTGAATAATGGGAAATTAGAATATTTTTTTAATTGAGGTGCATTATAAAATGGTTTATAATGATAAATGATAATCACGCCATAAGGGCTTGTTTTACAATACTCACTGGTGTATTTTTTTTATTTTTTATTTTTTTTGTAAATTGGTAAAATATATGTTATGTCTTGGCATCGATTTTCTAAGTTAAATAAAAAATCCTGAAGTGTCAGTGTGATGCCTGCACTGTATTTACGCTTTCCCTAACACTCCTTTGACTTGGCAGCGGTTCGCACGATCAGCAATCTAGAGGACCATCTGATGTCACTCACCGATGTCCTCTTGTCGGTTGTCAACGGACCGTACACGGTGAGTATTTCATGGAATAATCGTACTAAGTAATAACGACAATAACGACAATAACGACAATAACGTAATAACGACAATCACTTTCTGTTTGACTATTGTCATTTAAACGTCTTTGCGATATTTTCTTTCACCCCCACCCCTCCCCCTTTTTCTCGTTATATCGCCAAACAACTGGCAAAATGTAGATATTATCCAAGTTCTTATATTTGCATCTTTTTGTGTGTTCGTTATTTTTTATATTCTTCTTCTGCAGTTAAATTTCGGAACTATATAGCATAAAAGTGACTCAGAAAACGCTTTGAAATCTACTAAAAATTGTTGCTGCATTTTCCTGATTTCTGCACTGCAGTACCTGGTTTTTTAAAGTTGTAATTCTTAGTGTTTTTCTTTTCTTTTTTTTCGCCACAGCAAGCGGAGGTGGACATGGACATGATGGTCGACGCCTCTCTGATGCTGTGGAAAAGATGCAAGGAAGTCTTCGCCAAATACCAAACCGGCTCCACGGACAACCCCAAATATCTGCAGCGCATGGAAAATCCCTCTAAGGTGTGTACTCAGTGACAGGCCCGTCTTAAATCCCTCTAAGGTGCATACTCAGTGACAGGCCCGTCTTAAATCCCTCTAAGGTGCATACTCAGTGACAGGCCCGTCTTAAATCCCTCCAAGGTGCATACTCAGTGACAGGCCTGTCTTAAATCCCTCCAAGGTGTGTACTCAGTGACAGGCCCGTCTTAAATCCCTCTAAGGTGCATACTCAGTGACAGGCCCGTCTTAAATCCCTCTAAGGTGCATACTCAGTGACAGGCCCGTCTTAAATCCCTCTAAGGTGCATACTCAGTGACAGGCCCGTCTTAAATCCCTCCAAGGTGCGTACTCAGTGACAGGCCCGTCTTAAATCCCTCTAAGGTGCATACTCAGTGACAGGCCCGTCTTAAATCCGTCTAAGGTGCATACTCAGTGACAGGCCCGTCTTAAATCCCTCTAAGGTGCATACTCAGTGACAGGCCCGTCTTAAATCCCTCTAAGGTGCATACTCAGTGACAGGCCCGTCTTAAATCCCTCTAAGGTGCATACTCAGTGACAGGCCCGTCTTAAATCCCTCCAAGGTGCGTACTCAGTGACAGGCCCGTCTTAAATCCCTCTAAGGTGCATACTCAGCAACAGGCCCGTCTTAAATTCAGACAGTTGATTCCTCTATCTGAGGAGTAAGTGGAACGAAAAATGATCGGCTTTAAGTAATTAAAACTATTTAGAAATACTTAGGTATTTTTTATGTTGATTCTAAGATGCTTTTAGAAGGAACGTCCAAAAAGTGTAATTTTATAGAAAAAAAAATGTAGTTTTATAGAAAATGAAATGGTATATACTTAAATTTAACCAACTTTCTGTGAAATAAATTCACTTTTCCCCAAAGAAAGGACAGTTAAACAATCTACAGTAAAAACATCCACATACACCTAATATGACCTTTATGTTGAGAACATTAAAATCAAAGTACATCGTTTTTGCAAAGACTGTAGAGATGTCGCGAAGTCGATTACGAATCTAAGATCTAATGATATCATTTGTCAGTTTATTACAATCTTAATAAGACAATTGTCATGTAAGCACGTGACTATTGCATAATTCAGAAGGGGGTGGAGGGGGGGGGGGGCTTTTTTCTTTGGAAAACAGCAACAACAAAAAGAACGTCTAGCCAGGGTGTGTATTGTGCGAAGCAGGACGAACCGCTTGTTTTTCAGTGGGTGTACATCTTGGAGGGCGTACACAAGGTGGTGGGCTGGTGCGGCATCAGTGCCGTCGACCCCGCCCTCACGGCCGAGGTGGTACTGCGTCTGGCCCTCGTCTTTGAGGCGTCGGCCGCCCTTGATGAGAAGAAGCGCACTGGTAAGGAGCCTCTCCCGCTGCCCTGCACACACACCCCCCTCCACCACACCTAACCCCCAAACCCAACAGGCCGCGCCCTCTGTTCGCAGTCAATGTTGTCTGTGTAGGTCTTTGCTTGTGTACATGGTAGCATACACCGTGTAGTAAAATGTGTATTAAAATGCTTTAGTCGCTAACGCCATAATTTGCAGAGTGTCTTTTTTTACCAGTATAAATGAAATATGACCCATGAAGATGAGGGTGATTTTAGGGAGGGGGGGGGGGGGGTTGGTCGTAGCAAGCACACGGGCAGCGTAAGAGGCCCGTTCTTTTTGGCGTTGTGTGTAGGCCTATTTGCTAATAGCCACCTGTGCTAAAACGCGACGTTTAAAATTTGAATTCAGCGCATTCTGTACTTTTTTCAGCTCTGCACATTATTGCTCAGTTTAGAGACTAATTTAATCTTAACTTAAGCATTATTTAATATTATAAAACTGATAAAAACCTGGCGTTGAAAAGGAAAAGTTTTCATGTAAATAACACTACCAAAACTGACTATGACGAACCGATTTAATATCACACAAGAAAACTTAGTTATTGATGTTCTTCTGCAAAACCTTAGCATAATAATACATGATTCGTCATAGATTTCACTTAGATTGTTTAAAACGGATTGGCACTGTGTAACGCTTTAATTCCCAGCTGCACCTTCCTGATATTATTTTTCATTCTTTTCCTCATATAGAATTATGCAGGTTCGGTCTGATCCAAAGAAATGGCGCTCACCATAGTTTTTTATTATTATTTTTTTTTTCATCATGTTTTTTTTTTACTTAACGGTTCCCAGTGTGTGCTAAGAGACAGTAGTATTTTTGCAGGGCATATGACTGCATCGCAGAGGAGTGCTCAAGATATCTGATTTATCAGAGAATATATATGGCCATCAAAAATCATGAAACAAGAATAAAACCGACACTCGTGTTTCGACTGATCCGAAAACCCTCCCTCAGCTGTGCATGCTGTTTGCACGAACCTCGATCAGCCCAACTGCTGTGGTTTTATCATTATATTTGGCACACATATTGGCTGATGCAGTAACCCGAGTCTGTTACCACGAGCGAACCGAGGATTACGTGTACTTTGCCCTACAATCGTTTTCCCGGAATCTGTGCTGCTTATACACCCATTTCTCGCTTGTAATATTTCCTCATGTATAATACACGAGGCCGCGCATGCTTTTGCTTATTCTTACCTAGCACGTAGTCAACAAGACACGCTGAGTCGCATCCGGGAATTTGAAGACGAGCAATCGGTGCCTTCCACAATCAGAGGTAACTCAGAAAGATTCAGCAGAGCGGCACAGTTGTAATCCGTGAAGTCGTGACCCTTTGTCAGTGCTTCGAGATAGACGTAGTTCCGTACACCTTTGCGTTATCTTATCTCTTATCTCATCCAGATCGCACATTATTTCCTAAAATCATGCCACATCAAAGAGTGAACAACTGATAATGCATGATTACGTGACATTAGGGTTTATTTTGTTTAATTTTAGTCGACTCTTTTTACTTATAGAATAAAATAGTCTTGCGTTATATTTTGTTCGCTGATATTCATAAAAGACTCGGATATTTCCATGAGCTTTTTAACAGTTCATACATTTCCTTGTTTGTTCAGTTGAGACTACCTCTCCGAGCAAGCGCCAGGGTTCGAACCTCTCCATGAGCACGGCCGTGAGCCGGGAGACGAGCCACGCGGGAGGAGGTACGACGACAGTCGCCTCGCCCGCCAAGCCCGCGCCCCCCGAGAAGGAGAAAGAGAGAAGCGTCCGCGCCTCCAAGATGAGCATGACTTCGGCCGCCGCCGGCGCCTTGTTCGGCCAGAGCGTGCGCGAACAGCTTCTACAGGTCAGTGCTCTCTAGGCGCCTTTGTCATGAAGTCTTTTTGCACCCGGGTGGGCGTGGGGTTAACTAAGGAGAAGGATACTAAAGGATGGAAATCGGATGAAAGCGATGTTCGTCTGTCAATTTTACTAAGAAATATTTATTAACAATAGCTGTCTTAAACGGTTTTACAAAAGTGCTGTTTGGTATTTGTATAGTTAAGTCATTGATAACTCCTGATTCAAGAAGTTATTACTTGGACAATGATTCTGGATTTGCTTTAAAACTTGAAATACTTAAGTGCTGTGTTCTACACTAAAAGTAAATAGTTTATAGAATGATATGACTGCAAATGTAAAGAACACTATTCTGAGACAATGTCCTTGGACAAGATATTTCCTTTGTTTCAGTTACTGAATGTATCGTGAAAACTCTGTGTTGAAGCAACAATGTTTGTCTCGTGATTTATTCCTTATTTGGGACTCTCCATATTTATCTTTAGGCTCGTGAAATCTTGGAGACTGGCTTGCGTTACGTCAGCTTCGCCCGCCAGGTGGTAGCGCTGACTGACCAAAAATCAATCGCTGATATCGGCTGGGTAAAGGTAGATAACATTAAGACCTGGATTTAAAGTGATTGTAATAGAGGAGGTTATGAGTACATTCTTTGAAACAACGCAAACTTAACAAATAACTGCTTTGAAAAGGCTTCTATCTGTAATTACCAGATAATCCGGCAATATAAAAAAGTAACATGTCTTGAAAATCATTTCATATTGAACCTTGAGGGTATTCTAACAACTCCCTTCCCTGACGTCATTGGCAGGACCTGAACCGTGACATGTTTAAGCCGCAGAGCGTTGAGGAGATGGAGGCGCTCATATCGAACCCGCCCGCGGCCCCCGGCGAGGGCTCGGGCGAGGCCGAGTCGGTGTGGAACATGGTGAGGGACCTGCACCTCGAGCTCATGTTCATGCACCACCGCGTCTGTCTCAAGCTCGTCGCACTGGGCCCCGGTAAGTTGTTGACCTTGACGCTTGGCCCTGGAACTTGTCTATTCGCAAGTGATAACTGCACTTCGGTCTCATTAAATACTAGCTGTATTGTTGGCCCTGTGTTGACGTCACTGTTGGCCTCAGTAATGTTGACACCATCCTTAGTCTTGGTAAGTCTTGACCTCACCGGTAGACCTAGCGAACTCCCGAAGATTTATTTCTGTGTGAAACGCAAGAGCTGAGGTTGCATTGTAAAACCTGTAAAATTTTATACATGCAGCTTTTTGTGCTTTAGAGCTATATCAGGCATTTGTGGTTTTGGACACGTCTCCGCATTATTATTGGTGGACTTTTGTCCATCTCATTGAGGGAGAAAGGGGGCATGAGTGAAATAAGTTTGTGTTATAGTGGTATAAATGCTATTTTTCCACCTGCAGATCCACGGGGAGAGAAGGCAAAAGCAAACCGCTCCGAATCCGAAATGTCAAAGGTTAGTGTCTCATTAACGCGACACAGTCCAAAAGCTGCTAAGATCGATAGTTGTGACTAGAAAAGGGACGATCCCAGGGGGAAGGGAGGTGGGGCTGGGTGGAGGGGCTATAGTTTGCTCGCCGCTTTAATATGAGATCTACATATTAATAGCTGTTAGAGGGATGAAATTCATAAAGAGGTACATAAATCAGCGGAAATGGTGTTTTGATATTAACAGTTGTTCAGTTATTAGAAGTGTTCGAAAACAGGTGTTGGACGATATTTTTTTTTTTTTTTTTTTGCTTTAATTTACTTAGAGCTTTTTGCATTTTTCAGGCGGAGGACAAGCTGGGCGCTTTCATTGAGAACTTTGAGGAACTCCTGAAGCACTGCAAGCGCAACAGCGTCTCCAAGGCCCTGCTCTACATGCAGCAAGCTCTGACGTCAGCTAGCGGCGGCACGCCCTCCTCACAGCAGCAGCACTACTTACAGGTGCCCGCAAGACTTGTTGCTCACGTGTTCTGTGCGCGTAGTGTGTCACTGTCACGTGTTCTCTGCGCGCAGTGTGTCATTGTCACACTGTCATGTGTTCTTTGCGCGCAGTGTGTCACTGTCACGTGTTCAGTACACGAACAGTTATACTAGACAATGAAGCTGTTCTATGGACAATATATCCAAAGGAAATACCATAAACTGTGACACTGACTGCAATGTATTGTACGTTTTATCATATAAAGAACTGAAATTTATGGCTTAATTTTAAATGCATTATTATTTCATGTATTTATTGATGTTTTGTTATTTTTCTTAGACGGCAATGTCGCTGATCAAAAAGGCAGAGGAAGAGGAAAAGAGTGTTTATGTGGTAAACACACAGTGTAGATACACGCCCGAGGCGCCCATGGTGGGCCGCGTACCGCCCGCCCCGCTCCTGCTCTGCCGCACCGAGTCCTACATGACCTTCAAGCCCGCACCCTTCGTGCCCGAGTCGGGAGAGAAGGTAATCTTGCTACAGGCTGAGGTTCGCTCAGTGGTGACTGTTTGAATACCCCCCCCCCCCCTCCTAATCGGGTCGGTTCATTTTTTTTCAGTACACCTTTCTGTGTGTAAGAAGGGAAAATGTTAAGAAAAAGTTAAAAGAACTTGCTGTGCTTCAAGTGGGAATTTTTATCTATAGTTGTTTAATCCAATGTGCGCACTTATTTGCTGCTATATACTTAAATAGGTTGCTTGGTACCGGATATTTGCAAGGTCAGCTGCCGGATCAAATGTCAAGGTCAGACTGAATGATTACTTCCTGCCGGGAACAGGTGACGCAGTCTTGCTTTTGACTAAGTATATAAGAAAAAAGTGAGCGTTTTAGGAATGTAAACTACCAGGTCAATAGCAGAATTTTAATGTTATCACTTGTTTTATGTGAAATTGCAGATAATCACCGTAGATATTCTTAGATAAGGAATACAAGGACATGATCATTATTCTTTTCAAACAAAAATATATCAATCAAATAAAAAAGAGATTTAAATGTAATTGCACACGATAGGAGACGAGGTGCCGTCTTTTAACTGTGAGCTGAAGGTGAGCGGCCTGACAGCCGGGGAGAAGTACATGTTCGCTGTGGCCGCGTATACGGCGGGAGGCAAGCTGATCGGGGACATGGTGGGCGAGTCGACCAAGCCCCTCCTCGCCTCCCACCCCATGCCGCTGCTCATGACCTGGGCCTATCTCTGTCAGGTAACACGCTTACCCACATGTCTCCAAAAATAAATAAATAAGTAATTAAAGTAAAAATTAAAAACTAAATTAAATCAATCAATCAATAATAATAATAATAATTTTGAAGCGAGCTAAATTAGATTTTTCAGTGTGCCGTGAAATTAAAACAGGGTCATGTTCTTTGTTCTCGGTTTAGAATCCATTAAAACCTGTGTCAGAGTCAAAATCGGGGTTTAGCGGCTTATTTCGTGCTGGGTCTACAAATTCTGTACCTGGTTTTGAAGTTGTGCCGCGACGTTTTAGGTGCCTTATTAACGGTCTAGTTTTTTGTTGTCCTATGCGCCAGGTGAGCTACCAAGTTGGCTGCTATCCTATTGCCAAAGAAGCCAGTATTATTCTCTGGAATCACTTCGTAGCCGAGCCTCCGCCGCCGCAGCAAGTTACCTACGTCACTTCCGCCCAGACTGACTTCAAGCTTACGTTGCATAGGTAGCAGTAGACTTCTCTTACACCAATTTAGGCCATATCTTACTGTTAATCAATTGATTATTAACATTGTAAGGAAAACGAAACACAACATTGCTTTGTAATCCTGGTTATTTTTCTCAAAAAATTTAATAAAAAATAATAAATAATAATATTAGCGTAGTGATCTTACATGGCAAGGCCTATGTCATCGCCATCACATTGCGCGCTCTTTTTTTTTTTTGTATAGACTGAATCACCGCGTGGTGGCGCAGGCGTCGCCGGTGCTCCTGCGCATGTTCCTGGCCAGCATCTTCAGTCACGTGGACATCAGCGTGAAAGAAGGCAAGCTCTTCTGCGACAAACTCAGCGACAAAGGGCCCCTCTACCAGGGACAGGTGTGTGGTACTCTGAGCGTAAATTTTAAGTTAAACGTGCAATTTGTGAAGGAAATACGTGTATACATCTTCCAATATATTTTATTATGTATTTTGGAGCGTATTGAAGTGACCATTTATTGTACAGTATGTTAGAAACTGACTCCGCTATATGTTTTGTAAAACCAAACACTCAGGCACATAATGTTACACGCCTTGTTACTCCACAAATTTATAATGGAATATTGACATTGTTTTGGTCCCAGATAAACCGCCTGCTGCAGTGTGAGCAGGTGCTGGTAGTCATGCAGCTATCAGGCTGGTTGAATGAACCCAACCTGGCTCTGCAGGCTGTTGTACAGTGCTACGGTCTCCTTGCGCCTCTCATCCACTACAAGATTCCCTCTACCCCCGTCATACAGGTCAGACGATTCTAACACCTTGTTGACTTTTCGTAACTGTAAATTGTAGGCTTCGGGGCTTGTTAGTAATTTCTATAAATAATTACAGATGTTTTTTGATATGTTGTTATCTAGGAAACAGATAAGACTTTAGTAATTTCAGATTATATACAAAGGATTATATTGCTGTGTTTCTATGCATATGAAAGAAATGAAACGATCTTGTAGGTTTTGGAAAGATGCTGTGTCATCCTGCAAGAAATCCCGCCTCACTTGCGACAGAAGCGATCACAGAGCATCGCGGACAGTCTACATCACATGACCGCCTGCCTCACCTATCACATGGCCAAGGTAGCGCTCGCGCATTTTCATTGGCTGTTCCTATTTTTAAAAACTTTGTTGAAATGATTACTCCAGTTTGAAACAGCAACAACAATGTTAGCCAAGAATCTCGTGCCTTAACTAGAACCTCATTTCGCTAGCGAAATGTTGAACACTTGACAAAAATTAAAACGCAAAAATACTTCCTTCAATGGGTTATTTCTTGAATAATATATTGCAAGCAACACAGCTTGAATACGTCTCATAAGCCGAGTAGTGTTTGGTTTTTGTTGACTTAAGGTTTTATTGACTGATCAGGCAAATATCAAGTTCTAACTAAATCCCAAGTTTCGTGGACCCAGGGCCCGTAGTGCCAGTAGAGGAGATGACACAGGAAATCCGATCACTGTCAAGAAAAAAAAGATACCAACGGCTGCTCGCTAAAATTCATATAGCCCTTGTAAGCCAAAGGCTTGTCAAGTGTTAATAAGTCGCATGTGACGTAATTTCTAGTACAGTATTTAGTATGTCACTGTATGTGGTATGTCACTGTATGTGGTATGTCACTGTATGTGGTATGTCACTGTCATGGTATGACTTCTGTAAGGCTTAGATGATCGGTTCGATGTTGCACTCCGTTGTGCCTTAACAGACAAAACAACCTTTCTTTATAGGTGCTGCGTATGTGGGGACAACGGGCCCTTGCGTCCAGCATCAATCAGATCGCACGTGACATGCTGGCCCTCGATCCAGAGCGTGACCGCAACTCCGCCCTGGATGACTCCAATGTGGACACGACCGAAACGGGCTCGGTGACATTGGCACAGCTGAAAAAGAGGAAGGGCAAACGCCTCCAGTCGCTACCGTCGGGGAAAGAGGAGACCGTGAGCACCGGAAATGAGGAGCTCAAGGCTTTAGAGGCCCATATGCTGAGGCTGTCCAAACAAGGTGCGTTTGTGGGCCGGTCAGAGGTCACTTTGCCCCGACAGTGTGTTGTGTTGTTGTGGTGTGGTGTTTGCAGCATGCTCGATGTTGCTGTGTTTGTAATTTTCAAAGTATAATTTTTCGCGTTGTAGTTGCGAAAGCATATTTCACTCATCCCGTGTATAGCGGTGTTGTTATATCACTGTCGCACATGCAATGTTATAATTTGCAGAGTTTGCAAGCAAGTCTGAAGATTGTGTGTGGTGGTTATCCCTTGTTCTAATGGTGGTTATAAGTTATATGTGGAAAGCGCAAGCCGCTTGTTTATGTGTGAAGTGGTTGAACCTTCACTTTAGATATATATATATATATATGTGTGTGTTATACACATAGAATTAAAAAAAGTTTTTTTCCTATAGTTTAAAGAAAGGATAACAAAAGAAAAAGAAAAATAAAAAATAATAATAATAATAAACAACAGTTTGACTTTGCATGTATTTCTGTTTGTATTAGAATACATGAAATGCAATGATTTATGAGTGTTATCTAATCGCTGCTTGGTAAACCTAAAACCAAAATATATCGTTCAATTGTTAGTGACCGGTACTGTCTCTAACTAATTTGTTTTACATTTATGAAGCCGAATTCCCTGTTTATGTATTGGGAAAGAACTGTAAGTGTCATGATTCCAGCACCTGTACATATTATGCAAAAATAAGTAGCATTATTTTTTTTTAATGATTTTTAAATATTTTGGTTACTTTGTATGAAAATATCAAAAGAGTGCTTTAGATACATTGATTTCACGTTGATTCTCGCAGTAATGGAGATCTGCTTGTATGAACTGGGAAAACGTAATAGGATTTCTTTACGTTTTGATCACGGTGATCTATATATCAGTTATCTTTTTCCAAATCCTTGTAAGATTACCTAATGGAAGTGTAATTTCATTTACGGTGGCAGTCCGACCTAGGTAATGGAAAAAAACAGCTGAAATGGTTATGTATATTATGACATTTGAGGAAAAGTTGTAAATATTTATTATTTATTACACATTATTTAACTGAACAATATTTAAAATCAATAAAAAAAATAAACGTCGGGGTTAAACGTTTCCATTTTCAGATAAAAATCGATGTTATTTTGTCTATAGAGCAGGTGTTAGTTGTAGGGCCTGGTTCTTTTATTTTGTCACTCTGTCAGTCTCTTGTCCTTCAGTTTGTTTGTAATATCTTTTAAACCAAAAGTTGAAAATAGTGATCTTATTCGTAAAGATGGCACTGATGTGTGCCTTCAATGTCTTCAACTCTAGTTATTATGAGGTTTAATCATTTGTGTTTTGCCATTTGAAAGACTCTACCAAGGAACCAAAAGAGGATGGATTTATACGTTAATTGTTGATTTTTGTTTATTTATGTGTTATTATTTTATTTTTCTTAGTAAAAAAATATCTTGCACCTTTCGAAGGGCATGTAGTAGTGTACTGAACAGGTTGTGGGATTTTGCAGCTAATGGATATACAACAATGTGTAAAAAAAAAAAAACAATCTCTGAACTTCTTTTAATTTTTAAAACTTGACGCTCGAAAGGAAAAAAAAAACAACTGTTTAAGTACTAATTTTAAGAATAAAAAATACGTTTATGTGAAATAAACTTGACTGTAATTTGGATCTATAAGTATTTTTTTGCCATTTTTTACTTTATTTATTTTGTTTTACTGTCATTATTTCATCCGTTTACAGCACAAGGGGAGCATGAATTAACTGGAGGAGAGGACCCGAGTATTCTGCATGCATATATCGCCTACTTGCCCAGTAGGATCGCTTATAAGGAAGGTAAGGAGAAAAGGAATATGTTATATAACAAAGGATATACGTAAGAAGGATACACCTTTTTCCATATTTTTTTCAGATCTCTACATTTAACAAGTTTTGGCATTACTTTTATGGATCATGTACATACTTCAATCAAACCAGTTTCCGGATGGATTTCAAGGCACTTATTTTAGTGTCTGTGTGTGTTATAGGGAGGGGGAGGGGAGAGGCTGTGCTTATGGATGATTTAAAGATTTAAAAAAAAAATCACGCTTTTTAACGACCATTACAGTGTGGAAAATTTTAATGTACTACTTTTTAGTGGCCAAATTCAAGAGGCGGGCGCGCTATTTGGAGTTCTTGGTGCAGTGTGCAGAGAAGGCGCTGACTGAAGGCATCGCACCCACTGCTCTCGAATGGTGCGTCGAGACCGAGCAGTGGCTCTTCAAGTAAGCGAAACATCTTTGCTCTTCAAGTAAGTTTAACGTCTTCCAGGCTGCTCTGTACATTATCCGCAGATCGCTGTACTGGAAAAGTAGACGAGGTTTTGATCCATTCCTGCTGGTGGGTATCAAAATGAGAAAATTCTGTTCTGAGCATGAGTTAAATTGTGCTATTTGGGGTGGAATAATCCTGTAAAATAGCAACACAAAATAGCCAAAAAAAAAATGTATGTACAGGACAAGAACACTTACTTTTCATACAGTCGTATTATGCTTGTTTAAATTACACATTACTCACTGCGAAGAATACTTCTGCCGCGGCAGATATTTAATCATTCTTCTTGATCCCAAGTTAAAAGGGCTCATAGTTTAAGCACAAGTGCAAACGGCAAGTATCACGCCTTAATTAGTATATTTTGTTAAAAAAATAAATAAATAAATAAATGATTTCTAATTTCAGACGTAACGAGAATCTGATGGGCACACGTGCTAGCATTGGTAAACAGCCCGGTGCCTTCACCATCATTGGGGATGATCCCAAAAAGTACGCAGCCGCCATGGTGGAGTACACCAAAGAAAAGGTAAACTCCGGTTATCTGCAAGAAAATAAATAAATAAATACAAAATAAAACAAAGAAATCACTGCCTATTAACCGTGGTTCTGGTTTTCACTTTTCTGCGATATTTTTAATGGGCTTATACGCGTATAGTAAACAAGCAATGAATTAGATTTTATGAGTGTTCTAAAAAAGCGTGAAGGAAATCACATCAGTTGACTGCTGTCTTCCAATGACGTCATCGCGTTTTAAGGAGTCTTTATTGAAAGAACTGAAGGAGGGGATAAAGGTCATTGAAAATATGAGGTGATAGGGACTTCTCTTTTATGCCTGTTCAACCTTAAGTATTGATTTATAATTTTTGGTCACAATTTTTTGACTGTTGCTTGTTTTTCTACAATTTTGCGTCTAACACCCTCCTCTACCCCCCCCCCCCCACCACCCGGCTCCTCCCTTTTGCTATTCATGTTTTGACTCCCATCCCCCCCCCCCGACCGCATTAAGAAAAACCCAACCCCCACACTACATCCTAGCGCCACAGAAACATGCCCCTCCTTCCACCCCACATTCAACATCCCTCCAGGAACAAGACAATCATAGCGTAATAAGCAAAATAATATCCACGTAAAACAAGCACACAACATTCGCAAGTTAACAAAATACTATTAAATCAAAGAATGAGCACTTTACGGGAGAAGACAACCTGTCGGCCGACACCGACGACGAACCAGTAACGGTATAGCCAAGTCAAAATCAGTCAGTCAGTTATAGCGTTCTGTTGTCCCTTACGGGCGTTATTAACCGCATTTATTATTTCATTTAAATTGGTGGGGCATTTTTTTAATTGGTTTTGTTTTCTTATATATAGTTTTTTTTTAATATGTTGAATTTCGAGAAAAAGTGTTATATTGTATAAATGATATGGAACCGAGAGTTAGTGAGACATGGGAGACTTTTTCAGATGCTTGCTTAATTAATTTAATTAGTGTAAGTTTTGTGGCATTTCTATTCACACGATATTGCATGGTTATAGTTATGTTAAGTAACATCTATATCAAAATGTAAATAAACTTTTCAGTTTGGCTCATGATAGATATTGTAAACTCTGCATGGGAAAGTCGATGGTCCATTTGTCTTTTTTGTATTTATTCGTACTTACATTTGCATATATTACTTTGTTTATTTTCACTGACAACAACCAGCATTTGTACGATAACACCAATGTTCCCATAGCGACGTGTGGCAGAGAGGTTCATGTTTATTTATTTTATGAGCACACCCCCTTGCATGTCTGTCTATTATGTACCAATTATTTTGAGTTATACATTTAGTAAAATATTTTTTCCGGAGCACTGATTTTCTTTGGTTATATTATTTACATGATTTGAAAAAGGGGTAAAACTGACCGATGTGTTTTAGAAAGATTATGTTATGATGTTACTGTTCTCTCCCACCGCCCCTCACCCCCAGAACCTTTTAATCGGCAGTCGCCCACTTTTGCGCTTTCCATTCATATTCCTCTCCTGCTGGCATGCACACCCACACTTTTCATTTCGTCTGGTGAAATCCTGTGATGTTTATTTCTGGCATTCCTCTTTGTCACGTACAGGATTCGGTTTATACAATACCATTTCTCTATTTCTTTGTGACTTGTTTGAATGATGCTGATTCAGACCTTAAAACCTGGGCAATGAGATGAGAACGTGTCGCGGGCCACGGGTCAACTAAGCTCACCTATTCTGCCTGATCATTCTGAAAAAGGAAGGTGTCTTCACTGTCAACAAAACGGACCGGTTTTCAAAAGCAGCACTGGCTTACCCAGTAGTACTACTCTTGAAATTGTGCAAGCAAGAATCGCTATGCTGATAGTATTTTATGAATACAAGCCCCGCCCTCCCACCTCAAAAATAAAATTGATACTGTTTGAAGCCCCTTGTACTCCAAATCTTAGAGCGTGGAATTAATCGATATGGCCAAGCTAGTGGCAGGAGAACACATTGAGATTCCCCCAGCGGAAGAAGAAGCTAGAACAGCGGACGGAAGTTCTACTGGTTCGAATGTCTCTCTGGCGGAAGTGGTATGACGTATTTCCTGTTGTGACGCTTTACGTAAATCGTTACGTAAGTAACTGTTGTTGATTAACGAGCTATTTGTGTAGCTATTCAGCTAAAGAAGCGGCTGTTCATCACAACTCAAATATAGTTACGGCGACTAGAGAAGCCAGTGTGATCAGCGGAGCGGTGAAGGAATAAAGGAAGGAAGAATCCAGTCATTCCGGCTGTGCAACTACTGTAAAAAAAAAACGAATCGAGCGCTGAGAGATTTTTTCACGAAGAAGCACACACATCAACGGGAACTTGAAAACTCATCCAGAGATTCCACTCGCAAGGACACGGCCTGTAGCAGGACCTGATAATTGATCAACACACCTATTTTGTGATTTTTTTTTTGAAGACAGAACCGTCTTTAAAATAATTAAATATTATTTACTATCAACCTCATTGTCTGCAGTTAGCGTTTTGTCAATCATGGTGGTGGTTGCTATTGCTCTATCCGTATTTTCGTTAGCGGCTTTTTGTTTTGCCCTGGCAGACTTCACATGTGTGTTTTTGCAAACGACCTGAGGCATTGAAGTTGGGCGTAATATTTATAAGTTACTGGGCAAACGACCTGGGGAACACATGGTTTTTAGGCAGTTTTAACCTCCTAGGACACTAGTAAGAGGGGCAGGCCAATACTAGTAGTACATCTGAGTTCAATTTGTGGGTCCTATTCCAAATATACTTTCACATTTTTGCCACGCTGTATAGTTTAGAAATAAGAAAAAAATATGCAAACGACTTTACCAGTCATATCCTATTTAGTGCTGTAGTAGTCATATGTGTGCGATGAATCCCGGACAAAACGGCGACGGCCAAAACGGAGAAGACCAAAACGGCAACGGCCAAAACGGCGACAAGTGCAACCTTGGACAAAACGGCGACGAAGATTAATAATTTAATGTTGAAAATCAAAATACAAAGAATAGTGTTGCCAGATAAATCGATTCTTTTCTACTTGAAGATAAGTATAATTTGAACCAATCTTTAAATTTTAAGGGCAAAATAAAATGGATAATTTAACACTTATTTTCTCATATATTCCCAATTGCAATTATACGATAATCTATCGTGTGTGTGTGTGGGAGGGGGGGGGGGGGGTAAATAAGTATATTTTGAAAGACAACTGGGCAGGGTAGGAAGGGCACGTTGGGAGAAATGCTGCACTGTGTTCAAATTTATTTATCTCTTATAGTTAAATAAACTATGTTGGCAACGTTGTTACTTTTTGTTTGTTTTTTTAATAAGCGTTTTAAAGCATAAACTTAAAAAAAACTCCGTCGCCGTTTTGTCCGGGGTTGCACTTGTCGCCGTTTTGGCCATCGCCGTTTTGGCCGTCGCCGTTTTGATCTTCTCCGTTATGGCCGTCGCCGTTTTGGCCGTCGCCGTTATGTCCGGATACCGTGTGCGTTAGGTCGTTTGCATTTTGATATTTTACGGTATGTGCCTCAGGTCGTTTGCTGAAAACATCTCCGGGTGATTTCATATTATATATTAGCACTTGCTTGCTTTCCAGTGGCGTACTTCATAATGCTCTTGGCCGTATTTTATTTTAGCACCTGCCTAATTGGGCAGGGAGTTGGGGGGTGGGGATCACAGCGCTTGGCCGCATTTTTTAGTCCCTGCCTATTTCACGGTGGTGGAGTTTATATATTGCTGGACCTGTACTTTATTTTAACACCTGTTTTTCAAATGGTAGACTTCCCAAATATGTGCCTGTGTATTAGGTGAGCTGCTGTTTTTTTTTTGTTACGGTGATGGACTTCACAATACGGGGCCTCTACTTTGCTTATTTGCGTTTTATACGTGATTTTTGAGCCAGAGAGGCAATGTCTGTTAAATAATTGCAAGTATTCATGTTGTTTGCAATAAAAAATGCTTGTTAATACAGTAGCTGACATTCGAAACAAAATTCGTTACTTATCTCTTATTGTCTTCGTGGTGTAGAACAACCGCAGCGATTTGACTAAAACGAACTGGAAACAATCAAGAGAAACTGTTTTAAAATTAAACAAACAATAGATATAAATAAAAAGTCTTGTCTTCGGATGCTTCATTAACTTCTGGATTATCAGGAGTAATTCCAAATATATTTACTAATAAAAAGTGAAAGTGTATTTTACTTTAACCAGGTGGTTTGTGGAAAATTAAGTAAAATTCATAAACTGCACATTGCTAAGTGGATAGTATGTTTTTGCTGAAGCGTCGATGGCTAATTCCTTCAGTTTCTTGCAGGAAAGTAGAAGGGGGAAAATGTCAAAAATGTTGTATTTTGTTTGCTCAGGAACACGCGCTTACGAAGAAAGAGAAAGCCAAGGCTGGAAACAAGCCTGCCATTAAACCAAGAAAGATCAAGTACAAGGTCAGAAAAAAAAGAAACAGAATCATACCGTAAATGCTTAACAAGAAATGGTTCGTTACTATGGTGTTGCGATAGTGAAATCTAAGTGTTCCAATTTCACTCATTGTACTCATTTTATATAACAGAAGAACTAGTCAAGTGCCTTTCGTGTTCAATTGTTTACAAAACATTACACAAAATTCTGCTTTTATATTGAGAAAAAGTTTAAGATTTAAAAAAAGTCCCACTGTCACACGGGTTATATCTAAGAAGTACAAATTTTGAGGTTTTACAGGGGAGCCTCGATATAACGACATCGGATATAACGACATACAAGTTTTAACGACACAATTATGACGTCACATTTCCTCGGTTCCAGGCATGTCGTTATACTGAGGTTGCACTACATATACACGTCCAGTAGATACCCGCATCTACGGAATCGGGGGCAGCGACACAAAAGCTTATTTTCGTGTACATGTTAATGTGTGGTAAATGCATGTCAGCTATTGGTTCGTTTTACAGCCAATCGGAGTAACGCAGACAATGACAGACAATCAAAAGCAGCAACAGGAGGATCTAGAATTGAAGGTGTGTGCCTTCCCAGTCCATATTTGTCCTGTTGATGAATTTGTATATGTTTGTATCTCAATAGCATCTATCGTTTGCACTATCGCGCAAATTCTGTAAAGGCATTACTTTTTAGTGAAAATGTGACACCTGAGTTGAGCACTATGAATACGAGCGCGAATGTGTCATGTTCTGTATCAAGAAGGGGGAGGGTGTACAGTTTGAGGGTGGCGCTGCGTGATCCCAAAGCTAGGGACAGTCACAATTGTGACGTCACAATGATGGAATATATGCTGTAACAAACTGTGACCAACTTTCTTATTTTCGTGGTAACACTTTTTCGTAAATGCTTTTATGGACAATGTGTTTGTGTTGTTATTGACACAAAAATTTCTCCACCTTGAGCTAAAAACTGGTTGGGCTTTGACAGGCGCTGGACCTCTTGGCCATCTACTTCGTCGACACATACACGTCCAAGATGAAGCGGCGTAAGATGCGGCGCATCGCTGCGGACGAACTGCCGTGGCGCAGCCAGCTCAACACGGTCATGGGCCTCGCCCAGTTCGGCGTCTTCATCAGTAAGCTGGAGATGAATGAGCGCATGACTGGCGGATCCACCAACTATATGTACAGGTCGGCCTGCTATCTGTTTTAGGTGTCTGATTCCTCCACTGTTCTCTGATATTTCGTTTTCCAGATTCTTTCAGTTTCGTAGATCATTTTATGGGTTATCTATAAAAAAATATGAAAATGTGTAGCCTTTCTGATAATCCTCCACCCCCAGCCCACAAGCCAACTAACTGAAATTCCCCTTTTGGTATTATATATGTTTTGTCTTTGGACCGCAGGAGTAGCTTCCTGGACCAGGAGTGGTTCACGTTCGAGACGGCAAACACGCTGGTGGTGGGCTGGAATGGTGGTCCGGAGAGACAGTATACCCGCGACGGTCCCCGGGCTACCGTCAACCAGCTCAAAGATCAAATAAAATCCACTGGCATAGAAATAGCTGCTGCGGCAGCAACCGGTCAGTTTATCTACAGTCATTCATTTCACGCTGGGCAGATTTGCTTTTTTTTTATCGTGTAGTTTCGTTTTTGTTCGTGTAGTTTCGTTTTTGTTCGCGTAGTTTTGTTTATCATGGCCATCCATTCAGTGGTTAAATCTAATTTATCTGAAGTCTGTAGTACCACAGGCGTATTTTTTTTAAATTGATGAAGCAAAAAAAATCCCCTATCTACCTCCCAGGAAATAAACTTTCTCCCCAAAGACACTTCGATACAATTGTTATGATATTGACTACTTTAGGGAAGCCGCCGCCGCCACTTTTCCCGATGCCCAAGGACAGCGATGAAGATGACACACCGCGCACGTACCGCTCCGACAACGACCCGCCCACGGCCCGACCGCGGGACGGCAAAGACGGCAAGAAGAAGAAGGGAAAGGGGCGGGAGCCAGTCGACGAGGAACCGAGTCTGATGACCATTGACGAGGCGGTCGATCTGCTCAATAGGACTTTCACCTACCTCAGGAGGGCCGTGGTAGGGACATCTATAGGGTATTTGCTCAGAGGGGTTCGGAGGAGGGCGTAGAAGTGGAGGGGGCAAAAAATCCAGGCGTTGGATCTGCTCAGGACGTTCACGTACCCCAGGAAGGCCTTGGAAGATCATGGCTGCAGCGGTATATGTCTCTTAAAGGTTGGGGGCGATATGGCCGTAGCTTGGGTATAGGGCCAAAAAAATGGGAAGGGGGGGGGGGGGGGGGGTCGGGAATCCCAGTCTCTGCCGATAAAGGGGTGAAGGAAAGCTTTCCGTTAATTATCAAAGTTTAAGGATTAATGTGATCAAATGAATAAGCAGTTCACGGTTTCGATCACGTATCTATAAGGTGTCAAAACTTTATTGGAATGGGGGAAAATTTGTTTGTGACATTATTACAATGAGTTTCTAAAGCAAAAAGAGCACTATATCTATTTCATACTGATTTTAATGTATTTTTTCATTGACTTCTATGCTTCTAGGTTTTTCTGCTATATTTATCCACCAAAAACTGTTTTTCCGTAAATCTCACAGACGAAACTGAATCGGCTTATTATTAAAAGGATAGGTCTTAAAATTTTAAGAGACTCGAATGCTGTTGTCCCTACCCCCTCCCTCTCCCCTCCCCCCCTCCCCCTTCCTGTTTGGGAAATTGTACAGATTCGTGAAAGGGAAAGATAGGTTTAATGTGAGAAAGAATGCATAGCAACCGCTATATTTCTACATTTGAAAGATGTGTTTAGGGGTATCACAAAATTCGAGGAGTATATTACTGGTTATTTGTCACTGCAGGTTTTGGCACACAGAGGGCAGCACTGGACGCTGCTGCAGAACGCGTGCCGCACCATGTGGAACACGGCGCACGCGGCGCTCACGCGCGCCATCTCGCCCGACCGCCAGGGCGCGCCCTTCATGCCCGTCGAGATGGTGCGTAAGATCGTCTGGTATCCGTTCTTCACCGCCGCCGACTGTATCATGGAAATGATGGTGCAGATGCAGCTTGAGAGCGATCGAGTAACCAAGGTATACAAAAAAAAAACAAAAACGACGCATGTTGTGTGTAAAATGTTAGCTTTGCTCGTGTATTATTTCATTCAAGAGATTTCAGCAGGTGACAACCAGATTAAGCCCAGCGTTGATGTAGTGCTCTTTTTTATCTCGTGTATTTATTTATTTATGACTTATAACCATTTAGTCAAAACTTTTGAACTGATATCAGGGATTACCTTTCGTGCTCTGTGTTAAGATTTGTTTTTTAAATTTGAAACAGAAGAAAGATTTTGACGAAGACAACCCGGAAGTGAGGTCATGGGTGGGCGATATTCGAAACGAAAAGGGCGGGGCTAGCCTCAAGTTCGAGGACCCGCTCGATGACGTCAGCGCGACTGACGTGCGCTGGATGCGGCGCATGATCATGCGCGTCATCGAGATCCTGTACTACGAGAACAGATGGGAGCGACTGGTCGATGTGGCTGTCAGATTCAATGCTCTTACTGAGTAAGGCAATTTTTCTCCAAAATTAAAAATATAAAAAATATAAAAAAAATGTGTAAATAGTGCAAATATAAAATGTAAATGGTGCAAAAATAATGAAGTGTATGAATTTCTCAGCAGGAAAATACACTGCAAATTTAAACATGACGTTGTGTACTTAATTGGCCAGTCCTTAAGAATATTTTCAAAAATAATTAAAAAATGTATGTATAGGGTTTATATATTTTAAGAAATAAATTTTAAAATAATATTTTTCTGCAGCAAGAAATGCACTGATGGCATTCTGTTTTTTTCCAGTGACCGGTACTCGGAATTTGTGAACCCGTTGCTAGTGCAGGCTCAGAGAAAGCTGATCACACGTATTCAAGAGACCGGAGGGAAGCCCCCGCCCCAGCCTCACTTTGTGGTCTGTTTATTTTGGTGTTTCCAAGCCAGTAAATAGAAAATGTGTCCCCTGCACATTGAATACATCACCAATTCGGAATTGAACAAGTTGTATCGAAGCAAACGGGTTTCATAAGAGATAAATATGGGTGTAGAGATCGAAGCCGTCTTATCGATTTATTTCTCTACCGAAAAAAAAGTAAAAGATATTATACCCCCCCTTCCCCCCCAAAAAACAAAAGATAATGAAAGACGCAGTAAAAAAGATAGCACCAAAGGCATTCTGAGTAATTTTTTTTTGCAGCACGCTGAAAGAGAGAATGGTCGTAAAATGACGTCCAAGGATTACACAATGCTGCAGCTGACCGTTCAGTTTGAAGATGACGACACGTTCTCCGAGATCGATCCTGGAGCCCGGCTCGATCCGGAGGGTCACAACGCCTATTCCGGTAAGCCCGCTTTCATAGTAGTTATTGAATAGTTTTATTGCATAGTATTGAAAACTCGAAGGTTTAAAACTTGTTATATTGGCAGATAGTGGTTTCAATGGGGTCTTAACAGAAGTGATTTGCTTACTTTTGGTTACATTTTTTTTGTAATGTCTGAAACGAAGATATTTTGATGATGTCAAGTAAACGCTTCCTTTCGTCATCACGATTCACCAACTGTGTAACAGCGTCAGCGTCTATTCACTCTCCATTGACTATGCATGTGACGTCATTTGTGGCGTGGCGTTCTAAATTACTTTTATGAGGACCAGTTTTTTTTACTAAATGTCATAACCAAGTCTATTTTTGCCTCGTTATGTCACGGTTGTGCGCAGGAAAGGAAGGTTTGTAGCTGCTGCATTTGTTGTTCAAGTATAAGAATTTGCTTTATAAACCTGAGATAAAAAATATCTTTCATTTTATGTTGTGATTTTTATATTTTTTTAATTTTTGGGACAAAGAGGGTTTTGTGTGATATTGTTTTGAGTATATTTGTTTATTTTACTTGGGAAAAAAATAGCACTTGTTGTGATAGAAAGCCGTTTATCGTGTCGTCTTACACTGTTCGGGCTTATCCACCCTATTTAAGGCAGTGCAATAGCGCTTACTGTTCACAAGTGGTGCGCTGCAATGACGACATTTACCGTTCTGATACATCTTACTTGTCAGTGCTGCCAAACAGCAACTGATACTGACTAGGCTTTTGCACCTCGTATGCTTTTGGTCATCATTTCCATCAATATATATCTGTAGATTTATTTTTTTACGGGGGGGGGGGGATAGGTTGTGTGTGTGTGCTTTTTTCAAGTTACTCAGTCCGCATAAGGTTAGTCCTGGTTGACAGAATGCTATGTGTAAATTATGTAAGTTATAAAGTAACCTAAGTAATACACAACTTCTATGCGTGGAAAACTGTGTACTGTTTACCTTTAGCACACAGTAACAACAGGGTTCTTTCAATAAGTAAAAAGGAAATTTAAAAGGTGGGGTTTACAGTGGATATTAATTCACTGATGTATGACCCTGAGGTGTGACCCTAGGTTCATGCGTGAGATTAGCCCTTAAGCAGGGATGTTGCTGGGCAACTAAGGAATAACCAAGTGTCACGTGTGGCACCCATATACTAGCCCACATTGTTCTTGCTTTCTTTGAGGAATTAAGTCGCTGAAGCTGTGCAGTGTGCCGCTCGATGTACCGCAGAGTCTGAGTACTTTGAGGGATACTCTGAATAAATCGCAGTACACCTCGCGGGCCCTGCAGCACAGCCGTCAAATGCTGGTACTCTACCTGGCGGGCCAGAACCAGCGTGAGTATCCAGCCGCATGTCACAGTAGCATGTTTAGGAGCGTGTTATAGGGAAGAACCCCGGATCTGAATTATTTGTTATTAGTCACATGATCTGCCACCTTAACCCCCTCTCCCCCCCCCCCCCTGTTAGCAAAAAATAAATAAGTAAATAAATAAATAATAACCCACCATTCATTGCTTCTTAAAAGTAAAAAAATGTTGGTTCTTTTGAACACTGGGGCTTTTGTTGGGGCTTGCAAAAAACTGGGGCTTGTGTCCACTGAGGCTTTTGACCGCTGGGGCTTTTGTCCGCCTACCTATAGGGAAATAAAGTCACATACTAGAGCGTTTTTCTGAAATAGGAGTATTTAGGAAGAGAAGCATAACTGGAAATGTATTGAACTATCAAGCAAAGGGTAAATACAGAATTGTCAAGTGTGCGTTAAAATTCACAGGCACTTTCGTTAAAGAAAGAAGAAAGAAGAACAATTACTGAACGCTGTGCATAGTATTTTAAAGCGTGTTTATTTATATTTTGGGTAATTGCAGTTAAATCACTTTATACAAACATGGCACAGTACCAGAGGGTGATAATAACAATAACAATAACATACTTCTCATTTAGTTGAAGACCACGCTTCGCCTGGCATGGGAGGGCGTATCTTATCTTCCAAAGTGGACTTTGTGCCGAACACTGCCCGACCACACCCGACCACACCGGTAGACCTCACGAAGGAGGAGTTCCTATCCATGGATGACGTGCAGACCTCTCCCCTACCCAAAGGCCAAGTCAGCGTGGTCATGGCATCGTATGATAAAACAATTGGTAGGTCTTGTCTTAATTATATTGTAGTACAGTCGAAACAGGTTAATTGCATAGCCCATTTTTTTTTTACGAAATTTATTCAGTTATCGGGTTTATGCGATTATCCTATAGCCCTATAGCTTAAACGTTAAACAACCGCAAAGGGATTTTAAAACTATGCGGTTAACCTGTTTATCCGATTAACTGCTTTGCGATTAGCTGATTCCTTTGGTAACATTATATTTGATGATTCCATCCAATAGACATTTGATGAAAACGTTCCAGTGTCAGTGGGTGTCTTCATAAAAATTTCTGGACATGGTTAGTTTATATAGTAGTTTTATTTACCGATAGTCAGAATTTTTCAGTACAGTTATTCACCTTTTTGATGAAGATCTTTCGGATTATTTTTACAGAGGTGTTGACTAGGGATACATGAATTTCATATTAAAAGTCATAAATTCCAAGATAACACTGTTCATTAATCAGAGGTTGTTTATTAAGTAAAGTATTTACTCAAGTGAGAGTTTACTTTGTAAGTGTTTTCTACTGGAAGTGAAATTTCCAAAAATAAATAAATAAATAAAATAAAAATGATAAAATTACCATGAAAAGATGACTGATGTGAGATGAATGTCAGGAGCACACAGTGACACCGCGCTTATTGTTTTATTTTTAATTTAATTTTCAGTTATTGTTATTTTCAGAGATGCTGCTGGCTCAGAACCAAAGAGGACTTGCCGTGGAAGCGATGCGGGAACTGGCCAACCTTCACTACCACACGGGCAACATGCGCGGCGCTTACAAGTGGTGGTCCGAAGCCCTCGATGTCTTACTCGGCTCCCCCGATACCATCCACAACTGGAGGCAGATGTTTAAGGTAACAGCTGCTCAGTGCTTCCACTGATATCATTAAAAGGAAATTTAGCAAACCTGTTTATGTGACTCTTAAGTAGGTTTTAATTATTTCAAATGCAACAGTGTGCTACATGTAATTTTTAAGTTAGATGCACTTCAAAAAATATACAGTATGTTTCTGCCAGCAGCAGTTTCATGGCTGTGATTTTATTGGAATTTTACGCAGTTTAAACATGACTGCTTGTAGCCTGGCGTGGACATCAGCATGAGCTTACTCGACAAGTGTGGCCTCTGGGGATGTATTCTCGGCGGCACACTCTGCTCAAATATCGCCCAGTATATCCTCACCTCCAATTTAGGGCTGAGAACCGACTGCTGCTTCTTATCCGGATATTTTTTCAAGGTGAGACTTTGATAAAAAGCATTAGCCTCGAATCTCAGAAAAAAAGTTTCTCTCTTGCTAATAGGCACACATCCGGAATACAAGCACTGCGCAATTTAAGCGAGTTCTATTTCGTGTGAGCAGATTTGATGTAAAACCCGTTAGTATTGGAACGAGTGGTTGCATTGTGTGCAGTCTGCATACTCATAAAATTCTCCGTGTGTCTTACGTGCAGGCTTTGTTTCGATCGTCTTTGCCACACCCTGTATCTGACCGTGATTACGCCCTGTACGAGGTCGGCGAGGGGTGTGAGGTGACCAATCTCGTGCCTGGAATAGACCTGCTGTCAGAAAGGTATTCATACAGCTACAATAACGACCACTGTAAGTGTGGATTGTCATGTGGGCATTTTGGTTTGATTAGTTTCTCTTAATGTAGAGAAAAAAGAGCACTGAAAATCCCAGGTAAAAGAGTGATTCAAGCAAATTTATTCATTTTTATGGAGAAGCAAGACACCTTTTTGATAGAAGGGAAGAGCGCAAACTGTCACAAGTTCACGTTGATGTGTGTGTACAATTGACTTGTAACTGCAGGCGCTCTTACTTAAGAAAGCTTGTTTTATGTACAGGTTCCGCACGGATGGCAGGACCTTAGTGTCTGCTTTGAGATTTGTCATGGAGGAGCTGGCCAGAGGCAGACATAATCTTTTCGTAAGTTTCATTCCTGTGACTTTGTATTGGACTAGGTGGGGTAGATGTATAAGAATTGTGGGAATGTTCCTTCCCAGGTTTCTTTTTTTAATTGTTCAAGCACCCTTTCCCGAAAAATGTTGGTTTTTTTATAGTTCTTGAGAGGACATCATTTATTTATTTATTTAGTTATTTTGTGGTGGTTGACTAGGTAATTGAATGCATGTTATACTGGAATCCCTTTGTGACTGTTTATATTACCTAGGTTTTGCCCTTGCTGACCTTGTATCAGTTCCTCACGACCTTCACCTGCCGTGACCTTCAGCGCTCCGTCGACGGACGCATTCTCAAAGTGCGCATCTTGACCGACCTTGGCCTATTTAAGGAGGCCTTCATCACTCTCCAGCGCCTTCTGTACGGAGACAGACTACCACACATGGAAGACAGCAACTTCCGCCACGTGGAGGGAAAAGTTCCCAACTATAAGTTTGACACCAGTAAACCCATTCTGGAGCCGACCAATCTTAAGGTACACATGTAAACATTTTAACGGTGAAGCTTGGCATGTTTGTAAATGCCCAAGCTGTGTTAAAATTCAAAGGTGGCGTTTGCTACAAAAAGAAAATAATAAGGTATATTCTGCATAATTTTACCTATGTTAAGTCCAGCCCCAGTGTACTTTTTGCGTCCCACGCTCGTGGGAGTTGCTGTATGTTTTAAATCCTTAAAACTGCAGTTATGTGTTTAATTGCAATTCACGTATGTTTTAGTTGCTGGAACTGATCGTTGACAAACGGGTGTCGACGACGCTGGGTGCACTTTATGGGCCACACCTGACGTGCCACTTGTCACTGGCCCAGGCGCATCTGCTCATCAAACTGGCGGAAACCATCCCCGTGCTGCCGGTTTTCAAAGATATGCAGTAAGTGCAAACGCTCATGAAATCCCCCGTTCCTGGGTTGAAAACGAGAAGAGTCATGTGTTTAATATATGATGATGCCTACCCCCCCCCTCCCGCAGAAAAAATAATAATAAATAAATAAACAAATAAATAAAAACGATGATAAATCTTACCATTCTTCCTGCGGTGCACAACAGCAGTAAATTATAACGGTTCATTAAGATTCCCTTTGTTTGCTTGGGAACAGGAAAACTTAACCTCTCTCCCCCCCCCCCCGATAAAACTGAGTTTTCCAGGGGGGGGGGGGTTTCCTAGACCGGGTTTGGTTTGCTTACAGGCCGCCCGGGAGCGCCGTGGTCGTGCAGCCACAGTCACACGGGGGGGGGGGGGGGGAGGTTTCCTAGACCGGGTTTGGTTTGCTTACAGGCCGCCCGGGAGCGCCGTGGTCGTGCAGCCACAGTCCCACGTCAGTGCACCGACCAAGGCGGGACAGGCGCGCCGCATGCAGCTGCCTGTCAAGGAGTCGCCCCGCCCCCTGGTCGATATCAAGAGGCAGAAATCCAACATGGAAGACTCGCATGGTTAGTCTTGTCTTTTACGTCTAGGTTCTGTAAACGCCTTAAGGGTTGATAAGGTATTCTGCATAACACAATTCCATCAGGGAATAAAGGGGTTGCGAGTATTGGTTCTATAACTTTTCGACTTATTATAAAGTATATTTTCAGCCAACTTTTTAAAGACAAACTGTGAGTTAATTCAATAACTTAGCTTTGAGAAGGTGAATAATTTTACTATATGTGCAGAACGGTGAAGTATGAAGTTAAAAACAAACAAACATAACTAAAACAAAACAAAAAAGGTAAACAAAAAACAAACAATGCGAAATCTAATTAAAAGAAACAGCCCTTGTCATCGCTCTGGATAAATACTGAATGAAACTTTTGGCATTGAATTAACGATTTTTCGCTCGTGCACCTTGCAGCGGGTGAGAGTATGGACCCGGAAGGGGAGAGCGCTCTGACACAGGCTATGCGCAGATTCACGGACAGCGAATCGAAGCAGCCGTCTCTGGAAGTAGTCAAGGGCACGCTGCTCTCCACCGCCGATTCGCTACTATCCACGTTATCGGAGCTGGTGATCGAAAACGCTCAGTATGACAGAGGTGTGTGTTTTTGACGAGTTCCTCGGAATAAGAGTTGACAGAGGTGTGTTTTTGGTGATGTGTTAGTGGATTTTGTCACAAGTGTAGCGATTTGTGATCACCCCAGTGCAAATGTTTCGGTGTAAGTTCTTTTTCTTATTGGAAAAAGACAGAGATACACTGCCAATTGAACGAATTGTTTTGACTTTTACATTTATTTATTTATTCAATTTCAGGGCTGGAGAAAATGAGTCCCTCTGAATTAGAACTGGTTGTACAGTGTAAGCTGGAGCTAGCCGCCATTGCCCAGCAGCGCCACCATTCCGCCATGGCGGCAAGAATCGTACTGGCGGCCATGAAAATGATTGAGCATGCCGATATATTCAAGGAGAAAAAGGCACAATTGCAAGCCGAGACTAAAAGGTTTGTTTCTGAATCTCATAGGTGGCAGTGACACTGGTCTAGAACAAGAACAGTAGTAGAACATTATTATCTCATTAAAGAAATTGATCACGGACATGCAATTCTCGAAATGGGCAAAAATGGTAGATATACATTTGATTTCGAGAAACTAAACCTCAAACCCCATCTTGGGACATGGCATATCGCTGGGCAGTAAACCTGTGTTGCTGACAAAACACGCCCAATTTTTCCCGGCTGCTTTTAATTATAACAAATTAATAGGCTCAATTTCATTTTTTCTAAATTAACTAGACATTTTCCCATTTCGGCTGTTGTTTCCGGAAAAAACTTGTCCCCATTGCTACCAGTTAGGGAGGGGGGAGGGGGGGAGATACAGAGGGCAGGAAAATGAAAAAGGCAGTGATCATCCATTGTGTGTGCAGGTTAGCCCAGATACGGAGATCCACCCGCGGTGTATCCCCGGTGAAGTTTGTCGAGCCGCCATCGGACACGAGCAGTCAGTATCAATACCAGAACTTCCAGAGCAGGTCTCGTCTGGACGCGAGACTCTGGCTCAGCTGTCGTCTGGCACTCGTGCAAAGCATGATGGGAGAAATCACAGGTCTCGGTCAGGTCAAAGGTATGACTGCATATCCTGTTAAATGCGCTTACATACCACTAACGGATATATAACTCAATCCACTGTACTCTTTTATTGTATTCTTAACGAATCATTTAGACTGAGCAGTTGACTGACTCCTCAATTAAAACTCTCATAAATATTGTAAAAATGATACTTTCTAAAGTCGCTTTCACAGGCAATGTTGATACCTGTAATCATTGTAAGTATTCCAGTAAAGTACACATCTTCCATACTCATGATAGGAACAAAGCGTGAAGCTTCGTACAGCAGCTTGACTACGTCTGCCGTTATTAAGTAGGCTATGCCGGTCAGATATGTTGGGTACGTGGTATAGGGATACTCCTCACATGTTACCCGCCATTTGGAGGAATATTTGCGAATGACTCTGGAAACATGGTTACATTCTCCGACTACAGCTTTAGTGAAGTGATTTTGGTCGGTCATTTGCAGCATTCTGGGTATTTGAATGGCGATATCATCGTCAGATTTTAGCATATAGGAGGCCGTAGAACAGTGCAGTGAAGCCCATTTTAGAGCCATGAGGACTTTAAAGGATAAATTGCGATAATCCTCTCCGAAATCCCACTGGATTATGTCTCCGTAATGGTTGGATTCATTCTGGATGATGGAATTGTATCTGTCGATTTTATGAACACCAAATCCGAATACCAATCGGATATCCGGTACCGTGATATTTTCGCGTTCGTACAGTGTTCGAATGGTCTTGTTGTTGATGTCAGGAGTTCGCTCATTTGCGGCAAAACTTCCCCACGATTGGCGAATCAAACGCCGAGTTTCAACACGGTTATGTACGGACAGAACAAATACAAACAAATACGTAGCGTTATTGCACAGTGTATCCGGTTCAATGATGACATCAAAGTCTTTAGTTTTGATTGGTTTATCTGCTGGGACAAAATATGAAGTATAACTCTTGTTGCCTTCCGTACATGCGCTCCATATCTCAAGGGATTTTTTAAATTTCTGTATTTTTGATAAAGCATATCCAAATGTTTGACCTGTTATCGCGTTAGATGTCACATTTTTGTCTATCCTTGGTTTTGAAGCATTTTTATTATTTTTCTGTGATGTAGGAATTGAGTTTGCCAACGATGATAGTAAAGAATAATTCGTTCTAAGTCTGAAGCGGAAATCAAACAGTTAAAATATTATATTCAGACTATAAAACGTTTCGGATTATAAACTTGAATATTTCTTACTTCAGACATTGATATTTCAAATTTTGATCGCCAGGCCTTAAAATTGTGAAATTCTAACATCAGATTTTAGACCTTTAGTTTTGAATGTCAAACTTTGAATTTCAGACCTCAACTTTGAAAGCAAAACATTTAAAGTTGGAAGTTTGGAGTTCTAAGTTTGAAATTTCAAAGTATGTATTTTCAATGTTTGAAGTCTGAAATTCATTACTGAAATTTAGCTGCTTTTAATGAACATGCCATTACAAAAATAAGTTTAAAAAATTCTCAGAACTCATTGAGATATTCAGGTGATCCGTTGACATCGGTCGATGCATACCTCTTAGCAATTGCCGAATTCCATACTTTACTCTGCATAGTGATCCAGCAATTGAGAAAAACAATTGCGATTATCATAACACAAGTCCATAACAAACGCTTGCGTTGTGCGACCCGTGACTTGGCCATACTGTTTATGTTGAAATTGCACTTGTTCGCGTCGGAAATGTTATCATTAGCACAGTTTCGCATTTTAATTTCGTAAAAACTCAGCATTGTTATTTAATTAATCGCCCACCGTCGTGATGCAAATGTTCATTGCTGCTTTTTGAAGTATTGTTAAAGCTGACAGAGAAACAACAACACAGATTGCTTTGTCATGTAAAAACAGCTAAGATGTAATTATAAGGTGGGATGGGTGATCTTAACCGTGTGAAACATGCCGCGTTATTTCAGGTTGCAAATCTGGGAAGTTTTTTTTTTTTTTTTTGGTCTTTTTGTTTTTTGTCATTTTTTTCGATAACGTCACGATGACAGTGTTGCCACATCATCCTTTTTTAAAAGGATTATCCTTTTTTTTTTTTTAAAAGCCCGATTTTATCCTTTTCTTATCCTTAAAAAACTTTTTTTTATACTTTTTTAAAATTTTCATCCTTTTTTTATCCTTTTTTTTTCGCTTTTCATCCTTTTTTTTTTTTTATTTTGATACTTTTTTCAGTTTTTTTCGTCCAAAATACTATTTTTTCCTAATTAGGTATATGTTTTTTTTTCTGCTAGAATTTTTTCTCACTCTAGTCATAATCCTTGATTAGGCCATAATATTAACCGCTCTTGCACTGTATGTATATGTAATTTCCAACTTTTTTACAGCGTCTATTGTTAAAATCAATACATCTGTAGAAAAAGGGTATTTTTTCATGGAACTGAGACGTATTCTTCGTAAACGTAATCAATATCTTATCACACTGTAAAATATCCAGTATTCTAAATGATGTTAAGTAGTTTTTATTTCTTGAATGATTTTCAGTAACTTCAATCTATAATTTTGAGTTTCATGTCTCTAGGGACCATCGATAAAGTACGTACGCACTATGTCGGGCTGGTCTTATCACATCAGTAGAGGGGTATCCGTCGTCTGTGTGTACGTGTGTAAACTTTACTTAAAAATTTTAAGTTAAAATGCTTCTTCTCCCTCAGCTTTGATCGGATTCCACTTAAATTTTATATGAATGTTCTCTAGAAAGGCCTCTCTTTAAAAAAATTTTTTTTTTGGCGATCCGCCAAAAATTGGCTAAATGGGGGGGGGGGGGGGGGGGGGCATTTAAAAATTTTCGGTTGCCAATTTTCAAAATGCTTCTTCTCCCACAATTTTGATCAGATTTTCTTCCAAATTTGTACGAATATTCTCTAGGTAGACCCTCTTTTGAAAAATTAGTCATTTTGGCGATCCGCCAAAAATGGGCTAAATGGGAGGCATTTTTAAATTTTTTTTGGTGTCTAATTTTCAAAATGCTTCTTCTCCCACAATTTTGATGGGATTTCTTTTCCAATTTTGAACACTTAATCTCTAGCTGGGCCTCTCTTGAAAAATTACTTTTTGTTTGTTTTTTTTTTTTCTGTTTTTGTTTTGTTTTTGTTTTTGTTTTTTTTTTTGGCGATCCGCTAAAAATTGGCTACATGGGGGCATTTAAAAATATTTAGTAGCCAATTTTTAAAACGCTTCTTTTGGCACAATTTGACCGGATTCCGTTATAAATTTGTAAAGTACAATCAGGTATGCAAACATTTTTAATCGCTGTGAAAACGAGCATCATAAATTACAAAAAAATAATACAGTATGATTAACATTAATGTTTTCTCGATTTTCAGCAAAATATGAATTATCCTTTTTTTTCATACTTTTTTTCCCCAAATTTATCATTTTTTATCCTTTTTTTATCCTTTTTTCTTGATGACTCCGTGGCAACACTGCAATGATGATAGCCACTACATTTTATTGAATACTGCATGACCTGTAAATGAGTGTGTGCAAATTGAATGAAGTGAAATTATTTAAATTATCCATGGGTTAACACTTGAATACAGCCTGTTACTGCAGCATGTTTTCAAACAAAAGAAACAAATGGGATGGAAAATGAACTGTATTTTCGCCTATGAAGCAATGTCTGATCGAAAGGCAATTTCAGTTTGCGTTGCTGAAACGCAGTTATTTTAAATAGAAATCCACTCATGTGTGCACAAAACTGCACAAAGGCAATATTTCTTTATACGCAGATCGCATCCTTTCAGTTTTAATACTCTATAAATAGGTCTTGTTGTATCGTTTGGCTGATTGTTTTTAAGCCTTGCTTGTATCGGAAATTGCTTATTACAAACTGCTTTTAGTCTTACTTTCGCAGCAATTGCATTTGCATCCAAAAGAACAATGTTTTAAATGTCATGTTGAATACGAGCTTGTCTTTACGTGCAGTGAATTGCCCATGTACCAGATACAGTAAAACACCTCTGCAATGAACGGTCGCTTGCGACAGCTAAAAATACCGACATTTTTCTAAATAAGAGTTTAATAAACATAGAAATAATAGGAGTAAGAACCCCCAAAAACGTGTCCCGCTTGAAGGGGCTGTTCCTGAGAGGCGTTCCTATCAGGCGTTCCTCTAACACATGTTATATTGTGCTTTATTCATCAATTTAGAACTACTTCATGCTGATTATCATGCAGTGGATTCCAAATTTAAGAGGCTTTAGGGTCCAATTCCAGAAAGTTATAGTCAGTTTTAACATCTTTGATTAAACCTGTTCTTTGGGCTGAACTACTTCGAAAACAGCCAAAGTCAATTCGACTGCCTCTGGTAACATTAGGCTATAAAACCTGTTCCCGGGTGTTCAGAAATTCTCAAAATGCAAGGGAGGGTGGGGGGGGGGCGGTGGAGGAGTGCAGGGAGATGTATACATAACCATGCATAATCGGGGTGAGGGGGAAGTACCCCCAACTCCATCAAATCCTTGACGACAGAAAGAGAGAGAGATGCAGCTTAGACACAGTTTAACTTCCTGACATTTTATTTTACAACTAATTCATTACAATACGAGCCGAACTTGATATAATAAAACACAGAAAGATCGAATGCAACATCTCATTACTTACATTCATCTATGTACATTCAGGTATAACAGTCAACGACCTGAGGTTTTGATCTTATTTCGGCAGGGTTTGTTTCCTATTGACATTGGTAGACTACTAATGTAAAGGGAAAAATTACAAGTAAAAAAGAAATAATTTAAAGTAAAAAGACTTAATTTTGATTTCTTCTTCTGCCTTTGATCAGTCTTCAGATTTTTTTCACTGTCTCCTCAGTGCCAAATACCCCACCACCTCCCCTCCCGTGGTGTTTATTATGCCGGAATTCAGTTGAAAAATAAAACCGAAAACCGGAAAATATATTTCCAATAAAACTGGGGCGCTGAACAATTTGCTTACAGTTATAGAAATATCCCTTAATAAACGGTTAATGGTTAAAGGAAAGACGAGTTTGGATGAAATCACACGTCTCGCTGCTTAAGTGTTGACTAGTAGATGTTTTGGTTTTTGTTACTTTGACAGGAAGTGAGCGTAAGGTGAAGCGGGAGTTGGGTGAGGTGCGTCTGTACGTGGCCGAGGGCGTGGGTGAGGCAGAAGCGTGCGGTGACGTCGAGATGCAGGCCGAGTTCATGATCGAAGCGGTCAATCTGAACCTTATCGAGGGCAAGCCCGTGGCAGAAACGAAGGCGTTGCTTAAGGTAACATTTTATGGAAGGCTTTGTGAGGGAAAGGAAAAGTGGACAAAAACAAAAGCGTGTTTTCCGCTTGTTTTTTTCCGTGTGAGCATCTTTTGTTCCACTTTTTCTGGCATGAATGCTGCTGTTTTATTTATTTATTTATTTTTAAAGTTTTAAAACATGGCGATGGACTTTTTAGCCAAACATCTCTTCCTCATTGTGTGAGGATTGTAAAAGGAGTACAGCTTGTCTGATTCCCTTCCCCCTCCCCCCCCCCCCCCCCCCCCCCCCCGCCCTACCCCACCATACAGATCTGGCCAGTTTTGCAGAATGCTTGACAACTCGCAGAATGGAGAGTATAAATTCTGGTTGGCAACCAGCACAGCTGTGAAATGAAATTATCCATTATACTAGCGCCGCAAATCCAAAATTCAAAGATTATCATTTTAATATGTGATTTCCACGTTACAGAAGGCTGTTTAATGGTGCGTTTAGGAATTGACAATTGTCTTTAATTTATGAAATCCCATTTCCAAGTGTGCTGATTTGAGCGTCGTTAAACAGACTATTTAACTAATTAATTAAGTAATTAATTATTACATAATACTGTGATATTACGGTTGTAACTGGTACATATTTCTCCTCGATGTTAAAAAATATATTTTAGAATTTGATGATTAAATATTGGAATTGCAATTGTCGTAGGAGGTAATTGAGATGATGGGTAAAGTGCAGAACCTGTCGACCCCTGGCGAGCTCCTCCGTGCCCTGGCCTGGATCGAGATGATTGACCTGGAGGCGACGTCGCCGTCCATGGAGGGTCTAGTGCTTCTCGAGTTCACCAAGGAGAGGTACCTCAAGGCGCACGGCTGGCTGTTGACTCAGCTGGAGAAACTGGGGGAAAAGATAGAGCGGCGGTAAGAATTTGTTCGTGTTGTATGGTCTCTATCCCTGTCACTACCCCCACCCCGACCCTCTCTCTCTCTCTCTCTCTCTCTCTCTCTCTCTCTCTCTTTCTCTCTCTCTCTCTCTCTCTCTCTCTCGATATTTCTGTATCTCTCACACTCTTACACGTTTGTTTCCTCCTTCCCCCCTCCTTCATAAGTATTATCGACAAACCGGGCTTGACGTTATTTCTGTAGCACTGCTATCTTGACATCAGAACAGCGCATGGTAAACGCAGCAGCCGGTCTAATTTTACCTCACCACTATATGTGTACGTTATGTTAACGTCAAAACACGTACTGTTTCATATCTGATGCGCGACAGGTATGACGGCAACACAGAATACTCCACACCCGTGGCACCACTGGAGAACCTTTACCTGCCACACCTGCTGCCGCTGGTACAGGTCAAGCTACGTGTTGGCCACGCCATGGCCCGGATGGCCTGCAGCTCGCAGAGAGATGAGTAAGCTGCTCTCTGTTTCTCTTGTAACCTTTGCGTAATGCACAACGACATTTACAATATGAAATGAATCAATTAAATTAAAAGGCATTCAAATGATAAAATTTGTTTCCAGTTCCTAAACCTTCTCAGGTTCAAAGTCGGAGTACAATTAATTTGATGACTTAAAACGTGACGTGTAGGAAGGGCAAAATATTTTTTTTTTTGGCAGTATTTTATCGGATGCGTCCTCTGAGTGGGCTAAGCCGCTAGGCGTGCTCAACACAGCGCTAGAGCTGAGCAAGGTGATTGCCAACAGGACGGCCAGCGTGGAAGCCGAGATCTACCTCAACATGGGTATGGTGTTGTGATTACAGAAATCTTGTGGGAGGGTCGCGGGGGGGGGGGGGGGCAAATGCTAATATTTTGGTGAAGATCACGAATGCTTGGGAAATTGTGACAACTCACTCGATACTTCCCGCCGTACGTACCAACCAAGCCACACGCGTACAGCCCCCCCCCTCGCGCCCCCCCCCCCCACCCCACAACCGCCCTTCCCGATCTGATTGCTAAGTGCGGAGGGGCATGCTAATTTTCGATGACTAGGCAACGCTTCAAAGTGCAGAGAGCAGTGTAGAATAACACCATCCTTTTTGTTTTATCTATGTCTGTTTCTAACACAGAGTAAAAAAGGTACAGTAACTCTTCGTTATAGGCACTCTTTGACACGATATATTTTATATCTTTTAGGTAAGGTGCAGAGACAACTATATCAGCTGGGCCAATGTCACCAGAGGGCCGTAGGCTTTTCTCTTGTGGAGGCTGTTAAGACGTCGCACAGCAATGACCACGATTTAGGGTACATCTTAAATATGGGAATAGTTCATGGGGCTTGGTGATTTATAGCGACAAATTCATTGGCCTTCCACAAGTGCTCGAATCCAATACAAAGCACACCGCCCTCATAGCCTATCGCTATTATAACACAAACACACACCATCGTACCTTAGATAGCCAAACGGCGCGGAAATACCGTTTTTCTCGCTATCAGGTACTCCGTTTCGCCACCCCTGCACTATGACGCCACCTATGTGTTACATGCCAACTTTCGTCACGCAAAATAAAAGGGTTTCGTCACACAGCCTTCGTCAGAGTCACGCAGGCCTATACCTGTCACCGTTCGTGTGAATGTGGTTAGCGAAATTCTGTACCAAGTTAGATAAAGCAACATGTACTTATCATTTCTTCATGCGGGATTGGAATGTTGCCCGGTGCGTGTTATAATACAATTTAAATGGCTGCCATGTTTTAACTAGTGATGTGACGGTTTACCGTTTGGGACGGTTAACCATGAAGATGGCGGTTCGGTTAAACCGAACCGTGCTCTATGGAAAACCGCGGTTCATTTTCGGTTTTTAGTTAACATTATTTTGTTTTTTCTCAGGACCATTTTTAACTGCTATGAATTTTTCAGCTCACTTTTTTAGCGCAGCATTATTTTACACTTCCAGATGAGTTCCTTGTTCAGTTAAGCAATGTGTTTACTTATCACGTTCTAGAATAAAAACAGAAAAATAATTGGGATATCTTTAATGTATATATATTTGCATAGTCTGAAACAAACCGAAACCGAACCGAAAAAAAACCCAGGATTTTTCTTTAAAAATCGAAACCGAACCGAACCGGACCCATCAGTGACGGATCACATCACTAGTTTTAACTATGATCAAATTAAAATGAGTTTGAGACTTGTCCGCTGCACGTGAATTCAGGGATGAGAATAGGGTTTCGAGTGGATTTAATCTAGGAAGGATCTGACTGAGAAGTAAAAACACGCGAACGGCGCAAAGGTGGCCTTGCACAAAGTCATTAAGGAAAGTATTCAGTTTAAAAAAAAAAAGAAAACGGAATTTCAGAAGGTTCTATTGACTGTAGCGCATTCATATTTCACAACGTGATGTAGAATTTGTGGTGCATTTTGTTGCCAGCTTGATGCGGCAGGCGTACCTGGAGCTGGCCATACTGTACCTGATGAGCAGTGGGGAGGGACTGGCGCCCCTGGGCGAGGCGGGAACTCTGGAGAGCCTCGTACAAACAGGTAAGTCACACAGTGCCGATTTCTTTCCTTTGTGCATATTAGTATTTTCGTTTTCCTCTCTCTCTCTCTCTCTCTCTCTCTCTCTCTCTCTCTCTCTCTCTCTCTCGCTCTGTCTCTCGCTCTCGCTGTGTCTCCCCCCTCTCTCTCTCTCCTCTCACTCCTCTCTCTCTCCTCTCTCTCTCTCTCTCTCTCTCTCTCTCTCTCTCTCTCTCTCTCTCTCTCTCTCTCTCTCTCTTTTGTTTCTGTCGTTCTTTCTTTCTTTTCGTTTTTCCTTTTAGAGTCCTGTTTTCTTCTTGACGTCACACTTACTTCTTTCTTCCTATCAAAGTTTATTGGATGACCAGTTGTTGCTTGTTTCGTAACTGGTTCCTTGTTATGTCTGTGTGCTGTCCTTACTAGGCCTGGGCGGATCGGAGAAAGACGTCACAAAGTCTGACGACGAGACGAGCGTGACGTCAGGCGGCGCGGGGACCAGCACGGGCCGGGATTCACGCACCAGCAGCAAGCAGAAGAAAAAGTGGAAGGTAAGGCTTCGCCCGGATCCCCAAATCCATGAAAATGTGGCATATGATTTTTTTTTTTTTTTTGTATTCTCTGATTGACATTTAATATAAAATCTCGTAACCGTAATATCAACATCTCAAAAATCATGTCTTGTTTTTTTCTTTTTTTTTCTTAACAAAAACAACTTACAATGAAAACCAGGTGCTCAAACTAAAGATGTCAGTTCAGTGTACAATTATTTATCAGACGTAAAATGAAATCTCTTATTCTTTTGAATTTTAAGGACAAAGAAAACACATATTCGGTGCACTATATATGGCCGACGTTCATCCTTTTATTCAGAACGAATCTTTCGTGCCCATTCTTCTCCATTCCTTTAAAATATAATAAAATCTATATAAGCAAACTGACAAAACCTTCGTAAAGAACCTGTCTTTTTTGAAATGCGTGAGAATGCTTTTTTAAAGCAAACAAATTAAAATGTTATTTATTCTTTAACCGAGCTTGTTATACGGTAGCTAGTCGTTTATACCACATAGTTAAATTCGAGTTGCCCGATTACGTAAACATGAGGAAAATGTGCATTTCTTCCATAAATATTGAAAATATGTAGCAATAATACGAAAAGAGGCAACCTTTTATACTTGAAACATCCAAGCAGCTTCAGGCGAACTTGTAGGGATGCCACTGTATTTATCCTTGGCATGTAATCACGTGATGTAGGGTCTCGTCCAAGGCCTTGTGATTGGTCAAAATAGCGGTTGCTTGATCCAGACTAGAGCAAATAGACGTGAATTTCAGATGTTACAGCTTTGATACTGCCACCCGAGAAGGTGTACTGAAATTGTTTGGGCACCTCGTCTAAAAATCGGGAGTGGGGTGAAAACAAAGAAAAAAAACGTATATATAAACCTTTTTTGGGTACTTTGGGAGTTGGGGGCGCGTCGAATATTGTAATGACTCACTATTGCTATTTTTTAGGTAGGCGGGCATTAGTAGGGAACTTATTTTCAGTTCTATAATACTGATTACTTGTAAATCTTTTTCGTTTCTACGTGACTTTAGCATCTCGTTGATAACTGGGTAAGGCCAGCACACTTGACTGTTGCCATTTGAGTACATTGTCACCGCGTGTACAATAACAGCACTTCACTTGTTATGGTGTGAATTTGCAACAACAAAAAAAGTGTATTTTGAAACAGCAGGGTGAAGAAATCAACTCCGCGGATAAGGTGGTGAATTTTTATAGGGGGCGGTAGCATCAAGACCAACAACATTGTTGCACGGATTATGGGGGAGGTTGGGGCGGGGGGGGGGGGCATTAAAAACCTTGATTCTAGCGTTCTGTGCAATTCTGCAGTCTTGTTGCTCCGTCTGTCTGTGTAATTTTGTTTTTCTTTGTAAGTTTTGCAGCATTTTTAGTGTCCTGAGCAATTTGTTTCTAAAGTATTTTTGGGTTTGATTTGAATGCCGTTTATGTTACACGTGTTTTTGTTTTGTTGTTGTATTTGCATAAAGGCAGAAGCAACCCAAACTATAAGTAAGCAGCCAAGGGTTTTTCTATGAATAGTGGGTCAGGGGCTTGGGACATCTGGAACTGCGTACGCTTAGGTTTTCGGTCAACGGATGGCGTTTGAAATTCTGCACTCGGCTGGGGGCGCAAGGGTCAGAGAGTCTGAATGTCCTGTCTGTTCTGAATGTTCACTTTATGGATGACCCTGATGAATCCTACGCAGCCGGCCAAATTGCCGATATTTCACTATTGCGTAGTTCAACATACACAGGAGGTCATACCGTAATATCAGGCAGTTGAAATTATATTTAGCGATATTCTAAAGTTGATATGTATTTGTTTACATATTGCTTCTCTGCCTTATGCATTGCGCGCCGTTTCTATTCAGCAACCTCCATCCCACCAGCAACCTCCCACCACCAGCGACCCCCCCCCCCCCTCCCACCCCCGCACCTACTCTCCCCTCGGGTTAAGAGAAAACTGGAAAAGTCTGTTTGTCAACTATTTTGCCCTGCATGTGATCATGTGGTGATCACGTGTTGATCACGTGGTGATAACGTGGTGGTTGGATATTTGCATGGCGTGTATGCATGTAGTCATTGAACTGGGTTTTAAATGGGTCACATGACCTGACTATAGCACTCCTCGTTATGTCCAAATTCGGTGTTTTGGTATCTCACATAACGCAGTTATCGTGATGTGACGTATGTGTTGTGGTCCTTTGCTACTGTCCAATCATGAGTCGTGAAATCAGTCAAGCGTAAAACCTGTGAACTCAGTTATTCTGTATCTTATTATGCAAATTAGAATCGAGTGTTCCTTCATGTAATTTCTGTAGAACATCCGTATAGAAGATTGGGGAACTGATACATTTAGAAAGGTTTGTATCAATCGCTAAGGTTGGCTGAAAATGGATGACTAGTTAGATTTAGATTGCAAAATTTTCAAGTAAAATCTTGTAAAACTCTGAATATTTTGAGTATGTTTTTTTCTCAACTCAGCACTTAGATAATTTAGATTTATTATACAATAGGCTTAAATATCATCAAGCTTTTCTTCTTGTAGAATATACCGAGTTCTGGCACCACCATTACACATCTTTTTGCTTAGTCCTTAATCCTCGCGTAGAGTGCATTTTGTGTTAGTCGACAACATTATTCGCACTTTAGAATGTCAAGCTGGTATGGCAAAGCCGAACTGGCTTATTGGTGCTGTTTAAATTTCACTTGTGAGACATTCCTAGAAAAGGTTAAGCAAGATAATAAATACGACAAAACTACTGTGACGGGATATGTCCTAATATTTGGCGGCGATGTTTAGGGTGGGGGGGGGGGGGTAATGAGCTAGTTAATTTTTTTGGTTCCAGAATCCCCCAGTCTCCCCCCAAATGACCACGATCTGGGTTTTTTTTGTCAGTAAAATCCCCCGAGAAATGTCTTATCCATGAACCTTATTATGTGATTTTATGCTTATAAATTGTCAAGACTATAGACTCATTATACTCGTTAATGTTCAGATATGGCTTGTTGATCTGCGTAGAGGCTTTGTCAATGCCTCATAGAGGTACTTGTGAAGCCTCTGCAGAGTTCCTTGTAGAGCCGTGTATGTGTTCTTATAAAGCTTTAGAGTAGTTGGTAAAGTCTGTGGATGTTTTTGTATAGCAGTGAACAGTTGTTTTAAATCCTTATATACGTTTTCGTAGAGGCATGTAGAGTACATTGTGAAGTCCAGCGGAAGTTCGGACCGTTCCGTAAGGCTTTATAGAGGTTCTTTATAGTGCCTGAGTTCTTGCAAACGTTCTTGTAAATTCTTGTTAAGCCTTATTATTATTCTTATTCTTATTCTTATTCTTATTCTTCTTCTTCTTCTTCTTCTTATTATTATTATTATTATTATTATTATTATTATTATTATTAATTTATTTATTTCTTTATTTGTGGTTCGCCAAAAATTGACGGAAATATTGGCGAAAAACCAATAAATTTTCAGTAAAATCTGAACTCCCACCAGAGAAATCGCTGGACTGTCTTGAAATTTTAGTAAAAGATAGCGGTCTGTGGTACTTACCTGGGCAGTACTTTTTTCCGTGATGTGAAAAAAATTGGCGGAAATATTTATGAAAACCTTTTTTTCGTAAACTCTTAACTGACACCAGGGTAACTGCTTACTGTCTTGCAATAGGCATCACTACCTTCCCGGCTATTTTTTTTTTTTTTTTTTTGTGAGACTTTTTTTTTAGTTAAATCTTAACCAACACCAGAGAAGTAAAATTTTGCGCAAGATAACTGGCATAACTGTTTTTTTTTTCAGTTTTTTTACCAAACACTTAATAAACGCTAAGGATATAATCTTACTGTGAAGACATTTTAAAGAACGGATGCGGACACTAATACTTACCAGACTAGTATTTTTTGTTGGCGCTTCGCCAAATTACCGAAAATATTGGTGGAAAACCATTTTCTTATTGAAATCTTAACTGAAGCTAAGCATATCGTCTCACTCTGTTCAGATTATGATTTAAGATGGGGGGCATTATAACCTACCTGGGTAAATTTTTTTTCATTCGTCAGAAACTGGCAGAAGAATTGGCGACAGAATAGTACATAAAAAAGTTTTGGTAAAATCTTTACTGATGCCAGCGAAATAGTCTTACTGTCTTGAAACATTGGTTAGAGGTGGCAGACTTCAGTTCCTGCCTGGCCTTTGCTTCTGTCTAACGAAGAGCGAAAACTAGAGTAAATATTAACCTGAAGCAAATGATAGAAATATTGGCGAAAACCACCAGATCCTAATGGTCTTATTGTCTTGACATTTTTAGTAAAACAGCGGACATCAGTACCTGCCCTGCTAATACGTTTTTGGCAAATCGCCGAAAATTGGGGGAAATATTGACGATAAACCATTTTTGTATTAAAATCTTAACTGACGCCAGGTACATAGCCTTACTATCTTGACTTTTGGTTGAAGGCTATACTTATATGTCATAAATCCTGACATCAGAATTTTCGAGCTGGGCCATTGTACATGGACAATCTTGTTATTTGTGTGTAAATATGAATTTATTGTTCATTGGGTTTTTAGAGCACGTTTTAATGCACGTTTCTTTGGACTGTTCAAACATTTATGGTTTTATAAATCTGAAATTTTTTGGCTGAAAAAAAATAAATAGATGGTATACTTTTGAAAATTAGAACGTGAGTGCTTTTCGCGCACTAGCGTGAACTCTTGTTTTCCGAAGTATCAAAGACATGTTAAAATTCGCTACAATGCTAAAACCGTTTTTGGCGCATATTTTTGCTAATTTCATAGTCCTTTTTTATTTTATAAAAGAAATGCTTTGAAGAGAAAACGAAAAGATCTTGGATAAACGTTAATTTTCTTTTCCTTCATATTTATCAAATTTTTAATTGCAGTTGTCTGAAGGCATGAATTTCGTCACGCAATAAACAACAATAGTTGGAGCATGCCCCAGTTAAAAACCAAACACTATTCAGGTCCTTGACCTTGTGCAGTATATTCTTACCTCTAATTATATTTTGCTACGTTATTTATTAATTGGCTTGGCAGAACAAGAAAGAGCGAGCGGCGGACCACCAGCGCAAGCACAACCTGTCGGACTGGGAGCAGGAGCGCAGGGCGGCGTGGCTGGCGATACGCTGCGCTACGGCGGCGGGCCAGGCCCAGCGGGCACGTCTGCTCCTCCTCGGCGACCCGACCGTCACCACGCAGCAGATGAGTGCCAAGAGTGTCGAGGCCATGCCGGACTACATTGCGCTGGATCTCATAGGCCCGTACGTGCTGGGAGAGAAGAAGAAGCTCTACAAGAGTGAGTCACATACTGTCCATACATACAATGCCCGTACATGGCGTCACTTAGTATCCGTGTATGACGTCACACACTTTCCGCACATGGCGCCACACATTATCCGCACATGACAGAACACACTGCTCGCACATGATGTCACACAATGTCCGTACATGATGTCACGCACTGTCCGTACATGACGTCACACCCTACCGGTACATAATGTCACATACGACTGCTGTGTGGGCAGCCCGTCAATCTTATACACCCAGTCATAAGTACCAGTTGAAATGAAGCGAGAAAGATGTGTAGCATTGATGTTACGTTTAGAGTCGAAGCTATTCAATACCGTGGCTCATTTTCCTGCGACAGCTATGCACGTATCTGGTTTATGCGGTTATCCGGTAGATTTAGAAGAAATCAGCACGGCAAGCGGTTCAGAGTAGTATGCTGTTAACTGATTTATACAATTAACCTCTTTCATTACTGTCACATTTTACTTTGACTCGCTAAATTCGTGTACTGCCTATAAAATTAGGATGGCAAAAGTCGTCATCATGTCTCAAATTCTGGTCTGGGTTGTAGCGGAAATTGAAGAGGAACTGGCGAACCTGACTGAAGAGCTGGAACCCCCGCCCGTCGAGACGTATGATGATGAGCTAGAGAAGGTCAAAGAAGCCGCCAACCAGATCAGCTGGACCCATGTCATGGGTGAGCTTTTGGCTTTGAGTATTATATGGGCATACTTTGGGTTTGACTCAGCAGCCTGTAAGCAAGCTATGACTGAAGATTAAGAAGATCGATGACGGTTTTGTACAAAATACGTGTTCTCGTAGCGTGGCCTTAAAGGAACTAGTACAAATACGCTTGCGACAAACGCAAAAATATGTTGGCATAAAACGCAAAAAGTTGCAATTTTTTTATTGCGACTTATTGCATTTTATTGCATCTAGCCGGGATCCAATATCTCAGAGGACGCGTCCTGAGCATGCAATATGTTGCGATTTATTTTATATTGGTGATAAGATCACACCTTGGGCAAACATTTACGCAAGCGATGTAATCCCTCTGCGCATTCACTCCAGTTGCATGTACTCTGTGCAAACAAGTAAATGTTTCAGCTGTATGTGTGGACGTGTAATATGCTGTATTTGTGTATGTACAACAGAAATGTATGTCCGGTGCGATTATGGCTATTAAGAATCAATTGTATTGTGACGTCACATAGGCTACCAGGCGATACTACAACGGCTGTGCAGCACCGCCACCCTCACCACGGGCAAGGACGAGGAAAGACGCGAGGCCGAGAAGGACGGTGACCTTGGCCCCGAATTTGACCTTGGCTTCATTAGTCATGCACAGTTTGACGTGGCCTTGAACAATGACGTTGTCAGGTGTGATCACGTGACCGAAAACTATAAATAGCCCTATTCAATTTCAATTTTTTATTTTTTAGATTTTTTTGTTTGATTATTTTTAGCCATTTTAAGGAAGTCGTAATCTTAGTGCGTAACTTTCTGTGTAGGAAAAGTCTTCTTTTAGGTAAGAGTGTTCAGTGTATCGAGCTCTGCGGCACACTGTACTGTTAATCTTAATTAAGCACAGGATTGAATGCAGTGATTGACACGTGACTTTACAGGACTACTCAGGGCTGTGGCTGGTGGGCGCTAAGGCTCAATTATGTGCACCAGTTCTTGGCGACTGAACTAAAGAACTATGCTGAGGAATGCTCGGGCATTTACCCGCCCAAACAACTGTGCCTCAGCGTGCCGAAAGGTAACCAGGCTGCTTCAGGTCAAAAAGTTGATGTTCACAAAAAAATATTAATAGAAAAACTATGAAAGATAACGAATAACAATGAAATCACGCATGATGTTACTATGTATATAAAAAAATTGAAAACAATAAAGTAAAAAATAAATGCCTAAAATAATAATAGTCATAAAAAGACGAAGCACGCTTGAGACGATGCAAAAGTTTATTATAGCACACTGAAGTGTTTTTATAGTTATTTGAACGTGTTAAATGCTTGAACAATGCGAATGGAATGTACAGTACCAAAGATAAATGCAGCAGTTGTAAGCTGAATGTGTGTGTCTGCAGTTATAGTCCAAAACAGGTTCATTGCGTAGCCCATTTTCCGAAGAAGGTTAAACGTTTGACCGATTTATGCGATTATCCGGTAAAGCTTAAAAGTAAAGGAGTGGTTATTATTATTATTATTATTATTATTATTATAATCATTATTATTATTATTATTATTATTATTATTATTATTATTATTATTATTATTATTATTATTATTATTTATTAATTAATTAATTAATTAATTAATTAATTAATTTCTTTATTTATTTATTTCTTTATTTATTTATTTACTTACTTACTTGCTTACTTACTTACTTACTTACTTACTTATTTATTTATTTATTTATTTATTACATAGATGTGAAAGTGGCTGAGATAGAATTGATCACCAAATCATACCGCAGCAACGCCACCGTGCCTATAGACATCCAACCAACCGCCCAACCAGTCATGCCGCCGTCCGCCCCGGGCACCCAGGAACAGCTCAAGACCACCGCCAGCAAGAACATCGTCACGCCAACCGAAAATGAGATCTCCGTGCAGTGGTACTTGCCGTCCCTCGACGAATTCGCTATGCTATCTAAGGTGGGCGATAATGCAAGAAAAATTATATTTAAAAAATAAACAATCATCTTTAATAAATGTTATATTACTTATTGCCTAGCTTAATAACATTACGTATTTCGTTCTGGAAATAAAACGGGCAAAATGAATATATCATTAGAAAATTTTGTGCTGTCGAAAATCTTTGGAAAGTTTGTAAGAAAAAAGAAAGCTGCTCACCTCGCTTCGGAACCGGGTATCTGGAAAATATTTTCCGAATGTTAAAGTTAGTTCTTCTACATTCGGTTGTGTCCTAAAATGAGGTGGTTTGTTAATCTACATGCGAGGCAGTTAAAACCCTTGTTCCGTTACCATTGATGTTGTCAAGTGACGTACAACAAATTCGGTTTCATCTGACATCTTTCGTCAAACATGATTTTGAATGGTCTCCTCATTAACCCACTCTCCTCATTTCATTGAACTTCCATCGTTTCAAATATCTGGGCTCAAAGGAATTCTATATAATTAAAAACCGATTCAACTGACATATTGTTCGATTCGCCGTATGTCTTTGTCAAGCTCCCGGTTTAAGTGCAGTGTTTTGTTTTTTCACCTGTCTGTGTACGGCAGGGATCGGACAGCCTGTCTGACAGGACGGGCCTGGAGAAGCAAGTGCTGCTACTGTTCGCCATCGCCAGGAAGAAAATGACGGCCGTGGAGCTGCCGCAAAGCGCCATGATGTGGGTGACGTATACGTCACTGGTTGACCTCCATGACAGGTACAAGGTCACGCTAATATATCACCGGGAGTAGGTAGGAGGGGAGGGGGTGGGGGGGGGGGAAGAGGTGGTGCATCTCAGTGACCCGAGTTCAGCTTTCAGTGTATTCTTTAAGGTTAGTGTGTTTAGTATGGATTTAGTTACCTTATGTCATGTTGAAATGAAAAAATATGTCAGTTAAGATACATATGAGAAAGAATTGTAAATACTGTATTCACGAATACTGGTTTTCAGACTGACAGTATTAACGAGCCGTGGGGAGATTTCCCTGCCCCAGGGTACAGACAGATCCAGGCACGTTGAGCCCAAAGTCAAGAAACGCACCACTAGAATCAAGGCTCTGTCCCCCAAGTTCAAGAAAGACGAACCTCTGGAGGTAATCATTTTTTTAGTCATGTTTTATTATTTCTCGTAATTTTGATTTTTGCAGTGAACATTGAAAGTATTTTCAGGACTAGGGTTACTCTTATTTATCCAGAAACAAGGTTTAGCTCTGGGTTGAGAATTTTGCCCGTCGTGTTTCTTTCTGTCTAGATTCAGATCTGGTATGGTTTGACATCCTCAAGTTACTTTTTAACCAATCAGATTAAAGTCCATAAGTCAAAAATAAACTTTTTTGTGCAGGCGCTGCTTCGTCAGTGCATGGATGACATCATCGCGTTGCTACGCTACACGCCTCCATCAGAGGAGGAGGTGCAGGAGGAGGAGGTGCCGGCCAAACCTCTGTCCCGCAAGGAGCGTGAGAGGGAGGCCAAGAAGGAGGAGGAGGACCCTGACCAGGTGAGCTGTCCCCCCTCCACCCGTCCCCTGGACCAAACCCCTGTCCCGCAAGGAACGAGGGAGGGAGGCCAAGAAGGAGGAGGAGGACCCTGGCCAGGTGAGCTCTCGCCCCCTCCACCCGTCCCCCGGACCAAACCCCTGTCCCGCAAGGAACGAGGGAGGGAGGCCAAGAAGGAGGAGGAGGACCCTGGCCAGGTGAGCTCTCGCCCCCTCCACCCATCCCCCGGACCAAACCTCTGTCCCGCAAGGAACGAGGGAGGGAGGCCAAGAAGGAGGAGGAGGACCCTGGCCAGGTGAGCTCTCGCCCCCTCCACCCATCCCCCGGACCAAACCCCTGTCCCGCAAGGAACGAGGGAGGGAGGCCAAGAAGGAGGAGGAGGACCCTGGCCAGGTGAGCTCTCCCCCCTCCACTCGTCCCCCGGACCAAACCCCTGTTCCGCAAGGAACGAGGGAGGGAGGCCAAGAAGGAGGAGGAGGACCCTGGCCAGGTGAGCTCTCCCCCCTCCACCCGTCCCCTGGACCAAACCCCTGTCCCGCAAGGAACGAGGGAGGGAGGCCAAGAAGGAGGAGGAGGACCCTGGCCAGGTGAGCTCTCCCCCCTCCACCCATCCCCCGGACCAAACCTCTGTCCCGCAAGGAACGAGGGAGGGAGGCCAAAAAGGAGGAGGAGGACTCTGACCAGGTGAGCTGTCCTCCCTCCACCCGTCCTCCGGACCAAACCCCTGTCCCGCAAGGAACGAGGGAGGGAGGCCAAGAAGGAGGAGGAGGGCCCTGACCAGGTGAGCTGTCCTCACTCCACCCGTCCCCCGGACCAAACCCCTGTCCCGCTAGGAACGAGGGAGGGAGGCCAAAAAGGAGGAGGAGGACTCTGACCAGGTGAGCTGTTCCCCCTCCACCCGTCCCCCGGACCAAACCCCTGTCCCGCAAGGAGCGTGAGAGGGAGGCCAAGAAGGAGGAGGAGGACTCTGACCAGGTGAGCTGTCCCCTCCACCCATCCCTTGTGCAAAACCTCTGCCCCGCAAGGAGCGTAAGAAGGCCAAGGTGGTCCCTCCCCCCTTGCCTCTGACCGGGAACTGGAGGCCACATGAGGAGTGAGGACAACTGAGGGGTTCCTACACGAGCAGTCAACACCCGGAATACATGAACCACTCATCGAATGTCCTCTGACGAACCCGCGTTTTTAACGGTTGACTGTGTTACACCACACAAATGACGTTGCATTCGACACTGCTTGTGTTGTAAAAGATTATGCAGTAGGTATGCATGACGTACCTTACGTGGGAGTTCAAGGCCAAATCGTGACCTGTGAGTGTGGTGCACATTATCTCGTCACATTGTCTGAACATTATCTCACCACATTGTCTCTCCACACTGTCTCGAAACATTGTCTAGCCACATTGTCTCGCCACATTGTCTGGCTATCGTTTTCGTTCAGGAGTTGTTTTGGCGTGTTCGTCTATGCTACGACCGTTGCCAACAATTGATGAACTTTGATTTGGTTTTACAATTTTAAGGTTTAATTTTATAACGTTTATCACAAATTGGGATTGATCGCATCTCAAATGAAAAGCGGAACCTTGATAGGGCATAAGTCATTTTGGTGTATTCGAACATGCATTCTCCCTTTTACAAAGACACGGGGGGGGGGGGGGGGCAGTTTCTCAACTTCGGTTATGATCTGGTTTCCGTAAAACCGCAAAAATAACCCTAGTTGAAAAATCCACCGTGGAAGTCAGTGTTGTCCTGTGCACTTTCGATTCAGGTTGTATGTGTAAAGGTGGCACGTAGACCCATAAACGGCCCCGTCCCCACCCCTCACCCCCTCTCTCCCCACGCCTGACGAGGCCTGTAACTGAATTCCTTGAAATCTATAAAGCACAGAGAGTGGCACGTAGGAACGTGACTCGTTCAGTTGTGTGTAAGCCCGGTGCTATGAAGTGAGGCTACCAGGAAGTACACCTCCAAGGAAATGTGTGTGTGGGGGGGGGGGGGGGTGAGAGTGGGCGGGGGGATGAGGGGTGTAAGGTGAACTGTAATACAGGAGATATGTTGCGGTTTTCATAAAAAAACGTCTGACGTCTGTTGAAGGAGTAGAATTGTTATAATTCCATGTTTGCAGAACAGTAGCAGGGTGCTGTTCAAATTAAACAAAAGAAAACAGATAAATAATAATAATAAAAACACCTTGTAATTTTTTTACAGATTCCGTTTGACGTGACTCGGACCAGCATGTATAACCTGGAGAAATTATTTGACCCAAGTTTCGGCCATGCTCTTAAGGATCCGAAAATACTCAAGTGGGCGTCACCCTTCTTTGAACAACAAATTTAACTTGAGAACTAAGACCAGTCTCAGGCTGACTTCATTTGAAATTATCCAGTAAATATGACGAAGGCAAGAAAATGTGTAATTGGAGTCTTATTTTGACTTATATTGAAGACAATTTCTGTTCATTAAAGAAAACAAAAACAGGATACAAAATTACGGTATTGTTACCGTGATCCAAACGTCTGGGCTTTGTCTAGATTGTTCGTGTTGAATAGTGAAAATGAAAGTGATTGTACAGTGAAAATTATTGACTAAAAACGTCAGAAAATAAAAGTTCACAAAAATTGCTTTAGTTATATCGCCTAAAATTGGTGGGCATCGACTTAAAACAGGAAGGACATGAAAATTTCAGAATTTTAAAGCAATGATTTGTTTTGTGTATTTTTAAAAGAGTTAATTTTGTCACTGAGACAACCAGCAAAGAACATGTGATCTTGAAATAGATTTTCATGCTGTTTCCGAAATGTGCATGGCTTTAATTCTTGATCTTTTATAAGAGCGGAAGTACATATTTGACTTTCAAGCATTATTAAAATTAAATTCATTATAATACTACTACACAATTTTCACTTGTTTACAGAAAATGTTAGTTTGTTGTGTTTTTTAAATAAGCATGTTAAAGTCTTGGTTGTGGGCATTGTTATGGTGGTACATTGAAACTGTCCGTCCACAAGAACTGCTGTGATAATTAAAAGAAAGTTTGAGTCAACGTATAAAATACATAATTTATTATAAACTTATTACAACACAGAAAATAAATTATCCGTTAAATATATAAATATTGCCATTTTGTTGAGAATTTCGAAATAAAACATCAAAAGATAAAGAAGAGAATTTTCTTTCCATATTATTCGAGTTAGATTAAAAGACAGACGGAAGGACATTGTCAATCATCTATTTCTATCGTGCTTCTGTATAGTTCTCACGCAGTTTTCACAGTGGTGGTAAATTTAAGTGGGTGTAGAAGGACTGATACCACAATTACATTTAGTTTGTCATGCTATAAAAAGACACAATTAAAAGACATCTAATCTTGCCAACCAGGGATGGATGGGTGGGGAGGAGGTGGGGGGAGGGGTACGGTGGGAAAATAATTTTTCTGGTCCTCTTTACAGACATCATACAAATAAAGGGGGTTAGTGCATATGTGGTTTGAACCCCTTGAACCCAATTAATGGTCCGTTTAATTATTTAATCAAGTGAAAATCTGCGGGCCACACAAATAAATTGATCTGGGGTTGTAAAAACCTGTAGTATTATTATTATTTAAATAATAGAACAAAATTAATGTTTGCATACAGATTTTCTGCGGGATTTCTTTAGAATATGTGAACAGCATTAAAACATACTTAATATGCTAAATAAAACGTGCGAGGAACATTTCTAGGAAATTATTTTTACGCAGGGAGGGCGAAGTAACCTGTTTCTGTTTTGGCAACCAGGCGGGAACCTGACACAGGAGGAGGGGGGCACTCACGTACCCACTAATTACCCATTACCCAATACGGGCCCATGACTTCATCAAAATACTCCTAAACGCCGAGTGCTAATTTCGAAATGATATCTCCTATTTTAACCAAACGCGGAGTTAAAGTTCCGAAACAACCTCCCTTTTTGTGGGTGACGCGGAGCATTGAATGAAAATTACCTCCCTTTTTATTGAAACTAGCATTCTGCGCGGATCGGGTCTGACTTCAAAATTACCCCCCCCCCCCCCGCCCCCACCATTTCTCTGCTTTTCTGGACACGCATATAATACCAAGTGCGCCCCCCCCCCCCACCTGGGGAACCGGTTTTGGAACATAAGGTATCGTCCAGTCCGCATTTCTATTTTCATATAGTTTTAAAACAAGGGACATTTTCTTCTAAATTCATAATGTTGCGGACCTCGTATGTATGAAAATATTTCGCACTTTTTATTAAGTTTTTAAGCATTTGATGGCATATTTAAAAAAAGTAGCTATTTCGAAGTGATATTTCTTTCGGTTAGGTATCCTCAACTTCTTTACTGTGTCAGAGAATGTTACATATCTATTTGCAATAAAGTGCCTGTAAATTGAGTAAACACTTCCCGTTTATTACCTCCATGCAGTCTTGATTTGTGAGTACACTGCACCCAAATCTGTTCATTTTTGCGACAGTGCGTTACCGTTGTAACGGCGCCTTGATTTAACTCCCTAGCGTAACTATCCCCGTGCGCACTTGCCGAAATAGTCCGTCCATCCTTCACGATGTGTGCACTGAACTTGTGCCAGTAATAATAATTAACTATAGAGGTACTGAACAAATACATTCCTGAGTATTGGCATGTGAATTTATAAGACGCTGGATCGAATCCATTTCCCTGATTTAGCAATATTCTGTTGAATGGCACCACGCCCAAATCCTCCACGAGCGCTGAGAAATCGTTGATATACGCAACAAACGCGTCCCTTAACTTCATTGCATCTAAAAATAAAATGATAATAACAAGACGTGCATTTTTACAGCATCCATTTCTGAACGGGATGATCAAGTTTTTAAGCTCTTATCTTTTCCCTAGGCCTTAGGCCTCGCCTATTTGTCCTAAAACTTGCATCCGAAGCAAATATTAACTTAAGACGACTTTTCAATGAACCATAACAACGTCGTTTATTTAGAATTCCAATTATGTTTGACTAAAATAAAGGTTACATAGCACATATATCAAAACAGCTTAATGTAATAAATGAAATTTAAAAAAAAGCAAGAAGCATGCTTTATCTGGCACAGACATGTCTACGTGGTTCATATCACATTTATAGTGCAGAGACAGTTTCACATACCTTTGACTTCCGTGAGCGATGCACTAATATCGGCCACTGTCCCCTGAAGGGATACCATTGTGGTGTTAACATCACCCACCCTGGCATCTACGGCGCGTACCTTTCTGTTTGTTTTCAGCTGCGCACTTTCCAAAGTATCTGTTTTTGATTTCACAAAGCTGAGTTTACCTCTATGAGAAAGTACTTGGTTTTCTGTTACATACAAACGGCGATCGATATACACTGCGTACGCATCGGTGGCGTTCAGCTGCGTTTCTAGTGTGTCGATATGGGCTTGCATATCCTCCATGCGAGTAGCCATTTCCTGTTTGTCGAGTTCGAGTCTATCTACGCGTTCAGCAATAGCATTAATCAGTGCGGTTACATCAGCAATATTTAGTGACGTCACATTATCTGCTTCTAACCATGGTTCCGGTTGAATTTTATCTGTTCGTTCCTAAAAAATCAAAGTGTGTTCTTGTTATCACCCATTATGTTGTTTGGTTCGCGTGCATTATTTAGCAATAGGTGAGCAAAAAAAAAAGGGGGGGGGGGGGGACGATGGTTCCTCACTATGCTCGTTGCACAGATCGCGATGACAGGATGACTATGTGCAGTGAGCAAATGAGGAAACTTACTTTCACATATCTTTCTTTATTTGAATCGCAGTAAACCTCGATTTAACATCGATTTGAGACTGCGACGTCGACCCGATGTTGTGATTGGTCGCGATAATTTATCAACGTCTTTGATAAAACGTTGACTAAATGTTGATTGAGGAACGTTTGTTTAGACGTTGCTAGACGTCGCAAACCGAACCCCACTTTCATCCACATATAATCAACGTTTTTGATGCAACATCGCTGAATGAAAATGGCAGCCATGACAGGTCGCTTCGCACATAGACCAAATCGAAGAGTAAAATATGGGACTATCAGGAGCGCGAAAATTTTTCTCACCCTATTTTTGAAAATATTGATGACAATTTTTTAAAAAATACGCTGTGGGTTTTGTTTATTTTGCACTAGACAGCAAAATGCGATCATTAGAGAAACCACCGTTATATAATAAAAAATCTTACCTCTAAAGGAGCACACTGGATTATCGCGCTTATAGGCAAAAGCAAGTAAATCAATTCCATTTCGGTTATTATTTTGACTTAACATTCGTGCAAAATTGCATTGTACAGCTCTTGACATGATAACACTGCTAGCGCAAAAGGATGTTTGAGACTTTTAGGTATAGTTAAGGCCTTATATATGTAATAGCACCTTTAATTGTTTAACTCCCACTGAAGGCTATACGGTTATTAGCAAGGCGTCATGACACAGTTATGACTTATTCAGAATTGAACTAACACCCCGAGGGCTACCAAAGTTCGCCTACTTGTCTATTCTTATGACTAAAAACTCCGGTGCACCCGTTCTTGGAACCGTGTGTTGAACTCTTTTTGTAAAACACGCAAATGAATTAAGAAAAAATAACAGTTTCAAAATATAACATGACCCAGAAATGCGTAAAATGTGTCATTCACATTTCTTTTGAAAGCAACAGCATCACGGCCACGAAAGATCTTTTTTAATCAGCACACTGAAGTACTTTAAACAAGAAAAGCGGTGTACCACACTGTCTGGTTCCCCCTCTACAGTTCTCCTTTTAGAGGAGTCCCCATAATAAAATTCCTAGGTTAGGGGGAAAGCTGCCTTAAGATATCCGTGTACACCAGATTACAAGGATCAATATGATCCCCGAAGAGAGCACCTTTTGTCGGTCTCTATTCAATTCAATCTCGTTATTTACTCGTTTGCGACATCCAAATTCAATTTCAGCCCCTGTCACTTTAGTTATTTTATTTTCGGATATAATACTGAGATATTATAACAATTTGTAAATCACTGGAGGAGTGGGGTAGCTTACGTAGGGTATCTCTCCTCGCTAAATTATATAAATTGCCAAATTTATTGGAAAATCCTTTCACTCATATTGCATGGAGATAACCGAATCAAGACAATAAGTGTAGAGTTTTTAATTGCTAGATGTTGAAAGCAGATACCTGTTACAGTTAACTTGTGTCATCCTTATGCAGTTATCTTGTGCATCTGCTTGTTTTGCAGTCATGACCGAGGCCAGTCTTCAACTTGCACGCAAAGACCATCAGTGCATACATCCAACATCGGCGTACAATCCACGCTTTGTGATCGTTGCAAGAGAAACAAGGGTCTACCACTGTGAGTCAGACACGCACCTGTGTTGAATCTCTCACAAAGGAATGGGGAGCACATCTTCGGAATCGCCTCAGGAACCCAACACGTCAAGTAGGAGTCAAATAGGAGATAGGTTGAAGGCGAACTCTGTTATTCTGGGCCAAAGTTCTTAAACTGTTTGCCAGGCTGGACTTACCTACAGACGTCGAGCGATCTGTGTTGGATGAGGCCTGGGAAGCCCTGCAAAGTGACGCAGCCAAGTCGATTTCGGACTCAGTGACAAGTGACCAAGTTCAGGTCACTCAACTCTGTGGTCGACCAACTAGGCATTCCGCCTCAGTCTGAGCAGTGGATAAATCTCACTTGCTGATGAGCTCTCCAGACTGAATCCAGGTCAAAATGACTACGGCCAAAATGCCGCAGATTTCTCATTAGAAAATTTAACTAATTTAGGGATCTTTTGGTATTTTAGTTTTTGCAACAAAATTGGTATTTGGGTCTTTTATTTTGTCAAAAAAATCTATTTTTATGAAATGAAAATTGTTGTTTTTTTCTTCCATTTATTACAACATAATAAACTGAACCAATGTGAAAATGTGATAAGTGAACATATTTACACACGCGCAATTGTCTTTTTCTACAACTAATGAGAACTACAGCTGGAATAACGGCAAAAACGAACATGTTAAAGTGTCAGAACTTAAGAAGCGCATCAACCCTCATACGATCAAGTTACAGTCAAACAACGTTGGTATCATATCTACTCTAAAACGAACAGATCCATAACGTCCCATATCAACCCTGGAGTTCCTGATTCTCCAAATTCACTGGCATCCAACGTATGTTGTGTCCGATGCCGTCGATAAATTCTGGAACGGTTGTGCGTCCCTCAGCGCGATCTTTGCACATGCTCTTGAGACGTCATTGAAGCGCCACACACTCCTTTCGGATTCGTTTTCTCGGGGGTTCTCTGCCGATATCCTGCAGAATGGCTGTACGGACGGCACAGTCTTCCTGTGGAATGGCCGCGATGAACGTCCAGATGGTGGTGGTGGTGGTCAACCAAGTGAAAGAAGCGAATGTTGAACCCCTCACACTGGTTGTTGGTTGGCGGTTCGTCGTGCAATGTGGCGTCGTTGACGTTCCAAACTTCCGGTGGAAACTTAGGTGGAATTCTACGCATGCGAACTCGCATGATGTCGTCTCTGGCTGGTGCGACTTGGGCCCTGCGGTAGCCGCCAATGACATACGTTTTGGCGAAGTAGTCCAAAAGGAGTTCGCAGCCCTCTGGCGCAATAGCACGCAGATGTTCGAATCCAGCCACAACGTCCTCGATTGGTAAGAATGCTAATCTATCCAGTTTGGCAGAGTTTGAAGTCGTCATCAACTTTGTGTAGCGCAGCCAATCCTAGCTTCTGGATTTTCGATATGTCGCATGATTCAAATAGTAGAAGCACGCCTGGATGTCGCCACCGAGAATGTTTCGGCCAATTCGTCGGGTATCACTAAGTCGTCTAGGCCATCTGGAAGCGGTGTGTTGTGTTTTGCGCGATTGCGGCGAATCATCCTTTTCAATGCTTCGTCTGAAGCTAAGCGAGTGCGGGCATCATCGGTCACAGCAGCACGCATCACGTTTATCATAGTTGATGGGTTCTGACCCCGGTCTACGGCTCTGGATTTCAGATCAGATCTGGTCTTTACTTCTTCAACCTCTTGCGGGCAAAGGTCATGATTATGGTCATTTCCCAGTCAAGGATCTGTCATTTCGGATGACGTCGATATGGGTGCCTTTGCAGTGGTGGGTACGACGACCGCAAGATGGAAGATAAGAATGCGACATTGTGTCGCCAGTTGCATGCGTTCCCTGCTTCTAGACGGATTAAGTACGATGCACGTGGTGCACGCATTGCCAATAGACAGCGTAGTGAAAGTGACACGAACTACTCCGGACAGTCCGCTATAAACCTGCAACGTTTTATAAAAGTTTTTGTTTCTTATTATTATACTTTTCATATCTGAGGGTATTTTGACCGTAGTCATTTTGACCCACCCTGCAGATTTTGGGAGCATTGTGGCCGATGTCATTTTGGCCGTAGTCATTTTGACCGGATACCCTACAGACTATTTCAATTTTTCGACATTTCTCCATGCAGCTACAAAAGCAGATCCAAGAATTCCAACACGCGTTACAAATCAAGAGTTCGGAGTCAGTGACATACAAGAAACGGGGTGCTTCGGCTACTATATCTCGCCCGCCCACAACCGAGACGCAGGTTTCACACGTCTCAATCTCGGTGGTGACTTCAACTCCACAGCTGTTGGCATCACTTATTCCGCCCGGTACTGGATGATCGCCTCAAATTGGAAACCGCAGCGGTGAGTGTGGAAGATTCCTCAGGCCACGCCCAAGTTCTGGGTAAAAGGAATTGTTTCCGATATGAGACATCGAGTGAGTGAATCAAGACACTTAGAAGATAGACTCTCGTTCCAAGTGCCGCCCAGGAACGAGAGTCTATCTTCTAAGTGAATTACTTTTGCAAACTTTGAAAGCTCATAAAGTTTGTTGGCCTGCAGTGCTTCCTTGTCCGTAGGAGGAGAGCTAGGCAAGTTCTGGAAACCTGCTGGTTAGCGGTCGGTTTTCAAAATTGTCTGAAACCGTCTATTACTCTCCAACCCAAGGCCTCAAGGAATGCATCAATCAACCAGGCTTGAAAAAGACTGCTGGTTAGACCACAGACATCCTTATGCAGTCCAAACAAATCACTCATGCGCAAAGGTTTCTTGGTATCCCCAGACAACTCAACGAACGTAGCCTATTTGAACAAATAAAGGAATACCAACTGACGATCTAATTTCTCAGATCCTGCTTTTGGGAAGATAGCATCGGATCCAAATCTCTGCTCGTCCCCTCATTATCTCATTATCTTGGCGGACGTGGCCAGAGCAGGGCGAGTTACTCACAAAAATGGTGCTTGACCCCGGAATCTTTCCAGTGGGTAACTCAGCAGTTCCCGTGGGGTACCCCCGCCGTAGATTTGTTTGCCAATGCAATGACAACCAAGCTGCCCAGGTACATATCTCCGTGTCCTGATCACAAAGCATGGGCGGTAAATAACTTGGTTGACTAGCCTCAGTGGGTGTAGTTCTCTAAGCGTTCCCACCTCAAGCAATTTTGCGACAACTCTTAATAGCCTTTTGGTCTCCCGACGCCACTTGGTTTCCTCTCCAAAGGCGTTGAAGGTCAGTGAAGAAAATCAAAACCTCGTACGAGAAGAGAATACAATTCCAGACGCACTGGACAAACTTCCACCCTTCCCTGCACCTTTGGTTCCTTCCCCACCTTTGTAGAAGAAAAGTGTTTTTCCAAGAAAGTCGTGGATAAAATTCTGCAAAGTCACATTTTTTACTATATTTACACCGAAGAACACCTAAAGGTAGGTCATTCAAAATCTATAGGGCTGCTACTGTTTAGGCTCAAGGTCAAAACAGGCTATGATCCAGGGGAGGGCCAAGCTTTATTCCGTGTCTTCAAATTTCAAAGTAAATTCCCTCCTATTCACTCTTCTTTCGATCGTAGCCCAGTCTAATCTCGCTCTGGTACTAAAGTATTGCAGGTCGCATGGATTTTGAAGACGACAAGATCGCTCCCAAGAAGGTTACGCCAAGGATTAACGTTTTGTTGGCGTTAGCATAGGACGAACGGAGAGGCGAGGTCAACGTCCCGATAAATCCAAGAGGAACAATGTGAGTGGAAGACAGACCAAGGGCAGGTTTCAGGGATAAGACGCACATTTCAACCCAAGGGATTGGCAAATTAGAGCGTTCATTGTTTTCCCAGCTCTTGAAAAAGATCCCGGAAGCCCTCTGTGTCGGATCAAAGCCTTACATACGTATTTATAGGTGTCTGACCAATACATGGCAGACTCGCAGAAGGTATTTAACATTTCTTGTATGCTGAATTTCACTAAACATCTGTCAAAGCAAACAATCCTTAATTATATTAAGCGTGCTTTCTTAGCAGTGCATGAAAACACCTAGGCTGACGAAAAATTGTTCAAGGATTAAAAGGTTAAAGCCCATTACGTAAGATAAGTTGCTAATTTTCTAGAGCAAAAGAGTGGTTTCTATAAGAACCAAGATTGCAACTACAGAGGCAAGAAGCAACAACACCAAGGCTAATCAACCTCTTAACCTTAGAATTTCGCATCTTGCCTGACATTGCCGACTTTTGCATTATGATTGTGTTTTGTTTCGACTGGCTTTTGTGTACTTTGAGAGTCAGTACTCTGTATATATCGAGACTGTTGGTTAATTAAGTTTGCCGCCCGGTTACAGAAGTCCAGTTTTGGGCTCACTTCCTCCAGAAAGAGGGGAGGGGTATGTGCAGGTGTGAAACGACCTTGATCACCGCTAAATCGCTTACTATGCCTCTTGGTCGCTGTATACCAACGCTGACCAAGCCTATCAGTGCCGTGACCGAGCTTAGCCGTTTTCCCCATCCTTACGCTTGACCTCCAAGGGGGGGGGGGGGGGGTTAACCTTTAGTATTAACGCATTTCCAGAAGTCTTTCTATTTTATTTATCGAGTTTTTTTTTAGTATTTTAGAACTATATCAAGAACTCTCTCGCCCTTCATTTGAGTCATGCTTAGTGCATAGCATTTGACTTCTGGCCTGGTGACAGCATGCTACTCCAGCTTTTCAAACGTGCATTTCTCTATTTTTTCCCAATTGCAAGAGCCCCATTAAGAGGCAGTTTTAGTGGAAGTTCAGTTTTGTCACATGTTCTCGAAACACGATCTCCTTTGCAGATATATGACAATCAAATTCAAGTATATAGTATAAATTCAAGTATAAAATTCAAATAAAATATATGTCTAATCCCATGTACACAACAGTGTTTAGATAACTAGACGTGTGTCATTTTCCTTTAGATATTTGTTATGACTATGTCTAATTAGTTATGCATTTTACTGAATTAGAGATATATTTGAAATGATGTTTTAAAGATACATCTGCAACTTAATAAAAAATATTTCAACGACGATCCAACGCACGATTTGGGAATGTGACGTTAACCCGACCAAACCACAATACTCTCTCTTATTTAATTAGGTTGTGATTGTTCGCGGTGATAGGGCAACGTCTTACCAACGTCTTTGACGAAACGTTGAATTGAAGTTGGAAAAACAACGCCGCTTAGACGTTGCCTTTGGTAGCAACCGAAAAGCAACGTTTTTCAACGTCTAATCATCATCTGTGGTGCCATGTTGAATAGACATTGGAAAATTGAAGTTCTATAGACGTCGGACTTACAACCAAAAAAAAAAACAACCTGCTCGCGTTAATTCTCACCAGAAATGGTAGTTATTGCAGGTCACTTAAAAAAAATACCAAAAAGGAGGACGTAAAATATGAGAATTTCAAAGCGGGCACGTTTTCCCATCTACTTTTGAAAACTTTCATGGGAATTGCCTTCATACATATCCTATAGACCGGATGACGGTGGGGATACTGTGAGAGATGAGTGACCACACTATGATTGTCGCGATTCTAATATTTTTTTTATATTTCCCCGAAATCTATACAGCATTGGGAGAAAGACGTTGTTTCGACTTCTATTTCCAAACCTTTACACAGCATTAATTACACGTCGGAGAATCGAGCTGTATCCAACGCCGGAAGGCCGACGTTGTTTCGACTTCCATAAACAACCAAAACGCAACGTTAATTTTGCAAAAGTAGGAGCGAAAAACTTGAGGTCTCCTGAAATTCTACTACATTGTACCTCACGTTGGTCTCATTTTGAAGCAACCTTGTTTGGTTGTGACCCCAAAGTCTATACAACGCCGATTCGCGAGTCTATCCAACGTTGCATCCAAGACGCTGATTAGTCGTCGGAGAAAGTGGGATCTTGGTTGCGACCCAGACTCAAGTCAAAAACGGTGCTTATCCAACGTTGTTTGAAAGACGTTGATTAAACGGTGATCTATGGTGGCGACCAACTACAACCAATTACACCCAGATTCTATTTTGCAGTTTTGCGGGTTGATGTTGCAACCCGAAATCGACGTTGGATGATACTCTTTTCTGGGCGAGTTGTAATAAGATCCTTCCTGGAATCACTTTCTGAGTTGCAGGAGGTATTATACAAGTCTTTTTCCGTTATGTTTTCGAGACAAGCGTTTATTGAAGGCCTACCCATAACTGAGGAAAGTTCTGTGTTCGTCTTGGGTAGGCAATGTGGGGGGGGGGGGGGGTAACTATAAGAGAGCTTCGGAGGCCTTTACTTTCTGTTACAGAATTTTCAAACATCCACAAAACTTCAGACAGCAATTAAAAAAGATATTAAACTATTTTTTTTCAAAATATCTTTATTTCAGCGAAAATACTACATAATTTAAGTGGCGCATTTACATTCATGTCCAAATAAGGTTATCTTTCTTTCAGACATCTGTACTCTGGCAGAGGCTGGGGTTGTGTCCCAGAATGAAATATTCTCTGGAAATCTTGCTAAAGCTGCAGAAGATATGAAATTATAGAGAGGGTTTCAAAGAAGCTGCCAGCATTGAAAAGAAGTTACGAAAAAGTTTTTAATTTATTTTTAAACAAAACTCGAAAAGTAGTTGAAGATTTGCAAAAATCGATGAATTGAATTTTTGTCATTTAATTTTGAAACCACCCATCCCTTTTTATTTATTTATGGGCTACTGCGATTGAAAAACAGGCATTTCCGTTATTGTTCAACAGGATTCCGCGAAAATAATACCCACAAAAACTGAGGAACTACTTTTTAAAATATCCATCTGCTTTGTGTTTATACATAACAGATAGATCTCAACAGAGGTCAGCTCTTTTATAACAACACAGGCAGGTCTTTTCAGTCGCACATGGAATCAAATTAAGACAGGTAAAAAATCTAGGCCTATTTTCATAAGTCTTTTCGAAATATTTCACAAAAAATTTAGTCTCGGAATAACGTCCGCAAAAATAGCTGCAATTTTGATGAATTCTGAAATAAACGAGAAGCAAGGGATCTGGTCTAGAAACCAGTTCAGTACATAGCCCCATCGATAATGATTAGTGCGCGTGGGAGCGTTTGTAGGTGGTTTAATAATTACAGGTGTAAAGCTTGTTCCTACCACATCCAACGACCAAGATCCGCCAAGTCAGAAAGCAACGCCCTACATTTAGAAAAAAGAAGTCCACGTTTGCAAAGTACAAAAACCTGTCATTTTACATACTGATTTCAGTTCGATTTTTGCTATGCGGCGTCAATTTCAGTTTATACTGTATACATATATTGCAGTGAATCTGTCAAATCAGTGGCTTTACAAAGTCGCTGAAATTTTCAGTGAATCTGTCAAAGTAGGCGAGCGTGTGGAAAATTGAACATTTTACATAGAAGTTGTTCGATCAATTTTGCGACAACGCAAGTTCTTTAGGCAATTTTGAAACGTTTTTGATGATAAAAAAAACGAATAAAAACGGCCTGTGAGACAATTTCAAAATCACTAGATTATAACTGTCTCAGACCCTATTTTAATGGTGTTTATTAACTGTAACAACATGATGTTCGAGATTTTCCACAGATTTGGCAGATTCACAGAAAATTGCAGTGATTTGATATCTTCGTCAACTGATCAAAAAAACCATAACGATACAAGAAGTCTCATCGATATGTTTTTGTTGACAATGCCCCACTGACCGCAGTTCTGCGGCCGGATTTGAATGACGTCATGAATTCTCCGCTTTCTTCAGGAATCGCATTAGCACAGCCCAAACTTGCCAAGCTTTCGGAAGACGGGGCGGTCGATAGAACCGGAATATCTTTGCTTTTCTTTCTCCCCCACCGAAATCTTTTCGCTTTTTTATGTTCATTCAGATTCATGGTTGATGTGGCTTTCTGTAAATTACCTGCGTATAGCGGGTTTTCTATGATTTGTTTATCTTCTGCTAGATTTGTACACGATCTAGAACGCCACATACCGGATTTCACTTTTGATAGCTTCTTCTGTGGTTTTTCATAAATCTGTCTTAGAGAAGCTACCCAGCCCATTTTCTTTCCCTTCTGTTTCTCCTGTCGTCTTTTCAGCGTACTGTAATCAAGAGCATTCTCCTGGGGCGACCATACGTCATCTATGACGTCATCATCTTGTAAAGAATTCCCGTCGTCGTTGGGATCATTAGAATATTGTTCACTTAATTTTGAATCGGTGCTATTCCGGGAAAGCATACTTGCGGTCTCAGATTCGCTCTGTGGTGTTGCTATTTCTGGTTTGGGTTCAGGATCTGGAGTAGCAGGCCTGGATAAACCTTTGGACGCATCGTTTATAAACTCATCTTCTGATGTTTGACTGATCTTTTCCCATTCACTAGCATTTGGTATGAACGAGTTTAAACTTTCATTTGAGCTTCTGTCTAAAGAACCAGTGTCATTTGGTTTACTGGATTTGTGGGTGGTGGGGATAAATTCATCTGCAGAATCTTCAAAATCACTATCACGAGGGGGGAGGGCGGGAGGGCTTCTGTCATGCCAGCGAGGTGGTGATTCAACACCAGTAGTTGTTTCAGTTTTATTTTCAGTTTCCATTTTTCGTTTATTCCAGGGACAAGGGCCAGCTAATTCGTAAATGGAAGCCTCTTCATTTTCTTGTTCATTTTGTCCCCGCGCCTCCTTTTCATATTCAGTTATATCCTCATAAATGTTGACTCCATTGTCGTATGTGTCTGTAGCTGGCAGTTCGGCTCCCGGATAAGCAGTTTCATAGCGAAAATCTTCCAAACTGTAGTTATCCTTCGAACTTCCATTTAATGATGGAGAAGATTTTCCAGTCATGCAATTACAAACTTCTGTTTGTTCACGTGGATTCTCAATACTGTCCAACACTTCAAAATCACTGTCACACGTTTCAAAAGCCACATAGGTTTTCCCTTCCGATGGTCCATCTAAATCATGAGGTGGAGTAAATTTTTGTTTCTTTCGGGGTTTCAGTTTTCGTAGATATTTTCCCAGTTTCTTTGTGATTTCAAATGAATTTTTCTTGTGTCTGTGATCATGATTTTCACAGTCAGGTGAATTATTTTCTTCTGTCATTTCTTTTAAAGCCTCTCTGTCAGTTTCATCACTGACATCGTCCAGCCTTATTGACACCAGGTCCGCTGAATCTCCACCAATCACCTCATTACGTCTCTCGTAATCCAGTTCCGGACCCGGTTCATCTTCCGATTCCGAACCGGACAAATGATCTGGTGGATTGTTGTCATAAATGTCGTTTTCTATCAGTTCTGCTTCTTGTATTGAATTCTCCCGCCAGGTGGCGTTGGTTTTTGGCTTGTTTACTCGCGCATACACGGCGTTGCTGTCGCACTCGGCAACTATCGGTTTGTCTCCGTTCTCCGTCTCACTGGTAGTTGTTGAATCAGTGCTTTTATCACTAGAAAAACAACACCAACAAATATTTACATCCTTATTAATTAATACTGCAATAGCCTTTTTATCATTACTTTTTCACACTGGTTTGATTTTTGCGAGAAAAGATTAAGGTATTAGCTCACTTGCATAAGATCGATTATGATTACATGGTTACGCATTTATTTCATTACACTTCATTAGAAATCTGGATTCAGTAAAATCGTTAAACATAAATGAAATAAAAATGGCTTTATTTTATTACTCTGTTGGAAATGTTTGGGTTATGGTAGTAGTCATTCAGAAGCAACGGCAAAATAAAAAAAATTGCAGTTTAAATATAAGAAAATGAATGTTGCCTATTACCTTCTGTGGGAGTGGCATTGTTCCATTTCGTCATAAATACTGGCATTGTTTGTCTTTTGGGATGCCAAAGAATGGTGTAGGAAATCGTATTGATCCTGTGCGTCTTGTTCCACGAAGAACTCCATGATTTCAATACACAGATCACGAATTTCCTTTCAAAATAAATAGCAGAGGAAAGGAATTGGAATTCTATTTAACTATTTTATGCGTGAATAAAACCCAGGTACTCCTATATCGAGGGTGGAATACGCTGCAAAGAAACAGGCCGTCGGATTCTAGATCTGCAGACATTCAATTCGTAATAGAAGAACTAAATATGGTCAAACTGTTTTTATAAAAAATAAACATGTGATTTGCTATGAATTTTCTTTTCTTCCTCTTTATTAATATTTCACAATTTATGACCAAAATGTTGCTTTGGGTGGGAAAGTACCGGGAGGGAAACGGTAAGGAGGTAGAGACCCGGGGGAGGACGGGCCCGTTTGGGGGAGGGGGTTAGACTCACATTGCGGATATATACATGGACACTTTATTAACACTGCAGAGATCAGAGTATCAAAATATTGCATCTTACAGATAGAAAAGTACAACACAATTTATGCAGGCCTGAACAATGAGTAAAAGGACTTTCTCTTTTAGTCTTTGCTTTCAATTATTCTTTCCAATTCGTTATGTTCGGCAAAAGACACGGATCTTTAAAGGTTTTTATTCCATTAATGAATTAACTTAATCCTGGCTATATAAACGAAGCATAAATACGCATACCTTATCATCCTCGTGTGTGTGGTATATACCCCTGGCAACGGGTAGGCATTCTGATTCGATAAAATCCAGTGTGGCGACGGAGGAGGTCAGATCCTCCTGAAACTCGCTTTCACCACTAAATGTTCTTCCTGATAAAAAAGATTAAAATTAGGAAGAAAATAAAACTCTGTCTCTTCGTTTTCTTAAGTTTTTTTTCTTTTTGTAAAAACTGGGTTTTAGTGAAGCGACTTATTTTTTGCTAAAATATGTTGTGGAATTTATTTTATAAATAATTGGAATGCGAAGATGTTGTATATCTCGCAACAATATAACACTTGCAATGCGTGAATAGAAAACTTTTACGATGCCAGAAGGAGTGACTGAGCACACCGATTTCCTTACATAAAATGACCGAGGAATAAATGCAGAAGAACGGCCAGTTGCGGGAGGGGGATACTTATACGCTGCAGAGTTGTTGCAGATAATCGGCGATGCTGTTATTATCAGGCACAGATGTAGATTTTTTCCCGTTTTAAATTTATTACCCACTGGCAGATGAAGAGGAGGAGGAGAAGGAGGAGGAGAAGGAGGAGGACGAGGAGGAGGAGGGGGCATCCACAAGTATATGCACATACATATGCAAAATGTTTGGACTCCTACATCTCCCCTCTCCAACCAGCACTCTTGTACGCACATTTTGTGATGAAACCATCCACTATAACATTAGCCCACGCAAAGCCCTGCATCCCAACCCCTGCCCTCAAGGCGTACACTCACCGCCTTGCCACGTGTGGTTTAGATATCCATGACGACGGATAGCCAGTGTCGTTACGGATATCCCCCCTCTCCCTTGGGCTTAGGAAAATCTTGAACCTTGAACCTTGCATAGTGCAGTTTTCATTGGGTCTGAACTACTAACCCTGAGAAGGATGGCGTTATGAAAGGGCTATACGACTTCGAAAATTCCGACAACATTTTACAATACCTTTGACAAGTCTAATATTCGTCCCCAATGTGTATGTATGTTTTTGTATAAATTGTGTAGATATACATTGTAAGGAAGTCAGCAATATTTCAGCTACTTAACCTATTGATAAAATAAGTTCTGAAAAGGTACATTTTTAGCGGTATTGTGTAAGAAAAAAACTAATTGTCATTTGATGATCTCTGTCGTGTTTTACACGACGTCTTAAAGCTGTATTTGTTTTCTTTCATCCGTTTTCTGCTGACTGTATTTTTTCATGACTTAATGCTTTTCCTTGTGCGTAAGCAATGTCAGGTCCCTTGAAATATCTTCGGATTGCACTATGTGGGCCCCTTCTTCATTTTTCGTAATTTATGTGTGTTGCATGACATCAATTCTTCAGTTTCTTTTTGTGTGTGTGTGTCAAGAAGGAAATATAAGATATCAGAAATTGAATTTACATTAAATACGTTGATTCTTGATTTTGAAACCTAAAAAGATGGATTCATTCATGACACCAGAAATTGGTTTTTGGTAACGGCTTTTTTGTTGCAATATTATATCTCTTAAAATGGCGTCGAAACTAAAGAAAACTAGACCGATTTTCGCCACCTTGCGGCTATAAATTTACTCCGGAGCTTGATGGCGAAACTTTCTACTAGCTGCGCAGCACGATATAAAATCGCCCTATTGCATTTGTGGCGTTCCAAAGGCAAAGGTGGCGTTTGCGGTCAATTACGTTCCGGCATTGGCAGTAAACGAATGTATATAAATACGGAAACAGGACACTTCACCCCCCCCCCAGTCAATCCCCCCCCCCGATCAATTCCCCCAGAGGACTATTCCCCCCAATTCATTTTTCTTATTTTTTGTTTTCTTTGTATTTTTGGTCTCTCTCTCTCGATCTCTCTCTCTCTCTCTCTCTCTCTCTCTCTCTCTCTCTCTCTCTCTCTCTCTCTCTCTCTCTCTCTCTCTCTCTCGCTCTCTCTCTCTCTCCCTCTCTCTCTCTCTCTCTCTCTCTATCTCTCTCTCTCTCTCTCTCTCTTTTTTTTTTTTTTTTTTTTACAAATTATTGCCCTTTTATCTCCTAATTGGAGACCGTGTAATTGTCTTTTCAACATTGTCGCAATTGCAATTTACATGCCTTATCCAAACCAATAACTTTAAGTCGGCCACCTCAGGGCCAGCAAAAACGAATCAAAGCTGGAAATTCTGCAGTCATTGGTAGTCAAATTATGGGTGGCCGCTTGCCCGAGCCACCACGTCGCCAGTACGCCGACTCTGCGCAGCGTATTCCTCAAATAGTCCTCGACTTCGAAAACCGACAGATTTTTGACTATTTTGGTAGAATTGTCCACAACATCAGGTTTTAAATGACAGAAAAGACTTTCGTTCCAGACAGAAGAATTTTGCATTTTTGATTTTAAGGTGTTTTACAAATAAAGAAATGACAGATACTTGGTTGTTTTATTTTTGTTTTGACATTCAAAGTAAAATAAAAATAAAAGTTAAGTGGGGGGGGGGGGGCAGTCCTCGGGGGAATTGTCCTACAGGGGGAATTGTTCGGAGGGGAATGGTCGGGGGGAGAGTTGTCTGGGGGGGGGGGAATTGTCCTAGACCCGTACATACATAACATTTTAAACACTCAAAGCTATTCTTATGTGTAAAATGCAGCAAATAAACGCATTTACCAATGGACTTTGGCAAGGACCCTATAGTTCTATTCGGTTTTACCTGGACACGCTTTCTGCAGTATGATTCAGTTTTGCTTCCTGTTATAATGCTATTCACGATAACACAGATAGGGGTGGAGACGCAACACGTCGGAGAATATGATTATTACCTGACAACTCGGTCAGACTTTTTGTTCGTTGCGCATGCGCGTGGAGAACATTCAGGATGGTTCTCAATGCTGGCCGCAGTAGTAAGCCTTCTCCGTCATGGGTGCCCATCGCCCTCACAACCAAATCAAGAGCCGCCTCCCTCACGGGGCATCTACCATCAGTCTGTGGGATCCAGCTGTGTGAGAGATTCTCCATGAAAGTACACGCCATGATCTGGATCGGTGCATGCTTGTTGTACACCGACATGCAGGCGTAGAGCAGAGACTGTGAATTGCCCTTCAACAGGTACTGAATGTTTTGGGGATCAGTACTCAAATGGCTAAAAATCTTCAAGCACACTTCTGAAGTATCCATGTTATCCTGAAATAAATACGGGCTAAGTAAGGTGGTATAAATGCATTGAAACTTGATAATTATAGCAGATAATCACCATATCAAATTAACTTGGAAATTAAATACTACAAGCTGTTAAATAATGTGTTGACCGGAAAGCAAATTTGCAAAATTTCAGATAGATCACAGTCCAAATTGGCTCTTTTGAATTACAGAAAAAAATAATGGTTTTAATTAGATAAGTGATTGTTCATACCGTGACTAAACATGACGCTTTGTAATGGCAAATTAAAATGACCCGTCTTCACAAACTTTTTCTTTTCAAATATTGATATTTTTCTTATTTTTTACGCGTGTAAACTCTTTGAATTCGTAGATCTTAATGCAAGTTTTGTGTATTTAGTTCTCATTTAAAACTTTCAGCCTCTGGCCAGTTGTGACCTTTGATTCGTATTATCTATATACAGCGCAACACAGAAAAGCATTGGTTCTATAAAAAATGAATGTATTGGTGGGAACGGGGGCTCTGTTTTAATTTATCTTTTTTTTTGTAAAACTGCAATTTCTGATTAATATCAACTTTTTTCAGCTGCTGTAATTAAAAGCTTTTGTCAGCGGACGGTCAGATTCTGAAAATATGAAATAGCAACGGAAAACGGAGGTAACACTAAACAGGAAAAAAAAAATAAAAAAAAATAAGAAAACGCGTAACGATAAAACTAAAGAGGAAAAAAGAAAAGAAAAATAAGAAAACGCATTGCTAGTAAAAAAAAAAAACGAAAAAAGATCCTGAGTGAATAAATGACTCGGCCATGAAACTATCGAGATATGTTTCTCACCATAAACATTAGAAGTGTGTGATTGAGTAGTTTTAGGAAGGGGCTCATGTCCTGGTCTGTAACAATAGTCTTGCTCTTCATGCCGCTAATGAAGTCAAACAAGCAGGCTGGTTGGTGAGTGCACATCGCCTAAATAACCAGTATCACTTGTCATAACCATTCTTCTATAAACAACTTGAAAAAACAACAACTCGATTTCTATTTTACCATGTTAGCTTTGTTGTAAGGTACCGAGCGAATTAGTTTATGTCGCTTGATTGTGTAATAAAATACTCCATAGTTTAAAAAATCTCCACCTAATAAATAAAGACTGTCTTTCTCTTGCTATTGTTTCTATAATTTAATAAATTTTAGTTATTTTTGCCAAAGAGCCTTGTTTCGGTACAATTTGTGTGTTGTTGTGATTTAACAGCTGACCTCTTGGCAGGTCAACCCGTTATACAAAAATTCAAAGCGAAAGGGTTTAAGAGGCATTTCTAGTCTCTTAACAAGAGGCACTATTTTCGCGGAATCTTCATGGGTCAGAGGAACAAAGAGGTGGCATACACGTTAGAAACTAAAGCAGAGGTTGGCTGTTAAGAAACAACGGTTAAGTACATTTGCGGAAATCTCATTTTGAAGATTTGAAGATTTGAAGTTTACCGTCATGGTTTGGTATATAGTATCCATGTTCTTGGCAGAAAGGGTAAGCCCATTGTTCAAGCAAAATTGTAGCAGATACGAAACACAAACATTCACCATCTGTGAAATATGATAACCAATAATATTAGTATAAAAAATGTGTTCGAAAAGTTATTTACCATGTGCATAACAGAAGCAGCAAGTGTTTCTTCTAACAATGCACCCGTGCATTTGCAGTTGTGATTCTTTTAAAGTATAGAAAACTTCAGTGAACTATTTTTGGCTAGTAAAACTGGAACACCTTCGGTAAGGAACTAAAACGGCGACAATGAACAAAGGGTAAAAATAAAACTATCACAGCAAGTGCTGTGGTCTTTTCTGCAATTGGTGTGGTCTATTTACTACTGCTGTGGTCTTCTCAGTAATTGGTGTGGTCTATTCAGCAAATACTCTTGTCCATGAAAATTGTATTTATGGTCTATTCATAAGCACAATTGTTCCTTGCGCAGCACAGCATTGAAATAAACTGGCTGTTGACAAGAGATTGGACTCGTGTGTCAACCTCACAGTTACACTACATCAAGCTTTATATCATCACAACCTCTACTTATCGGTATCATTATCAGTATCATACCAGATATAACTCAGCACACCATTCATGCTGGAGATGTTACGACGGCATACAGAGTTTTATTTCAATCACCTTGTTTTAATGGAAATAGACCATCATACACTTATTACTTAGAAAACTAAGCATATTTTAATATGAAAAAAATATTTGGAATATTTGTTTCTTAGTCAGTACAAAGCAAAGATTATTTGGCGTTCCTTTAATATCGTTAGATAATAAATAAGACAAGAAAAGCACCTGTTCTGGCGTATGAATATGTTCAAGTAGTTCTACGTCATTGTTGATGACGCTGTCGCGTATGGATAAGAATAACTCAGTGCTCTTATCTATATCCGTATCAGGTTTGTCCTTATCGAAAACTATCCTCAACTTCGGGTTCTCCTGTATCATGAAAAAACGGCAGGGAACATAACTAATTATTAAATGCAAAATATAGTGATGATTTTGGGGGTACTGATCTTATATTAACATGGAAGTAAAGCATGTAAAATAGTGCTTAAGTATATTTCGATAACCGATGATATCTAAACTTGAACATCACATGTATATGCTGATATAGTTCAGAGCCATCTCAAATAGTTTTTAACACAAAGAACATACTCTAAAAATCGAAATTCTGTTACTGGAAGAATATGATAACTCGAATAATGTGAGTGGTTTTATGGTTTATAAATTTGTCTTCAGTTTGAGCTTTAAAGATTAGAGCTATGACGCTCCACCCTCCCTTGAACACATATATAGAAAAAGATGCTTATTGCTTACACGCTTGGAACCTGATCTTTAAAATTCATATTTAAAACCCAGATTTTAAATTTAAACTGTACTAAGCATTGAATTTGATAGTCTACCTTTGGTTCGATGCTTATTTCGGAGGTAATCCATGTCAGAGTATCGCCTTTACCGAACACCATCTGCTGTGAGCGACTGAGGACGTCTTGTGTTAACTTGGACCCTTTCTGATGCCTCTTTGGCTTGGGTGGGGGGTGTGTGTGCGGGGATGGGGGCTGATCATTTGGAGGAGCACAGGGCGGGCCTTCATTCGTGAGGTATGTAAACGTATGGTCGCCCACAAGAATAACTGACCCTGCATCAAAATAAACATTTTTTGCTGCTTGAATAAAAAAGGAAGAATCAATAAATTAAGCGAACTGTTTATTACTTAATCACTCAGCCATACAAACAGTCCGTCTATCACACCTGTTGTATTGAAACAGCCCATCCGTAGGATGGGCCCATCCAATAACAGCGAGGTATTGATTTACCCCATCTTCGTTGTTTTGCGCAGCTGTAGCTTTAGCACATATTTGGTCATTGAAATAGCACATATTTTCTTCTCCCCTTAAAATGGGAACAAATTGCCTTGTGTTGTGAGCACGATGGGCTGATGGGTGTAGGATGGGCCCATCCTATGGCTGTAAGCCATAGAAACAGCACATATAGAATCAGTATGTGCCAAATCTACAGACAGATGCATTGAAATACCCCATCCATAGACACAACACATCTGATCAAGAGTATGGACCAAATCTAAAGACAGTTGCATAGGAATACCCCATGCATGGAAACAGCACATGCAAGGCCGGCTAATATTTTGAACTGCTATATATCACGCTGACTCCCCCCCCCCCCGCGGGTGGTTGGGGGGGCACTTGTATCAAATATGGCAACAATGCGCGTACAAAACAACACGGAAAAGCTTAAAACAAAAAATAGAGAGTGGGTAAAAATGTTCCGCGCTTTTCCCAAAATAGAGGCGGGGAGGGGGGTAAAATGATTATTCCATTGAAAACAAAACTTATATTGTAATTAATTGAAAACTTGCATCCATTTCAGGGTAATTGAATGAACATATCCTAAATCCCCATTGCTCATTGGTAATACCATCTAGCAATCAGATGTCCTTTTCCGCGTTTTTCCAAAATAGGGGAAATTTAGAGACGGAAATTCCGTGTTTAGGAGCTCTTTTTAAGTTCGATTTACGCGCATGGTAGTCATTTTATATGGAAAAGCCCCTCCCCCTCCCGGGACCGAACCACATACTAAGTGCCATAATGCAACAGGAGGGATGGGAGAGAGAGAAGCTGCATGTGCTGAGATTATAGCTGACTTTTCCATTAAATATGTTAAATGTGGATGTTAAAGCAAAATGGTAAGTGGATAATTAAATGTTATAAATGTTCTTCTTGGATTTTTATTTACACTATTTTCTACAATTTTTACAAAGAAATATAACGGCCCGTCCCATTACACCATCCCAATACATCTGTTGTATTAAATTACATCAGCAATATAATCGTGTTTCATGGGGAGAAACTGTATGTGCTGTTTCAATAACCTCTGTATTGATTTAGCCCAGATATTGGATGGGCCCATATAACGATGTGGTGTTTCAATGCTGGAGTGTTTCAATGCTACAACACCGATGAATGTTTATCGATTAGCATTATCATATCTCATTCATCCTGTACCTTTTTAACGAATTAGATGTTTGTTCTATCCAGTAACTCTGCTAACTAAGACAGCTCAATCCAGATTTCCGAGATTTAAAATGGTCTTGAACTCCTTTGTTTTTCCCAACAATGATTGCTTAACATTGCTTCATCCTTGGGGTTATAGGTAGCATGGTGGCTCAAAGCACCTCCTAAGCATTCATATTCATAAATATGTGCAAAGCATCCCCCTTCCTCCCAACCTCGCACTGGTCGTGCCAAAACTCTCACCATGACTCAGCAGCATAGGAGAGTCGAGAGCCTCATCATTGAGTACGAGCGGCATGTCGTTATGGGGCGTCACCCAATGTCCGTCCGTCCGTCGCTGTATGTAAAACAAGGCGATGATCAGATCACTGTCAAAGAACGACTCCGCCAGGCTACTGCTTAGTTCTGATGATACAGTCAATCCTGAAATAGGTTTTGAAAAAATAAAAGTCAAAGTTCTTATCTAATAAATCATTTAAAACATCCATATATCTATTACTAAACCCATAGATCTAGTTTTGAAAATTGGGACACAAGATCAATACTACAAGAATAGACTCAACCGACATCATGGCATTAAATGGTTAACTTTTAAACAGGCAAACAACGATTTTGCTTATAATTTCAGAAAGGGATATACGTTTCCAAATGTGAAATTTAACTGAGCGGTTGAAGTTAATTGTCCTACTTCTGGAAATATCAAGATTGCTACACGACTTGCATAAATGCTGTATTCTGACTGGTCGAGACACAAGTCTCGACTGCAACGTTAATGTCAACAATATTTCCTGTTGATCCAAAATGCTTGGTAAGAATGTATTAAGAGATTTAGCAGCCGGGTTGCCATAGGGCGGAATCTGAGAACTTTATAAAAGACACACTTAAGTATTGAAAAATGGTGCATTCACCAATGATCCAAACATCATCGTCATTGTCATCTGGTGGTAAGTGGATGCTACATTTTTCACCAACATCTCTCAGCTCACAAATAACATCTTCCATTTTAAATATGTCATGTATCTTAAAGCACTAGCGTTCTGTAACACATTATTGGTGTGCATAATTTAACACTAATAACAACAATAATTATAATGATAATAATAATAATAAGAAGAAGAAGAAGAAGAAGAAGAAGAAGGAAAAGAAGAAGAAGAAGAAGAAGAAGAAGAAAGCTTAGGTGCAAGATTATATTTTGAGAATATGATATGTATTTTATTCAGAATATTGCTCAATATAGTACATTAACTGTTTATAAACATATATCTGGACTAGATTTGGTTTTCAGTAGATTGTACAAGCATCCTTCACATAGGCGGTTATGACAGTGACGTGAATGACTGATAACAGTATCTTTGATCATGCGCCAAAACTTGATTTTACGACACTGGTTGTTAATGTTGACCTAAAAAAAGAAATATTTAAAATTTTGATCGCTAACTTTAAATTTTTCATTCCTACCAAGTAAAAATTACGAAGCTTGATCAATGTTGGACAGACGCACACCAGCATCACGTCAACGTTGGGTTATAGTTCATTATGGAAATCGTAATAAGTTGTCTTGCCTACGTTGGATAAACGTTGATTATCCGACGTGTAAGCAACGCTGCGAAGAAATTCCGAATGGAAGGCAAAAAACGTTGCATATATTTCGAAAAATATTAATATTGAATAATCATTTGGGCAGTGACAATCATAAGGTACCGTGGTCACCTCTTCCTCAAAGTATCTCCCACACTTGGCTTATCCGGCTGCGCAGGAGATGCAGAAAATCAGTTTTCATGGATATTTTTCAAAAAAAATTGGGAAAAAATATTTTGGTGTTTTACGTCTTCATTTTTAAGCGACCTGTTATGCCTTCCAGGTTGTTGATTTTGACCCGACCTTCATTTAAGGCTTTTCAACACAAAGTTGCACCACAGATGCTGGTTACACGACGGAGAAAGTGGATTTTGATTGGGACCAAAAGCAATGTCTAAACAAGCTTGATTATTCAATGTCTGTTCAACGTTGGATCGAAGACGTTTGTACAAAATTTATATAAACAAGCAAATAAAATGTGCACAATCTTGTTTCTTGTCTGCCCTCACGGTTATTTATAGTAGAAAGTTCAGTTTAAGGCGTCAGACTAATATTCTTTTATTGACAGCACTTGTTGCCTCTATTCCGCCTAGAATAGCTGCGAATACATCCTACTCAGAAGCCTAAAGAACGGATGTTGACAGTGCTTCTCTCTTACTTCCCATACTTAAGTCATGACTATTGATACTCCGTTATCCGTCTTCAAACCATGAACAAACTGCGAAACAGCTGCATGGGGCATGATGAGGCAAAATGACTTGAAACGGATTGTTACTAGTGGGAGAGGCAAAGATTTATATGGGTGCCCATAAATCAAGCGACGTTTGTTCTGCCACTATGTTCACAACCAAAATACAAACATGATCTCACAACGCATCGGTCCACAATCCCAGATAACTAGTTCTTTGCCTACACATTGCTATAGGACTCTGCCGAGGAGATTGCCGAACAAAATAGCAGGCAAGGTGTTATTAGCGCTGAGTTATCAGAGTTTCTAAGAATCGTTATAATGTGTATGTCGTAATGTTCATGATATACGCTGGCATTGCCTACTGAACACTTGTATGACAGGAACATCCACAATTGCCATATCGTAATATGTCATGATAAGCACTAGCATTCCCTGCAGGCGACTTGTATAACAGGAACCTCTACAGTCTCTGAAATATTTCATCATATGCGCTAGCACTTCCTGCTGGCCAGTTGTTTAACAGGAACCTTTACAATATCTGCCGTTATGTTTCCTGATAGACACTACCCGCTGGCCAGTATCCTATGACTTTGAATACAGTGTTAACTGAAAACCTAAGATGTGGTGACAAACTACACGCTACGTTTGTTGAAAATTATACAAGAAACGAACATGGACAATCAAAGCTAAAAGAACTTGAACATGAGTGTAAGACGAGGGTAAATACCTCCAGGAGATGCTTCGCAATAGTTGACTGGCCGCCGCAGGTTATCTCTCGCTCTTCCAGGTCCGAAATGAATAGAATCCGAATGTTTTTAAATGGCTGAAATAAACAATTTTGTTTCTCAAGCATTAAAGGTCTTTCAAATAGTTGCCACAAAATAATTTCAGCATAAATAAAATTTAATTTGAAAAACTCAAAATCGTTGCTTTTGATAACGAGAATGAAGTGTAAGCTTAAATAAGGAAAGGCGCAAGATATTCAGTAATGTGTACCGCCACCTTGCTGAATACCTTTGCTTAGCCAGATGAAGCTAATCCACGTAGACCCGGCTATTCATGCGATAAGATTAAACCGCTACATACCTAAGGTTTCTTCTTAATGCATAACTTTCAATTTTTAATTAATAACATGAAAACGGAACATCAAAATAAAATCAAAATGACGGCAAATGTGATTTTTACTTTTTAATGGGCTGGAAAGCATTTTGAGCGTATTGAAAAGTCTTTTGCAAAGTTAATATAATTACATTTGTGCTGTACAACTACGACTGTTTTGGAAGCAATGCTTTTGGAAGAATTTTTTTAGGAAGCAGTCTAGGATATAACACTGACGCTAGATCATTTTGCTGTCTTTCCTTCGAAAAGAAAATACTGGAATGCAAAAAAAAACACAGACCAAACATACTCACTACTCTCAGTTCTTCCAATTAACTGGTCCAAAATTCTATCTCCTCTGGTCTTTAGAGTGAAATATTCAGTGACAACTTCTTGATACTAAGCTGCATCTGTTACTTGTAGTATCTTCCAATCTTTCGGTGAAACAGAAATTTTAAAATTGTTAATATCAGGACTTAAATTCTATGCCAATGCAAATGATGCTATAGTGTGTGTAAGGTGATATCTTCATTATTAGGTGTCACTAGAACAGATCTCTAAAAATTTTGGGGTTATGTCGGACTGAAAATAAAACATCTTAGCTGAAAACAAGCTTTCTATCGTTACTGGAACCTGCTTTTATTCAGAGGTAGTCTTACTCACAGACTCCAGTGAATGAAACCCAAAACTCTTCCATAATAGTTACCCAAAACTTTTCCATAATAGTTTCATTTCAAGAATGTATTATTTAGCCTTTGTTTCTTGAGCAAACAATAAAAATATCATACATGAACGTGCTACAGTATAATATTGAAATAATCCTTTGTGTGGAAGTGAATGGGTAGTTTCAGTTGCTTGTATTTCTTTTTTACTTACCGTAAGCATTTAAAACAATAAAATATCCTTTTGATCTCAAAACAAATTTTACTTGAATGAATTACATCACTATATTCATGGTCATGTGAATTTGCATACACCTGTTTGTGTTTTGCGTTGCTTGTGACCCTATATATTATTTTATGATGTAGTGTTTACAAGTTCCTTTGTCATATGATATAAACACGGAGACAACCCATCAAGAAAATGTCCTGTTCGTTTGTACATCTATTTGCGTTACTTGTTAATGAAGAGTGCTTAGCAAATGTCAGGGCAAAACCGCGGAGATAAGACTATACTAACATGATATACATAAAGTATGGACTGGGTAACCATAACAGTAAACGTGCTCTAATATCAGCACTATACTATTCTGTGTCACATAGTTATCTCATTATTGTACAGATATGCTCCACCATTACTGAGTCGTGGTTGTGAATGGACTGGTGTTTGACTACTCTTTTGCTTTTTTTGTATTGTTTGTGCATTTAAAGTAGCATATCGTTAGCGTTAGAAACTTTATATGCATTCTCAAAACAATTTATAACAAGATAAAATCTTCATGCAAATTTAAAAAGAAATTTAATATAAAAACCGAATTTTCCATGTAAACTATGTAGAAAGCACTATGATGACAAGGGTTGTCTGTACATAAATAGAAAATCTGATAAATCCATCTTATATTCTACACTCTTCCATGGTCACGCAATTTTTTGTAATTTTTTGTGTGATATGGAAAAAGGAAATGATCACAAAAATAGTATAATTGCGTGAATTGCACTTACACCCAGAAAAAAAGCTTTTCAGAGAATGTGATCCCCAATTAACATGACGCAAAAATTCTAAAGGTATTTAAAAGCAGTTCTGTTGAACTCTCAAAGCAATCGGCAACAAACAAAAGTAACTAACTCAATATTAAAAAAAAACACAGCCCACAAGAAGAGCAAACTGCAAAACAACCTCAACTTCGCAGATCGGAATCGCATCTGACATTTTTATTTTGAAGTATGCCAAAGACCTAAAGACCCTAAAGTGAATTCTTTTTACACAATAACTGGGGAATAAATTCTTCTGAAAGACCAAATGATACTACTATAGAAATTGTCTGTCTTGATCACCAGCTCATTGTTAGAGCTGAACTAGGTTACGCGGCAGTGTCTAGATGCAGAAGAAGCGAATTTATTGGTAAATTCTGATGCACTTGAGCCTCATAAACTCTCAGTACCAACGTCATTTACCAAGACTTGATCTTCTCTTGTACTGAGCACACACCAGAGCTACCAGGTACCAACCATTGAACTGCGATTAGCTTTTCTGAGTACGGGCATTCAGTGGCTTTGCTTTGAGTGTTGATTCTTTTCAGACAAGTCACTACATACCCTTTTTTGCTTTGTTTCGAAGATGACACAAGTCAGTCTGTAACACTGCAAGACAAGACTTCATACGTCCATCCTTCGTTTGTCATCAAGCCACACATACCTGCTCTGAGTGTGCACGCTTATCTCTTCAAGACCCGGACGCCTTGAATAAGCTAATGGCTAGGAATATTAAGCAAGGAGTTGGCCGTAGAGTAGAGTCTCTCTCATTGGATACCATGCACCAGGCCCGCTCTTTTATCCTTGATCAAGTTTTATCTCCAGTGCGTTCGAAGAGCGCACGATGTCAGATGTCAGACACTGTGCGCCCAAGGAGGTAAAAGAAGCTGAAGCCCAGCGACTTTTGAGACAGCGGCAGAGTTAGACCTGCCTGCGACGGGTGGACGCATCGGGACATGTCTCTCAAACACAGTATGTGGATGAGCAGCTTGCACCCCTGCACACATCGCCACTTTCCTCAGTCCAAAAAAGGCCTATTTACATCCCAGATGGGGCCAGTATACACACACCTAGCCAGACCCTTCACATGTAGAGCAGCGGAGCTCAGATGACCAGGGTTCGCTCACAAAGATGTATTGTAAGATTGTAAGACCAACCAATATGCCTCGCGAAGGCCTTTCACGCTTGACCAGCAATGCTGTAAAAAGCATCGGATCGCAGGAAAATCATCGAACTGGTAAGGTACGTCGTTTAACGACTGGTTCCTAGCCCAAGAGATAGTACGTCAGCAGGCGGAGGCCTTGGTTAAGCTAGCTACGAAGGTAGGTCTCTTGTCAATCTCTTCAAGTCAGAGCTAGATCCGAAGCAAGTCATGCTGTTTTCGGGATGAAATGCGATCTAAGCCTAGCGCAGGCTTACCCAACCCACGACTGCCGGGAAATTATGCGATTGGCTATCCGATCAGAGGTCTGACCAAGAAAAAATCTCTTATCGTTTGTTTTGTAGCAACAAAGAAGACAGTTCCCCTTGGCAAGCTCAGTTACCGACAGTTTCAGGCAGAAGTCAGAGGCGTTCTGCTTGGGGGTGAGATCCACGGATCATGAGCAAAGGGGCGTTCTTCTCGACCCCCCTCCTCGACTAGAGGTACAAACCAACGAGTCTCTGTTGGGCTATGGAATTCAATTTCAAGCCAACATCGGGCAACATTTCTTGCGTTAAACGCTCTTTTACGGGTAAAAGCGTAATTCGCGCTCTCCACTTTTGTCACAGTTTGCCTCCCGTCCGACCCTCTTAACCTCAGTGTTGTTGGTATAGCAGAGAAAAAGTCGAATTAGGCTTGGTACTGGGTTCCAGCGATTCTGATTGATTTAGATCTACGGTGGAACTGTTTGAGCCACTATGAGAACAGTTTTATTTTGCATTACGTTGTTCTTTTAGAGGTACATATGAAACCCGTAAAATCCTAGTGGAGAACACAACTATATATGGTTTTACTCGTAAAAGAGCGCTTTACGAAAATAAAACATCAAATTAGTTGGTTGATGCCTGTCTGAGGACCGAGGCATATTCATGACATCAACGTTCCATTATGGCTGTTTATCAATTGTTAAACTTCATTTATTTATATGGATTTCAAATGTAATGGTTTACAACAAATCTCGAATTTATTTGCTACTTAGATGACATTTTGTGCAGGTTTTCATTTGAGGACATTCTGTATGTGGACTCTGTCCAGTTTGCTGATCTGGATACCCTGCTGTATATCCCTTTTTTCTCCGAATATATTGTCGGATTTTAATCAATCACAATGATCTTAAGTAGACCTGGTGTGGCTTCAAATATTTGTCGCTTCCTGAAAAACTTACGTTTCGGAACTCTCCTTGCTGCAGGAAACGCAGAGAACTACCCCTTTTTAACGAAATTCAGGCTCCGCGCGGATCGCTTCTGGCCTCAAAATTACATCCTCTCTTTCTCAGTTTTTTTTTTTCATTTGAGGTGACGCTTTGATGACGTAGCGCATTCCGCATAATCAGACCCGGTCAATCGAACACAAAAACGGTCGAAAGATGGAACCATTATTTCCATAAAGCACTCATACTCACAAAACAAATCAACTCGAGCTACAACCATTTTTTTTTTGGATATGCATGGTGACACATATGACATTAAGTGCCCCCTACCCGTCAAAGGATATGTCTCTAAAAATTATAGGCCAGTATGATTGCTACAGCAAATAAACGAATATATCTAGAAATAAAAAGTAAATGATGTGAAACAGTGTATTTTGTGTGACGTCAATAACTCTTCTAGGTTTGCGTCCATAAAGAAATTCATTTGGAGAGAGAGTAGGGTGGAGTGACTGTTTTGTAATTTTAAGTACAGATTTAAAATCACAGCAATACATGTGACTGTGAATACTAGGCTTAGAGGTTTATTTGTAGAAATCTAAAAGAATACACAAAGGAATACTCAATGAAATGTACTTTATTCAGTATTGACTAGTCGTGCGAGCAATTCTATTTTTAGGTGTTTCCCTTTTTTAAATTGATTCTAAAACTGACAAACAAGCAAATGAAGATTTTTAAAAAGAACAATTTCAAGAATCTAAAATGAATATCTGTTGTTTTTGTTGGTTTTTTAAAAAGAACAATTTCAAGAATCTGAAATGAATATCTGTTGTTTTTGTTGGTTTTTTTCCGGCCTTCGGTCATCATATCAAAATTTAACAGAACTCAGTCAATACACAATAAACCACTAACGTCTGGACGATCATAATATTATGAGAGACAAAATTATTGCTCATGCATAAATTCAGATCGTAGTTCCGTCTTTTAGAACAAAGACTGGTCACTTGTAATGCGAGAAGAGATAGGAGAGAGGGAGACATTGCGCTCTTCTCGTCACGATTTCACGAACTTTGGAGAATAAAAAAGTTTTTGGTTATCTTTTATCTTTGGTTATATTTTCATGCGAAATCTCACGGTTGTTTTTACCCTCCAAGGAATCTCACAGACGAAAGTGTCGTAACATTATGCAAAAATCCAGATCATAGTTCAGTCTTTCTTTAAAAAATACCAGTCACTGGTAATAGTAGTAGAGAGGGAGACCTTGGCCCCTTCTCATCACGATTTTATTCACTTTGGAAACAACATATACGGCGAAAAATACGGCAACTAAAGTCGTGCCAACGCCAGCAAGAAAGATAGGATCATCCGCGATGGATTCAATGTCGGAAGCCGATTTCAAACTGCGCTTAAGACGGGAGGAGTCACGTGGTAGATAGGACTCCATCCTTGCTCTCGCTTTGGCATTTGGAAATTCATGGCCTTGCGCAATGCATGGGCATTTATCACCAAACGCCGCAACCTGGCTTTCTGTCACTTCATACCGCTTTGAACCAGCGCCCTGGCCGCAAATCGCTCTGCACCCATCCTGTTGCCTTGGGGCAGGTAAAGCTGGAAGTAGAATTATGTATATTCATTAGGAGGAATTCACATGCTGAAAGCATTTGAAAGAAACTGTTGTTTTATTATGATTTAAAAAATTGCTTTAACAATGAAAGATTTTATTTCCTATTTAGATACACATTTTATTTGCAAATTTTATCATTTGAACAACTTCGAATATTATGTTGTCTTATTGTATCTATGGAGTAATTTCGAAGAATGGTTTGCATTTTCAACCATAAATTTGGCGTTTACCTGAAACTGGAAAAACCAGCAAGGCGAAGAAAATCAGGACCACGAATACTTGCATTGTTTGTGTAATTTCTCTCACAAAAGATTAAGATTTTATGCAATATCACATCAAATCTATGAAACAGACTTGTATTTCAAGAAACACAGCTTATCGCTATGAAAGCAAAGCTGTAACTGTTTCCATAGACGCACTGCACATCTGTGACGTCATTTTACGATGACGACTATATTTCAATTGTTTCGTCATACCACGAAATACGCCGAAGGCTAACCTTGGCAAAAAGGATTCTCTCTCTCTCTCTCTCTCTCTCTCTCTCTCTCTCTCTCTCTCTCTCTCTCTCTCTCTTTCTCACACACACACACATACACACACACACTCTCTCTCTCACCCTCTCTCTCTCTCTCTGTCTCTCTCTCACACACACACACACACAATCTCTCTCTCTCTCTCTCTCTCTCTCTCTCTCTCTCTCTCTCTCTCTCTCTCTCTCTCTCTCTCTCTCTCTGGATCATCTCGAATTGCATTTTCCAAGAATAAATAAATAATTAAAATGAATAAATAAATAAGCGATCTTTTTTAGTTAGGCTGATTCCTATATTGATGTTGGAACAGGAATTTTTCAGGTGAAATCTTTTCAAATACGTACCGCCTTGGGCTGTACCACCCACCCTATCCGTACCTCCGTCATTGTCAGGAGCTCATCGATCATTCTCCAGGAGTGAGATAGGGTCAAGCTCAGTTTTCTCTAAGAGTTTTTTTTTTTCTAAAAGAAATTCTAAAGTCATATCATTTTAAGAAATTGGCACACAAAACGGCATAACCTTTAAATTTTTTAAAAGTTGAAAAAGCTGTCTGTAAAAGAACAATAGTGTTCTCTACAACTGTACAAAATACAATACTCAAAATCCTGTATTAACTTTCCAAGTACAGTGGAACCTCGGCATCGGACCACCTCCTTCTTGGGACCACCTCTGAATTAAGGCACATTTTTTCGGTCCCGAATGTGCTCCATAGACTTTAATGGTTAAGAAAACTCCCAATTGGGACCAGCTCGGATCGGACCACTTCGGACCGCTTTTTTTGGTCCCGAGCCCTCAAAATGCCTGAGATCGGACCACTGTCAGTCAGTAGGGAATCCACTGTATTTTTGCGGCACATTACTTACAACACTGAGCATGTTGCCGTCTTAGATATTGTTGCTAGTGATTATGGTAGCAAGTGTGTAACCGAACAGAGGCTTAGTTATGTTATTTATACTTTTGTACCTTATCTAAATAATAGCGGCTGATAGAATCTCGGTCATCTGCCCCCGGTCAACTGCCCCCCTGTCATCTGCTCCCCTTTTTGCAACCCTGTCGGCTGCCCCCCCCCCCCCACCCTTCAGAATGGAGGGGTGGACGCTTGCCCCCTCCATATACTATTTTTTCTTGGGTTCTTGGCTTACAAAGACATAATAAATAAAATTATATTTATTTTATTGAATGTATTGCACCTCGGTAAATTGCAATTCACCAATAGGAAACTAGTTGAAATTAGAATTGCAATTAGTTTACGGATCAGTCACTCCTAAGATCAATATTGGTGAATAGATCAATGAAGATCAATTGTTTCAGAGACGAAGTAGACAGGAACATCACAATTGCCTAATTTTTGAAAGACTTTTTTTCACAAAAAAAGGAGGGGGTAGATGACGACCCCGTCAAATTGCAGGGGGGGGGGGGCAGTCGGCCGGCTTGCAAAAAAGGGGGAGCAGTTGACTGGGGGGCAGTTGACCGTTTACCCGGCTGACAATATACAAATCCGAGAATCTTAATTTATGTGGTGCCTATTCTTTTAGTATTTAAGCCGACCCAATTGCCACCAAGTTCATAATGACAATTAAATTTCAGTTTAAGCACATATAGGTACTTTAAATAAGAAAAAGATGGTTAAAACTTTCTCAAAATGGAAAGCGGATAAAAAGTTAATAGAAACAGAAAAGACATTAGTCTCAATGATAAAATTGAGATAATTAATATGTTTGGACATCAAACTTGAATCTGTGGTCAAACCGCAAAATTCTACCCAAGTAGGACCAAGTCTCCCAAATGGGACCACCTCTGAAATAGGGCACATTTTATCCGGTGCCAAGTGTGGTCCTATTTCAGAGGTTCCACTGTACTACATATCCCGGCCTCGAACTGTAAACTGTGCGTTGGCTAAAACACTCTTTTACTTCGTAAAAGCTTTGAATTCGCTTATCTCCACTTTTATATGGGTTCCCTTCTGGATAATAATATCACGCAAATAGAAATGAAATTTTTCTAGTGAATAGAATGGTCCCTCTACTCTCCATCCTGTTTTCCCTCCAACTCCAGCCAATCAGCAAGCGAGAATGAGAAGACTTACGTCATTCGAAGACATCAATCATTCCCTTCAAGCGTGGTGTTGACAACACACGCAATTCTGTGTGCTCCACTTTTTCGTTGAAAAAGGGGAACTAGGCAAGGTGCGATTTTGCTTTTAACTTTCTATTTCTTTGCATTTAAGGATATTCTTCATCCTCTGTAATGTTGGATTAATTTGATTCAGGATTAGAGCAATACGGTCGCACTCGTGACTTCGGTCTGGTAGTTGTTGAGTTTACACGTAGCGGAGACTTTTTGTCCCGGGAAGTGTGCCTCTCTTCTCCACTCGGAAGCTACAGGACGTGTCTTCTTAGTCTAGTTCGTGCACATATCGCCTCGGAGTTGGTTGAGTCTCTGCAGCCCACTTTGCCTGCTTTGATTCCCAGTCAGCTACAGCTTAGGTGTCATCGCGTTATGGCCCGTTTTTGCTGTATCAGACACTCCTATGAGACCAGTTAGTTTCGTCCAGTTTCCTCTAGACGCTACTTTCTTTGGTCCAGACTTTCAACGTTTTTTGGCGTTCTGGCGAATTTTGGTGAATTTTTAAGTTTTAGCCCGTTTATGGGACTGCTGTAGCCCATAAACGGCACCAGGGTGCCGTAAATGGCATCTGGAAGCCCGTTTATGCCCCCCCCCCACGTAGGGGACGGGCCTAAGTCGGGATTAGGATCCCATCCATAGAGGATCCCATCTTTAGGCACCAAGGACGGGTACCGTTTTCGGGCTCATGGGCAGATCCCGTTTTCGGGATCGACCGAGGATCCCGAAAATGGGCCCAGGTGTCCCGTTTCGCGTTTTATCTGGTTCTGAATTCCTGAAACGCCAATAAATACGTTAGTAACGTCTGGATGAAAGAGAGTGGTCGTCGTACTGCCTACTGTCACTCGTTAAATGCCCAGAATATTAATATCTGTTACTTGTATGCTTTACCTGTCTACTGGGGACATGTACAGTTTACTCATCAGTGTTTTTTCTTCTGCTTGTTTTTCAGATATGACAGAAGCCGGTCTGCGGGACCCACCGACGCTTCCGCAGTGTACACATCCGCCCTCAGCTCTTAACCCTCATTCGGTCTGCGACCGTTGTAGACGGAGAACAAACTTGCCCCTCTGCGACGAGTGGAATACGTGCGCTGAGTGTCACCACCTTTCGGGGAAGGAGTGGAAACTCATTTACAGAAACAGGGTTCGCAACGACCGCAGGCGGGATAAAAGGAAAGCCTTATCTTCTGCACCGTTCCTCACGCCAGAATTTTTAGAGGGGACTATGCGTAAGGCCAGTTCAGTGATCTTAGAACAGGTCTCCACACCGGTGCGAATGGATACAGGCTCTGAGTCGGATGCCTTCGCAGTGGATAAGAAAGGCAGAAAATCCCGTAAGCGGAGAGCATACTCGGAAACGGTAGCTGAACTAGACGTACCAGAGGGTAAGGAAAAAGAGACTTTGAGGAAGGTTTGGGCTCTTAGTCCTATGGAAGGTGCTAAAAAAGAAACAGTTTCGGAGACAGTACCCACACCAGAGCCGGTCACGGTTACTCACACGGATTCGGGTGCAAGTTTCTCGACGATGTCGGGTCAACTGGGGATCCCATCTCAGATGGAACTCCCCCCTCCTCCTCAGGTTCCTCGTTTGCCCAGTGAATTTTCTGCGTTTCTGTCGTTACAGACTCAATTACAGAAACAACTCCAAGAACTACAACAACAGTTCAAGAAGCAGACCTCTGAATCGCGGCGTAAACGTAAACCATCGGCTACGATTTCACGCCCTCCTCCGGAGACGCATCCATCTCCGTCCCATTCACCACCTTCTGGTTTGGGCCCGAACAGTCAGCCACCGGAAGTAGAAGTTATTAGCGACGCCGGTTCTTCGGAGTTTCCCCCGTCAGGTCAAGTATCAGGCCTAGCCGGGGAAGAGGATGACGACTTTTTTCCTTCGGTGACCTCGCCTCTGTCGTCGATCCCACTTAATCGAGAACGGGAGATTTATACTCCCACCTGCGCAGCTCCCTCACGTTCGGAAGCTGTGGAGAATAGGGAAGAGTCAGCGCAAAGCTCGGAAGATCAGGAATCCGAGGACGAGGGGCCGGATGAGGAAATGGGAGATGCGCTCCCATCAGCCCAGTTTCGACTTCCTCTCCGAGAGATGGATTACGTCAGGTCTCCGAGTAGTGGTCAAAAACTCTGGAAAGATCCAGCAGCGGCTGGAAGACGCCCAATTAGGACCCCGTCTCCACCGGACCTTGCGCCTCGTAGTGAGAATGCAACGCCTTCAGTCACGTCGTCTACGATGACTCCGGAAGATGTACCTTTCCGAGACGCAATCCAGGAGATCGCTCGCCTGGCGAACGTTACAGTCGGTTCTCCAGTTCTCGACAAGGAGGATCCCCCGATTCGGATGACCTCCCAAACAGCTCCCATGAATCAGGATCCATTCATCGCACTTCCGACTAGCGAGGGCATAGCCAACGCCATATTAGTGCGATCAAGAGAGTTTAAGAAGATGGACAACGCGGAAGGGCGTGCTTTGTCCCGTTTTCACGCTTCACGACATTGCGCAGTGAGACCGGGCCCATATCGGCCATCGGACGATTTGTTGCCGACAGAAGCTTTAGAGCAGCCCGCCAAACGCACAGTCTGGATGCCGTCCGTCCGTAACGACTCAGACATACCTCTGGTGGAAAAGGACGCCAAAACTATTGAGACAACCTCCCGCCACGTTCTCAATATTATGTCTTTTCAGGACCATACTTTAAAAGCTCTGAAAACGCGATGGGACGATTTACGCTTCAGTGACCCGGTGACCTCCAAGCTACTGGAATGTTTGGCCCTGGCAACTAGAGACGTGGTCAAGTTGGCAACATTTTTGATGACGTCCATGGTTTTTCTTAGACGGGACGCATTCCTACAACATTGTTGGTCCAGCGTTAAAGGACTAAGAGAGTTACGCCACGCCCCCATCCTCGGCGAGAAGGAGTTATTTCCCCCGGCTGAGATCGAGAAAGTCAATCAGGAGAGCCGTTCCCTGTCGCAAGACTTTGCACTCATGTCGAGAATGTCTCGGTCCTCTATCCGACGTCCATTCAAGCGCAAGAGGTCCCAGCACCAGAGCTCAGAGCAGTCAAAGCCCAACGCGCAGCCTCGGACGCCCCCAGCCAAGAAGCCGAAACAGAATTACGGCACCAGGCAGGAGGGTCCATCGCCGCAGCAGAGCAGGTAGCAGCCAACCAAAGTACCGCCCAGAGATTCCTTGGTCTCTTGGCGATACTTTAATAAATGCAGAAAACTTAAAAGATTTGCAATCCTACAACGACTGCTGGCCCGTAGGAGGAAGGCTAGGCAAATTTTGGCAAGATTGGGCGAAAATTGGGGCTTCCCGCCGGGTAGTCCGTTGGCTAAAAAATGGCTACTCCCTCCCATTCAAACGGGATCAGAGGGGACACAAAGTTCCCATACCTCTCACCAGTCAGGCTCCAAAAAATCTTGCCACCTCCTACGTCCAGGGTTCAGAAAAGGATCTGGCTCTGCAAGAGATGCTTTTATCACTACTAAGAAAAGAAGCCATAGAGGAAATGCCCGAAGCTCAAACAGCTTTCTTCAGCAGGGTTTTCTTAGTTCCCAAAAAATCAGGGGGGTGGAGACTAGTCATAGACCTCTCCACCCTCAACGAGTTTCTTCTGACATCGACATTTCAAATGGACACGGCCCAAATCATAAAAGAAAGCCTACAAGCAGGGATGTGGGGTACTTCGATAGATCTATCCGACGCTTACCTCCATATCCCATTACATCAATCAGCCAAAAAATTTCTAGGCTTCCAAGTGGGCACAAAACGTTTCTGGTTTCGGGCACTTCCCTTCGGCCTCTCCACAGCCCCATACGTTTTCTCAAAAGTAATGAGAGTTCTGAAAGCGCGGGCTCGTCTAGAAGGCATGCTAGTCTTCCAATATCTGGACGACTGGCTGTTAGCCCATCGGGACAGGGAGATAGCCCACCGACAGACGGTAAGGTTGGTACGAAAAGCCCTGCAAGTCGGGCTGGTGGTCAATCTACCCAAATCAGAACTCTCTCCCAAGCAAAACATCATATTTCTCGGGGAGAAATGGGATCTAAAAAATGCCAGAGCATTTCCCACCGAAGAAAGGTGCCTAAAAATTTCTCAAGCCATAAATGCAATTCCCATCGGTCGAAAAGTACGTTTGCAGGCAATGGAATCCCTTCTAGGCCTTTTAGTGGCAACCGAAAAGACGGTCCCCCTGGGCCGCCTACACTACAGACCCTTCCAAAGACGGGTCAAGATTGCACTAAGGCAAGGAAGGTTCCCACAAGCCAAAACGGAAATTCCCGAGAAGGCACAATCCCTTCTACAATGGTGGTGCGATCCCATCGTAATGACCGAGGGTGTCCCTTTTCATTTCCCAGCCCCAGAAATAGAACTTCAAACGGACTCGTCACAAAAAGGTTGGGGGATACACTGTCAGGGCCAAGTATGGAAAGGGATATGGTCTCCCTCTCTGAACAAACATCATATCAATTGGCTGGAGTTACGGGTAGTCTGGATAGCCCTAAACAAACTGAACCATCTACTCAGAAACAAATCAGTCCTATTTCTGTTGGACAATTCCACAGCAATAGCATACCTGAACAAACAGGGGGGGACCAGATCCCTATCACTCTCGAAACTAGCTTTCAAGATCCTATACCGAGCCCGTCAATGTCATATCACCCTCATAGCCCAACATTTGGCGGGAAAACTCAATGTTCTGGCAGACCTAGCCTCCAGGGAAGGCCAAGTAATCCACACGGAATGGTGCCTAGCACGCTCATCTTTCCGATGGGTAGTAAATCAGTCACCGTGGGGTCCTCCCACCCTGGACCTGTTTGCAAACTCCAGAACGACACAACTACCCAAATTTGTCTCTCCCTGCCCAGACCCATCGGCATGGGCTGTAGACGCTCTCAATTGCCCATGGCCATTACAGGAGGTACTGTACGCCTTCCCACCACAGGCAATCCTACTCCAAGTCCTCCAGAGAATAATCAAATTGAAACCCCGATTTCTCCTCCTGGTAGCTCCGTGGACACCAGAAGCCCCATGGTTTGCTCTGTTACTTCAATGCTCGGTGGTCAAGTCACTTCCGATCCCATGCCACAAGGGTCTTTTATCCCAACCACATTGGCAACACTTTCACCCGGCCCCGCACCTACTGAACCTGCATCTATGGTGCCTGGCCAATCCTTCTTGAAGAAAAAAGGATTCTCGGAAAAGGTAGTGGATAAAATAGTCAATAGCCACAAACAATCCACAACCAAGGTATACAGGGCCCAGTGGAATAAATTTGCCTCATGGTGCAGTAAGTCTAAATTAGACCCATTCCAAGCGTCCCCACCTGTAGTAGCGGACTTTCTGGACCACTTATTTTCTAACGAACACTTGAAAGTGAGCTCCATTGAGGGATACAGAGCAGCCATAGGCTCTAAACTCAAAGCTTCCATAGGGTACGACCCAGGGGAAGATTCGGCCCTATCTCAATTAATTAGACATTTTAAAGTCAATTCTCCTCCGAGTGCGCCCAACATAGCCAAATGGGATCTGGCCTTAGTGCTTCGTTTCCTGCAAAGACCGGATATATTTGGGGAAACCTTGATATCTGCAAAGAATGCAACTCTAAGGTTTACCTTCCTTTTGGCCTTGGCGTCGGGCAAAAGGAGAAGCGAAATTCACGCGCTGGACAGAGTAGTGAGCAAGGAAAATGGGACCTGGGATAAGGTTTTCCTCGTGCCCAGGGCAGGCTTTATGGGTAAAACCCACATCAAAACCCACGGGATGGGCACATTTGATCACATAGCACTCCCATCCCTTCCAGAAGAACAAGTCCCCACGGGACTAATCTCTTTATGTCCTGTGAAAGCATTGCGTCAATACTTAGAGATTTCCGATGCTTATAGGTCTTCTAACCAAAATGCACTAATCATCTCCTATATGCCGGGATTTAATAAAGATCTCTCGAAACAAACTATTTCCCGGTACATTAAAGAGATAATTGTCACGGCCTATGAAAAATCTCAGTCAGACACGTCCCTTCATACAGAGTTAAACATCAAAGCCCATCAAGTCAGGCAAGTGGCTAACTCCCTTAGGGCCATTCACAACGTGTCATTATCAGAGATACTCAAAACGGGTTGTTGGGCTTCACCTAACGCGTTTATTAAGTACTACCTTAAAGATTTTTCCCAAGACGAAATTTCGGGTATTTATTCTTTAGGTCCTTTCATTGCAGCGGAAGCAGCAATTAAAACCTAAATATTTTTGTTTACAGGCCCTCTACTCCCAGACCTAAGGGCAAGGGCAAACCGAAGGACCCTTCATCCAAAGGCCGTGGTGGATACCATCACAAATTCAAGAAATGATCTGGTTATTTCTCAGCAACCATGAACAAGATCTTTCGTCTTTTTCGAATGTATTTTGAGATCCAAATGTATGGGTCTGAGGACGTGTTTATGTCCCGTACTGTTTTTATTTTGTGTAAGGTTCCGTCACTGCAGCAGCTCCCCTTCTCATAGAGACAGTCATGGTGTTTCACCTTTTTCTAGACGCCCTCTAGAAAAAAGAAGGGGGGGGGGGAAGTGACAGGTGTACGGTCTCTCGTCTTATCCGATAGACAAGGTCTTACCACCACCTGATCCCATGAGAAGGAGAGCCCATCCGGCAGTGACCATATAGGAGTAGTTAGGGTACCGTTTTCGGGATCTGTACCCATAAGTGCTTGATTTGCGGATAATCTCAGCATTTTTAGTTTCCTGTGATAAATTTTACACTCTGTGAGTGTAGGAGAATATTTTATCCACGATGTAACGATTTTTAACAGTATTTCGTTTTATGTCTCATTCTGGGCAACACCTTAGTATATGTCCCATGTGTACTTACTCAGGTTCGTTTAGCCAGCATGCATTTAAGGACACAGCTAGAGTTAATTTCTCCTGTGTCAGTTTTTACTTTTTACATAAATCATTTAGATTTAATGTTTTAGGTTGAACTTTTGCAAGATAATAAAATGTTATTATCACTTAGAATTGTACGTTTTAGATGTAACGTAGAGTATCCCAGGTTGGGCTCCATCCAGTGGGAGGCAGGAGGGGGATGGATTGGATACTCAGTCGAGTGGGCTACGTGGTCACTATGTACAACCCACAACTCTCAATTCGGTTATCTCCAATTTATTTTGTTGGATTTTGTCATCAGTTCGGGAGTGTTCCCCCCGACCATATCTTAGAGGAAAATTAAAAGAAGTGGAACTTAATTTGAGCCTTTTTATTCGTCTCAATTTCACTTCGTTAAATGTCCAAGGACATGCGCTCTGACGAGCTTTACAGCGTAATTCGCAGATTTACTTTCATGCAATTTTACAGAATGGCAGGCTCCCCTACTCCGGACTTTAGTCCCATACAAAAGTGGAGATAAGCGAATTCAAAGCTTTTACGAAGTAAAACTATCGTTTTATTTTCGTAAAACGCGCTTTTACGAGTAAAAGCGCAATTCGCGTTCTCCACTTTTATCCTATCTTCCCTCCCAGCCAGCCCGCAACAAGCCTGGGTGCGTTGTCACCAATTTTTGGGCTTGAAGGGAATGATTGATGTCTTCGAATGACGTAAGTCTTCTCATTCTCGCTTGCTGATTGGCTGGAGTTGGAGGGAAAACAGGATGGAGAGTAGAGGGACCATTCTATTCACTAGAAAAATTTCATTTCTATTTGCGTGATATTATTATCCAGAAGGGAACCCATATAAAAGTGGAGAACGCGAATTGCGCTTTTACTCGTAAAAGCGCGTTTTACGAAAATAAAACGATAGATTAGGAGGGTTTTATCTGATAATGCTACAAGAAAATAACTCAGTGGAAATGAAATGGTCAAAACAAAGGGCAACGCTTAAGTCCAAATGATAGTTTTCTCATGGTACGACACCAAGTCGTATTAACAAATTAACAAATGCAAGAAATAATTTTGTGTCTAATTTAACGTTTGCATGTGCATGTTGATGATGATGGGGGTTTTGTCTTAGTAGATATAAAGGTTAACGATACCACATATTTCATCTTAAACTTGAAAATCTTGAAAATCAAACCGTAGAAGTAGCATTTCTGTGATGGGATCTGTAATTCCTTGGAGATGAAGCGAGATGATAAAATAATTATTAGTGGAGAGATAAATGTTACATTAAATCAATCAATTGATAGGTCACTAATATTGAACAAAAATTACCATATTGTTGAAAAGCGAATAAATTAATGGAAAGATAAAATGGAAAGAGTAAAACATCCCGACATTAAGCGTTACACACATCTGATTCAATACAGACTAGATTAATGGATCACAGTATTAACTATAAGCTAAAAATATTGTTGTTATTCCAGGATATAGATCCGATCATAGTACAATTATTCTAAAAATAAACACTTTTTTAAACAAGTAAAGGTCGGGATCCATTGGCCGTGGAAGCTTAACTCTGCTTTAATGCAAGATGAAGTATATTAATCAAATCAAAGAATTATTAAATTGATGAAAACGAATCCTTACCCATGACATCCGTTGGGAGTATATTGAATTTAACGTAAGAAAAAAAATAAGTAGATACACACACAGCGACAGATCTCCACGGATTAGTTCGCCAGTGATGAAGACTTTGATGTTTCGGGGCTTACTCGTCATACATCTCTCCTGCCCGGGATTGGCCAGATCCCACGACTCGAATCTAGCTGCTCCATGTTCGGGATTCTCTTTCTTTAACCTCTTAAACCACAACCATCTCTAAGCTCTTTTCGCTTGATCTCCTGCTTTACGCAGCATTTCTTTCCGTTCTTTTGGTGTTAACCCGAGCGCACTCATATATTGACTTGCTAGGCGACCTGTAAGGCCACGGCTACCGATCTCAAACGGGAAGCACCATACTTTCCATCCGTGGTTTTGGCACTCGGTCGACAGCTCATGATACTTGTTTCTTTTCCGTTCGTTTGCCTCTTCTATTCTGTCCTCCCATGGTACTGTCAGCTCTAGCAAGACCAGAAGTTTTCGCTTCTTAGAATATGAGCAAGTCAGGCCTCTGTCTTGTCTAACTGATCTCACGTGGGAACTCCAGCTGCTTGATGAGATCTGCTTGCAGTTCCCAATCTCTTGCCTGGTCCAAGATTCCTGTTCAACGTACACGTCGGGTAGCAGTGTTTGGCTTTGTCCCTGTATCACGAAGCTTATATCCCGATGTGTTGTTCGGGGTGAACCGTTGACTTTTCCTACTTTCAGCAGTAGGTAGTGCACTATCTTTTCTAAGACCTTGTTGTGGCGTCATGTATAGCGATTTTACGTAAGAGCTGTCCTACACGACGAGAGAATATGCTCTAGGCTCCCAACACCTCCGCAAAAGCGATGCTTGGGGTCGTCCGTAATCCTCCAGGTCGCCAGGTTGGTCGGACTAAGGAACAGGTCATATGTCGGGCATATGAGGAATCGGATAAGCAACGGCTCCATTCTCCAAATTGTATCCCAGGTCAGCTCTATGAAATCGATATTGGACTCCCACATCCACACCCCTTGCTTACCGACTACCCTGGTTACCCTGTCTTCCTCCTAGATTCTTTTCACTTCATTACATATCAGTTTGGTTCTTTGACGATCGTCTGGCTTGTCACACCGACCTTTCTCTCTTCTCTCATATCCCAGGCCTTGTCTGCCTTTGTACGGATACCCTACGAGGTTCCGGTGCCTAAGTCGCGATTCGGCGTCCTCTATGCTCTTGCGGATATATGCGATTGAATATAACGTCAGAATAAAAATATAACATATCCAAGTAAAAGACCACGAGAAAAAAACATAAAAGTGGTTTAAAGAATAAAATATGTATGTTAGAAGGATTAGATTGCAGCAGCAGTCAAAACCTAATACAAGAAATAAAGTTAAATACAGAACATTGCTGTTGTAAAACCCATTAATTAAACTTTTCTTTAGTATTGAAACTTGGACGAAAAAATATAAATAAATTAACTAATGAAAATGGGGTCACAGCAAGTCTCATCGTAATTCTTAAATTAAATGAAACAATGGAATGATATGAGGTGACAGGCTTGCTGCGATCTCACGCATAAAGTTTTGAATAGGGATATCTCAGCGTCGAACAAAGAAGTATCATCGGTATAATTCCAAAAGAGCAGAAACATCTGATGTTCTTGAAAAATTAGCCGCCTATAAACCTTCCTACATAATGCAGACATGAAAATATAAATATTCAAATAATTTTAAAAAGATCGTTTCATAGGCTTGAACATTCGAACCACTGTTGACGCCTTTGACTTTCCAAATCGGGAAAATCATGAAGGCTTTCTGGCCTTCATAGATTTTGAAAAGGCTTTTGATAAATTAAATTGGAATTGTATTGACCATGTACTAAAGCATTTTAATTTTGGCAAGAACGTAAAGACTTGAGTAAAGGTAGTTCATAAAAACATAGAAAGCTGTACGATAAATAATGGTCATTAAAAAATGTTTTCAAATGTATAATGGTGACTCCTATTACAGTAAAACCTGCCTTAAGGACAACCTATATATTAGGGACACCTGAGAATTATATATTAAGGGCACCTGAGAATTAGGGACAGTCCACAACAGTCTCTGTTGAAATCCCATTGATGCTGATGCTGATGCTGATAACCTCGCTGTGAAAAGAGTATGCATTCATTCGAAAAGTGATGAACTTACTTCTATCGTTTACTCCTGGTTTATTAGGGTGCGCAGTAAAAATGTGCCAATTTTGATTTATCTTCAATCAAATCCCAACCTGTATATTAGAGACACCTCGCTATAAGGGACATAAAAGCTCAGTCAGTTAAGTGTCCTCAATATACAGGTTTTACTGTATATATTGTAGCAATTGAAATCTTAGCAATATCAATACGTAAAACAAGAAGCATAAAAGGTATAACTGTTCAAAATTACGAAGTAAAAATTAATTTGCTAGCTGATGATATAACTTTGTTATTTAGTTATATACTCTCTCTTTAAACTGCATTAAACGTTATATTTTTATTCTCTTACATATCTGACTTGAAGATCAATATTGTGGATTCAGAAGTGATAAAATTGTTTTTGAAAATCTTAAAGTCACCCTAAAATATTTAGAGCACAAACCTAGCAGGCATAAATGGTTATTATAATATATATAATAATAAATGGTGACATTGTTTCCTTTCGACTTAAATTTTTCAACAATATGCACAAGAAATGATGAAGTTTATCTTAAGGATAACCTTCAAATTCTTAAAAGGTTCTTGCTAAATGATCAAGATATCACCTTACTTTACAGGGAAAAATTGAAATAATAAAAAATTGAGCACTTACAAAAGCTTCATTGATCACACACTTATTACATGTGTCCAAATGGTTCAACGACGAAAGTAATACACTGCAAAATAATTTTATTTGGAACAGTAAGCCGAGGATATTGAGCCTTAACTTAATTCGAGACTGTGAAAATGGCGGCTAAAAAAATTAGAGCACCAAAAACTATACACACTACTTAATGTAAGTGTCTGTCTAGTTTTCGTTCTATTCCTGCAATAATTTAACTTGCATTCTTGTTGCTCCTGTACTCAATTAAAATTTTGTGGTGTACCCGTTTATACTGAGGAATCTCAGCAATTAAAATTCTACACAAGGTACATCTAGACACAGAAAAATTGATAGGGCAGAGCATTAACTGTTTTTTTTTTTTTTAAATTTGCGGAATTTTGAGGACGTCTAAACTTAAAACAAAAGCACTTCACCTTGCTATTACAGAATGTGTGTATTTTTCCGAAGTCCAGGGAGCTGTCCAAGTTTGCGCTTCCATTTTAAAGTGCCGATGATCCCAGTTGCTGCTCTGAGAGCCATAAGCTTTGGCCCCTACACCAGTGGGCCTTCCGACTTGAGCCTGAACCCACTGCGTGCTTCCTGATATGAATACCCAATTTTCAATCACGTCTTCGAACAGGATGTTTCCAGGTTCATTCCCACTTGCAAACTTCGTTTGCAAATGGGAATAAGTTTGTAGTTTTTCTCGAAATTTCTGCCCTTTTTTTTTCCTTTTTTTTTCTCTTTTTTTTTCCGTCACGGAGGTTTCCAGAAAACTCCTCCTACGCTATTTGACGTAGGACGATGAAATTTCGCACAGTGATAGAGGGTGACGAGATGTCGTCAAATCCGCAAAATTTTTTGACCTTGACCTTGAAGGTCAAGGTCAAATTGAGGTCAAAGTTTTTCTGACCTCAAAGTGGTTTCCAGAAAACTCCTCCTACAGGGTTTGTCGTAAAAAGACGGCATGTGGCAGAGACATAGAGGGTAATGAGTTGTCGTCAAATCCGTAAAATTTTTTGACCTTGCACCTCAGAAGTCAAGGTCAAATTGAGGTCAAAATATTTTTGGAAACACCTATTAATCACGAAAAGTAGCCATAAAGGTGCTCAAATCCCAATGTGAATGCATAAAACGTACCCAGTAAAGGGTAAACTTTCATCACTAACCTTGACCTTGAGGGTCAAGGTCAAAGGTCACGTGATTTTACGCGTCCTTAACGACAGGATGACTCATCTCGAAAACGGTAAGAGATAGAGCGATTTTGAGCTCATTTTCGACCCTTTGGGCCTAAACAACGTTACATAAGAGGTACATCGGTGACCTTGACCTTCTGGGTCACGGTCAAGGTACAAAAACCGGAAGTTGACTAATATCTCGAAAACGGTTAGAGATAGAGCGATTTTGAGCTCATTTTCGACCCTTTGGGCCTAAACAACGTTACATAAGTGGAACCTTGGTGACCTTGACCTTCTGGGTCACGGTCAAGGTCAAAAACCGGAAGTTGACTATTATCTCGAAAACGGTTAGAGATAGAGCGATTTTGAGCTCATTTTCGACCCTTTGGGCCTAAACAACGTTACATAAGAGGTTCCTCAGTGATCTTGACCTTCTGGGTCACGGTCAAGGTCAAAAACCAGAAGTTGAGTATTATCTCGATAACGGTTAGAGATAGAGCGATTTTGAGCTCATTTTCGACCCTTTGGGCCTAAACAACGTTACATAAGAGGTACCTCGGTGACCTTGACCTTCTGGGTCACGGTCAAGGTCAAAAACCGGAAGTTGACTAATATCTCGAAAACGGTTAGAGATAGAGCGATTTTGAGCTCATTTTCGACCCTTTGGGCCTAAACAACGTTACATAAGAGGTACCTCGGTGACCTTGACCTTCTGGGTCACGGTCAAGGTCAAAAACCGGAAGTTGACTAATATCTCGAAAACGGTTAGAGATAGAGCGATTTTGAGCTCATTTTCGACCCTTTGGGCCTAAACAACGTTACATAAGAAGTACCTCGGTGACCTTGACCTTCTGGGTCACGGTCAAGGTCAAAAACCGGAATTTGACTATTATCTCGAAAACGGTTAGAGATAGAGCGATTTTGAGCTCATTTTCGACCCTTTGGGCCTAAACAACGTTACATAAGAAGTACCTCGGTGACCTTGACCTTCTGGGTCACGGTCAAGGTCAAAAACCGGAAGTTGACTATTATCTCGAAAACGGTTAGAGATAGAGCGATTTTGAGCTCATTTTCGACCCTTTGGGCCTAAACAACGTTACATAAGAGGTACCTCGGTGACCTTGACCTTCTGGGTCACGGTCAAGGTCAAAAACCGGAAGTTGACTATTATCTCGAAACCGGTTAGAGATAGAGCGATTTTGAGCTCATTTTCGACCCTTTGGGCCTAAACAACGTTACATAAGTGGAACCTTGGTGACCTTGACCTTCTGGGTCACGGTCAAGGTCAAAAACCGGAAGTTGACTATTATCTCGAAAACGGTTAGAGATAGAGCGATTTTGAGCTCATTTTCGACCCTTTGGGCCTAAACAACGTTACATAAGAGGTTCCTAGGTGATCTTGACCTTCTGGGTCACGGTCAAGGTCAAAAACCAGAAGTTGAGTATTATCTCGAAAACGGTTAGAGATAGAGCGATTTTGAGCTCATTTTCGACCCTTTGGGCCTAAACAACGTTACATAAGAGGTACCTCGGTGACCCTGACCTTCTGGTTCATGGTCAAGGTCAAAAACCGGAAGCTGACTATTATCTCGAAAACGGTTAGAGATAGAGCGATTTTGAGCTCATTTTCGACCCTTTGGGCCTAAACAACGTTACATAAGAGGTACCTCGGTGACCCTGACCTTCTGGTTCATGGTCAAGGTCAAAAACCGGAAGCTGACTATTATCTCGAAAACGGTTAGAGATAGAGCGATTTTGAGCTCATTTTCGACCCTTTGGGCCTAAACAACGTTACATAAGAGGTACCTCGGTGACCTTGACCTTCTGGGTCACGCTCAAGGTCAAAAACCGGAAGTTGACTAATATCTCGAAAACGGTTAGAGATAGAGCGATTTTGAGCTCATTTTCGACCCTTTGGGCCTAAACAACGTACATTAGAGGTACCTCGGTGACTTTGACATTCTGGGTCACGATCAAGGTCAAAAACCGGAAGTTGACTATTTTCTCGAAAACGGTTAGAGGTCACGGTCAAGGTCATAAACCGGAAGTTGACTATTATCTCGATGACGGTTAGAGATAGAGCGATTTTGAGCTCATTTTCGACCCTTTGGCCCTAAACAACGTTACATAAGAGGTACCTCGGTGACCTTGACCTTCTGGGTCACGGTCAAGGTCAAAAACCGGAAGTTTACTAATATCTGGAAAACGGTTAGAGATAGAGCAATTTTGAGCTCATTTTCTACCCTTTGGGCCTAAACAACGTACATTTGAGGTACCTCGGTGACCTTGACCTTCTGGGTCACGGTCAAGGTCAAAAAACGGAAGTTGACTATTTTCTCGAAAACGGTTAGAGGTCACGGTCAATGTCATAAACCAGAAGTTGACTATTATCTCGATGACGGTTAGAGATAGAGCGATTTTGAGCTCATTTTCGACCCTTTGGGCCTAAACAACGTTACATAAGAGGTACCTCGGTGACCTTGACCTTCTGGGTCACGGTAAAGGTCATAAACCGGAAGTTGACTATTATCTCGAAAACGGTTAGAGATAGAGCGATTTTGAGCTCATTTTCGACCCTTTGGCCCTAAACAACGTTACATAAGAGGTACCTCGGTGACCTTGACCTTCTGGGTCACGGTCAAGGTCAAAAACCGGAAGTTGACTATTTTCTCGAAAACGGTTAGAGATAGAGCGATTTTGAGCTCATTTTCGACCCTTTGGGCCTAAACAACGTTACATAAGAGATACCTCGGTGACCTTGACCTTCTGGGTCACGCTCAAGGTCAAAAACCGGAAGTTGACTATTATCTCGAAAACAGTTAGAGATAGAGCGATTTTGAGCTCATTTTCGACCCTTTGGACCTAAACAATGTTACATAAGAGGTACCTCGGTGACCTTGACCTTCTGGGTCACGGTCAAGGTCATAAACCGGAAGTTGACTATTATCTCGAAAACGGTTAGAGATAGAGCGATTTTGAGCTCATTTTCGACCCTTTGGCCCTAAACAACGTTACATAAGAGGTACCTCGGTGACCTTGACCTTCTGGGTCACGGTCAAGGTCAAAAACCGGAAGTTGACTATTATCTCGAAAACGGTTAGAGATAGAGCGATTTTGAGCTCATTTTCGACCCTTTGGGCCGAAACAACGTTACATAAGAGATACCTCGGTGACCTTGACCTTCTGGGTCACGGTCAAGGTCAAAAACCGGAAGCTGACTATTATCTCGAAAACGGTTAGAGATAGAGCGATTTTGAGCTCATTTTCGACCCTTTGGGCCTAAACAATGTTACATAAGAGGTACCTCGGTGACCTTGACCTTCTGGGTCACGGTCAAGGTCAAAAACCGGAAGTTGACTATTTTCTCGAAAACGGTTAGAGATAGAGCGATTTTGAGCTCATTTTCGACCCTTTGGGCCTAAACAACGTTACATAAGAGATACCTCGGTGACCTTGACCTTCTGGGTCACGCTCAAGGTCAAAAACCGGAAGTTGACTATTATCTCGAAAACAGTTAGAGATAGAGCGATTTTGAGCTCATTTTCGACCCTTTGGACCTAAACAATGTTACATAAGAGGTACCTCGGTGACCTTGACCTTCTGGGTCACGGTCAAGGTCATAAACCGGAAGTTGACTATTATCTCGAAAACGGTTAGAGATAGAGCGATTTTGAGCTCATTTTCGACCCTTTGGGCCTAAACAACGTGACATAAGAGATACCTCGGTGACCTTGACCTTCTGTGTCACGGTCAAGGTCAAAAACCGGAAGTTGACTAATATCTCGAAAACGGTTAGAGATAGAGCAATTTTGAGCTCATTTTCGACCCTTTGGGCCTAAACAACGTTACATAAGAGGTACCTCGGTGACCTTTACCTTCTGGGTCACGGTCAAGGTCAAAAACCGGAAGTTGACTATTTTCTCGAAAACGGTTAGAGGTCACGGTCAATGTCATAAACCGGAAGTTGACTATTATCTCGAAAACGGTTAGAGATAGAGCGATTTTGAGCTCATTTTCGACCCTTTGGCCCTAAACAACGTTACATAAGAGGTACCTCGGTGACCTTGACCTTCTGGGTCACGGTCAAGGTCAACAACCGGAAGTTGACTATTTTCTCGAAAACGGTTAGAGATAGAGCGATTTTGAGCTCATTTTCTACCCTTTGGGCCTAAACAACGTTACATAAGAGGTACCTCGGTGACCTTGACCTTCTGGGTCACGGTCAAGGTCAAAAACCGGAAGTTGACTAATATCTCGAAAACGGTTAGAGATAGAGCAATTTTGAGCTCATTTTCGACCCTTTGGGCCTAAACAACGTACATTAGAGGTACCTCGGTGACCTTGACCTTCTGGGTCACGGTCAAGGTCATAAACCGGAAGTTGACTATTATCTCGAAAACGGTTAGAGATAGAGCGATTTTGAGCTCATTTTCGACCCTTTGGCCCTAAACAACGTTACATAAGAGGTACCTCGGTGACCTTGACCTTCTGGGTCACGGTCAAGGTCAAAAACCGGAAGTTGACTATTATCTCGAAAACGGTTAGAGATAGAGCGATTTTGAGCTCATTTTCGACCCTTTGGCCCTAAACAACGTTACATAAGAGGTACCTCGGTGACCATGACCTTCTGGGTCACGGTCTAGGTCAAAAACCGGAAGTTGACTATTTTCTCGAAAACGGTTAGAGGTCACGGTCAATGTCATAAACCGGAAGTTGACTATTATCTCGATGACGGTTAGAGATAGAGCGATTTTCAGCTCATTTTCGACCCTTTGGGCCTAAACAACGTTACATAAGAGGTACCTCGGTGATCTTGACCTTCTGGGTCACGGTCAAGGTCATAAACCGGAAGTTGACTATTATCTCGAAAACGGTTAGAGATAGAGCGATTTTGAGCTCATTTTCGACCCTTTGGGCCTAAACAACGTTACATAAGAGATACCTCGGTGACCTTGACCTTCTGGGTCACGCTCAAGGTCAAAAACCGGAAGTTGACTATTATCTCGAAAACAGTTAGAGATAGAGCGATTTTGAGCTCATTTTCGACCCTTTGGCCCTAAACAACGTTACATAAGAGGTACCTCGGTGACCTTGACCTTCTGGGTCACGGTCAAGGTCAAAAACCGGAAGTTGACTATTTTCTCGAAAACGGTTAGAGATAGAGCGATTTTGAGCTCATTTTCTACCCTTTGGGCCTAAACAACGTTACATAAGAGGTACCTCGGTGACCTTGACCTTCTGGGTCACGGTCAAGGTCAAAAACCGGAAGTTGACTAATATCTCGAAAACGGTTAGAGATAGAGCAATTTTGAGCTCATTTTCGACCCTTTGGGCCTAAACAACGTACATTAGAGGTACCTCGGTGACCTTGACCTTCTGGGTCACGGTCAAGGTCATAAACCGGAAGTTGACTATTATCTCGAAAACGGTTAGAGATAGAGCGATTTTGAGCTCATTTTCGACCCTTTGGCCCTAAACAACGTTACATAAGAGGTACCTCGGTGACCTTGACCTTCTGGGTCACGGTCAAGGTCAAAAACCGGAAGTTGACTATTATCTCGAAAACGGTTAGAGATAGAGCGATTTTGAGCTCATCTTCGACCCTTTGGGCCTAAACAACGTTATATAAGAGATACCTCGGTGACCTTGACCTTCTGGGTCACGCTCAAGGTCAAAAACCGGAAGTTGACTATTATCTCGAGAACAGTTAGAGATAGAGCGATTTTGAGCTCATTTTCGACCCTTTGGCCCTAAACAACGTTACATAAGAGGTACCTCGGTGACCTTGACCTTCTGGGTCACGGTCAAGGTCAAAAACCGGAAGTTGACTATTTTCTCGAAAACGGTTAGAGGTCACGGTCAATGTCATAAACCGGAAGTTGACTATTATCTCGATGACGGTTAGAGATAGAGCGATTTTGAGCTCATTTTCGACCCTTTGGGCCTAAACAACGTTACATAAGAGGTACCTCGGTGATCTTGACCTTCTGGGTCACGGTCAAGGTCATAAACCGGAAGTTGACTATTATCTCGAAAACGGTTAGAGATAGAGCCATTTTGAGCTCATTTTCGAGCCTTTGGCCCTAAACAACGTTACATAAGAGGTACCTCGGTGACCTTGACCTTCTGGGTCACGGTCAAGGTCAAAATCCGGAAGTTGACTATTATCTCGAAAACGGTTAGAGATAGAGCGATTTTGAGCTCATTTTCGACCCTTTGGGCCTAAACAACGTTACATAAGAGATACCTCGGTGACCTTGACCTTCTGGGTCACGCTCAAGGTCAAAAACCGCAAGTTGACTATTATCTCGAAAACAGTTAGAGATAGAGCGATTTTGAGCTCATTTTCGACCCTTTGGCCCTAAACAACGTTACATAAGAGGTACCTCGGTGACCTTGACCTTCTGGGTCACGGTCAAGGTCATAAACCGGAAGTTGACTATTATCTCGAAAACGGTTAGAGATAGAGCGATTTTGAGCTCATTTTCGACCCTTTGGGCCTAAACAACGTGACATAAGAGATACCTCGGTGACCTTGACCTTCTGTGTCACGGTCAAGGTCAAAAACCGGAAGTTGACTAATATCTCGAAAACGGTTAGAGATAGAGCAATTTTGAGCTCATTTTCGACCCTTTGGGCCTAAACAACGTTACATAAGAGGTACCTCGGTGACCTTGACCTTCTGGGTCACGGTCAAGGTCAAAAACCGGAAGTTGACTATTTTCTCGAAAACGGTTAGAGGTCACGGTCAATGTCATAAACCGGAAGTTGACTATTATCTCGAAAACGGTTAGAGATAGAGCGATTTTGAGCTCATTTTCGACCCTTTGGCCCTAAACAACGTTACATAAGAGGTACCTCGGTGACCTTGACCTTCTGGGTCACGGTCAAGGTCAAAAACCGGAAGTTGACTATTTTCTCGAAAACGGTTAGAGATAGAGCGATTTTGAGCTCATTTTCTACCCTTTGGGCCTAAACAACGTTACATAAGAGGTACCTCGGTGACCTTGACCTTCTGGGTCACGGTCAAGGTCAAAAACCGGAAGTTGACTAATATCTCGAAAACGGTTAGAGATAGAGCAATTTTGAGCTCATTTTCGACCCTTTGGGCCTAAACAACGTACATTAGAGGTACCTCGGTGACCTTGACCTTCTGGGTCACGGTCAAGGTCATAAACCGGAAGTTGACTATTATCTCGAAAACGGTTAGAGATAGAGCGATTTTGAGCTCATTTTCGACCCTTTGGCCCTAAACAACGTTACATAAGAGGTACCTCGGTGACCTTGACCTTCTGGGTCACGGTCAAGGTCAAAAACCGGAAGTTGACTATTATCTCGAAAACGGTTAGAGATAGAGCGATTTTGAGCTCATTTTCGACCCTTTGGGCCTAAACAACGTTATATAAGAGATACCTCGGTGACCTTGACCTTCTGGGTCACGCTCAAGGTCAAAAACCGGAAGTTGACTATTATCTCGAGAACAGTTAGAGATAGAGCGATTTTGAGCTCATTTTCGACCCTTTGGCCCTAAACAACGTTACATAAGAGGTACCTCGGTGACCATGACCTTCTGGGTCACGGTCTAGGTCAAAAACCGGAAGTTGACTATTTTCTCGAAAACGGTTAGAGGTCACGGTCAATGTCATAAACCGGAAGTTGACTATTATCTCGATGACGGTTAGAGATAGAGCGATTTTGAGCTCATTTTCGACCCTTTGGCCCTAAACAACGTTACATAAGAGGTACCTCGGTGACCTTGACCTTCTGGGTCACGGTCAAGGTCAAAAACCGGAAGTTGACTATTATCTCGAAAACGGTTAGAGATAGAGCGATTTTGAGCTCATCTTCGACCCTTTGGGCCTAAACAACGTTATATAAGAGATACCTCGGTGACCTTGACCTTCTGGGTCACGCTCAAGGTCAAAAACCGGAAGTTGACTATTATCTCGAGAACAGTTAGAGATAGAGCGATTTTGAGCTCATTTTCGACCCTTTGGCCCTAAACAACGTTACATAAGAGGTACCTCGGTGACCTTGACCTTCTGGGTCACGGTCAAGGTCAAAAACCGGAAGTTGACTATTTTCTCGAAAACGGTTAGAGGTCACGGTCAATGTCATAAACCGGAAGTTGACTATTATCTCGATGACGGTTAGAGATAGAGCGATTTTGAGCTCATTTTCGACCCTTTGGGCCTAAACAACGTTACATAAGAGGTACCTCGGTGATCTTGACCTTCTGGGTCACGGTCAAGGTCATAAACCGGAAGTTGACTATTATCTCGAAAACGGTTAGAGATAGAGCCATTTTGAGCTCATTTTCGAGCCTTTGGCCCTAAACAACGTTACATAAGAGGTACCTCGGTGACCTTGACCTTCTGGGTCACGGTCAAGGTCAAAATCCGGAAGTTGACTATTATCTCGAAAACGGTTAGAGATAGAGCGATTTTGAGCTCATTTTCGACCCTTTGGGCCTAAACAACGTTACATAAGAGATACCTCGGTGACCTTGACCTTCTGGGTCACGCTCAAGGTCAAAAACCGGAAGTTGACTATTATCTCGAAAACAGTTAGAGATAGAGCGATTTTGAGCTCATTTTCGACCCTTTGGCCCTAAACAACGTTACATAAGAGGTACCTCGGTGACCTTGACCTTCTGGGTCACGGTCAAGGTCAAAAACCGGAAGTTGACTATTTTCTCGAAAACGGTTAGAGGTCACGGTCAATGTCATAAACCGGAAGTTGACTATTATCTCGATGACGGTTAGAGATAGAGCGATTTTGAGCTCATTTTCGACCCTTTTGGCCTAAACAACGTTACATAAGAGGTACCTCGGTGACCTTGACCTTCTGGGTCACGGTCAAGGTCATAAACCGGAAGTTGACTAATATCTCGAAAACGGTTAGAGATAGAGCGATTTTGAGCTCATTTTCGACCCTTTGGCCCTAAACAACGTTACATAAGAGGTACCTCGGTGACCTTGACCTTCTGGGTCACGGTCAAGGTCAAAAACCGGAAGTTGACTATTTTCTCGAAAACGGTTAGAGATAGAGCGATTTTGAGCTCATTTTCTACCCTTTGGGCCTAAACAACGTTACATAAGAGGTACCTCGGTGACCTTGACCTTCTGGGTCACGGTCAAGGTCAAAAACCGGAAGTTGACTAATATCTCGAAAACGGTTAGAGATAGAGCAATTTTGAGCTCATTTTCGACCCTTTGGGCCTAAACAACGTACATTAGAGGTACCTCGGTGACCTTGACCTTCTGGGTCACGGTCAAGGTCATAAACCGGAAGTTGACTATTATCTCGAAAACGGTTAGAGATAGAGCGATTTTGAGCTCATTTTCGACCCTTTGGCCCTAAACAACGTTACATAAGAGGTACCTCGGTGACCTTGACCTTCTGGGTCACGGTCAAGGTCAAAAACCGGAAGTTGACTATTATCTCGAAAACGGTTAGAGATAGAGCGATTTTGAGCTCATCTTCGACCCTTTGGGCCTAAACAACGTTATATAAGAGATACCTCGGTGACCTTGACCTTCTGGGTCACGCTCAAGGTCAAAAACCGGAAGTTGACTATTATCTCGAGAACAGTTAGAGATAGAGCGATTTTGAGCTCATTTTCGACCCTTTGGCCCTAAACAACGTTACATAAGAGGTACCTCGGTGACCTTGACCTTCTGGGTCACGGTCAAGGTCAAAAACCGGAAGTTGACTATTTTCTCGAAAACGGTTAGAGGTCACGGTCAATGTCATAAACCGGAAGTTGACTATTATCTCGATGACGGTTAGAGATAGAGCGATTTTGAGCTCATTTTCGACCCTTTGGGCCTAAACAACGTTACATAAGAGGTACCTCGGTGATCTTGACCTTCTGGGTCACGGTCAAGGTCATAAACCGGAAGTTGACTATTATCTCGAAAACGGTTAGAGAAGGAGCCATTTTGAGCTCATTTTCGAGCCTTTGGCCCTAAACAACGTTACATAAGAGGTACCTCGGTGACCTTGACCTTCTGGGTCACGGTCAAGGTCAAAATCCGGAAGTTGACTATTATCTCGAAAACGGTTAGAGATAGAGCGATTTTGAGCTCATTTTCGACCCTTTGGGCCTAAACAACGTTACATAAGAGATACCTCGGTGACCTTGACCTTCTGGGTCACGCTCAAGGTCAAAAACCGGAAGTTGACTATTATCTCGAAAACAGTTAGAGATAGAGCGATTTTGAGCTCATTTTCGACCCTTTGGCCCTAAACAACGTTACATAAGAGGTACCTCGGTGACCTTGACCTTCTGGGTCACGGTCAAGGTCAAAAACCGGAAGTTGACTATTTTCTCGAAAACGGTTAGAGGTCACGGTCAATGTCATAAACCGGAAGTTGACTATTATCTCGATGACGGTTAGAGATAGAGCGATTTTGAGCTCATTTTCGACCCTTTTGGCCTAAACAACGTTACATAAGAGGTACCTCGGTGACCTTGACCTTCTGGGTCACGGTCAAGGTCATAAACCGGAAGTTGACTAATATCTCGAAAACGGTTAGAGATAGAGCGATTTTGAGCTCATTTTCGACCCTTTGGCCCTAAACAACGTTACATAAGAGGTACCTCGGTGACCTTGACCTTCTGGGTCACGGTCAAGGTCAAAAACCGGAAGTTGACTATTATCTCGAAAACGGTTAGAGATAGAGCGATTTTGAGCTCATTTTCGACCCTTTGGGCCTAAACAACGTTACATAAGAGATGCCTCGGTGACCTTGACCTTCTGGGTCACGCTCAAGGTCAAAAACCGGAAGTTGACTATTATCTCGAAAACAGTTAGAGATAGAGCGATTTTGAGCTCATTTTCGACCCTTTGGCCCTAAACAACGTTACATAAGAGGTACCTCGGTGACCTTGACCTTCTGGGTCACGGTCAAGGTCAAAAACCGGAAGTTGACTATTATCTCGAAAACGGTTAGAGATAGAGCGATTTTGAGCTCATTTTCGACCCTTTGGCCCTAAACAACGTTACATAAGAGGTACCTCGGTGACCTTGACCTTCTGGGTCACGGTCAAGGTCATAAACCGGAAGTTGACTATTATCTCGAAAACGGTTAGAGATAGAGCGATTTTGAGCTCATTTTCGACCCTTTGGCCCTAAACAACGTTACATAAGAGGTACCTCGGTGACCTTGACCTTCTGGGTCACGGTCAATGTCAAAAACCGGAAGTTGACTATTATCTCGAAAACGGTGAGAGATAGAGCGATTTTGAGCTCATTTTCGACCCTTTGGGCCTAAACAACGTGACATAAGAGATACCTCGGTGACCTTGACCTTCTGGGTCACGGTCAAGGTCAAAAACCGGAAGTTGACTAATCTCTCGAAAACGGTTAGAGATAGAGCAATTTTGAGCTCATTTTCGACCCTTTGGGCCTAAACAACGTTACATAAGAGGTACCACGGTGACCTTGACCTTCTGGGTTACGGTCAAGGTCAAAAACCGGAAGTTGACTATTTTCTCGAAAACGGTTAGAGATAGAGCGATTTTGAGCTCATTTTCTACCCTTTGGGCCTAAACAACGTTACATAAGAGGTACCTCGGTGACCTTGACCTTCTGGGTCACGGTCAAGGTCAAAAACCGGAAGTTGACTATTATCTCGAAAACGGTTAGAAATAGAGCGATTTTGAGCTCATTTTCGACCTTTTGGACCTAAACAACGTTACATAAGAGGTACCTCGGTGACCTTGACCTTCTGGGTCACAGTCAAGGTCAAAAACCGGAAGTTGACTATTATCTCGAAAACGGTTAGAAATAGAGCGATTTTGAGCTCATTTTCGACCTTTTGGACCTAAACAACGTTACATAAGAGGTACCTCGGTGACCTTGACCTTCTGGGTCACGGTCAAGGTCAAAAACCGGAAGTTGACTAATATCTCGAAAACGGTTAGAGATAGAGCGCTTTTGAGCTCATTTTCGACCCTTTGGGCCTAAACAACGTTACATAAGAGGTACCACGGTGACCTTGACCTTCTGGGTTACGGTCAAGGTCAAAAACCGGAAGTTGATTATTTTCTCGAAAACGGTTAGAGATAGAGCGATTTTGAGCTCATTTGCTACCCTTTGGGCCTAAACAACGTTACATAAGAGGTACCTCGGTGACCTTGACCTTCTGGGTCACGGTCAAGGTCAAAAACCGGAAGTTGACTATTATCTCGAAAACGGTTAGAAATAGAGCGATTTTGAGCTCATTTTCGACCTTTTGGACCTAAACAACGTTACATAAGAGGTACCTCGGTGACCTTGACCTTCTGGGTCACAGTCAAGGTCAAAAACCGGAAGTTGACTATTATCTCGAAAACGGTTAGAAATAGAGCGATTTTGAGCTCATTTTCGACCTTTTGGACCTAAACAACGTTACATAAGAGGTACCTCGGTGACCTTGACCTTCTGGGTCACGGTCAAGGTCAAAAACCGGAAGTTGACTAATATCTCGAAAACGGTTAGAGATAGAGCGATTTTGAGCTCATTTTCGACCCTTTGGGCCTAAACAACGTTACATAAGAGGTACCTCGGTGACCTTGACCTTCTGGGTCACGGTCAAGGTAAAAAAACCGGAAGTTGACTATTATCTCGAAAACGGTTAGAGATACAGCGATTTTGAGCTCATTTTCGACTCTTTGGGCCTAAACAACGTTACATAAGAGGTACCTGGGTGATCTTGACCTCCTCATCATGGTCAAGGTCATAAACTGCAAGTTGACCAGTATCTCAAAAACGGTTAGAAAACTGAATTTGATTTTTTTGTGCCCAAATGAGGTTACATTATATTCACTTCGATGGCCTCGTTCAAGATAATAATCCGGAAGCTGACAATTATGTTGAAACACTGAAAAATGTGTCTTTGACCAAATATGTTGTGTCTCTGCCCTAGCAAGTGGGTACTATTTCGCTACGTGTAGCGAAATTCGGTCTAGTTTAATATGGAGGCCGGGGCCTTGCCCCAATCGGTCTCGTGGTCCAAGATGATTCTTCATCCTCGAGCAGTCTTTACAACTTTTTGGTTCCTCTTGCCGGGGGGGGGGGGGTGAGCTGTGGTACCCAGCCTCCCTCTTCTCCCCAATCGGGTGTTCGAAAGGTAACAGTAGTGAGCGTAACTCTCCCTTGACTTGCTGCTGCCACTCGTTGTACGCTGACTGTTTCCTTATTTTCTGTGGATGCGTTTCTTTCTGTGTTCAGAAGCGCTGGATCCGAGTTGGATGACATCGCCGTTGAACTTCTCTTGTTGTGGGTCATGAGATGTGAGCGGTCCGAGTTCTCTCTCTCTCTCTCTCTCTCTCTCTCTCTCTCTCTCTCTCTCTCTCTCTCTCTCTCTCTCTCTCTCTATCCCGATTTCCCTCTCGCTCTCTGCTCCTTCTCTCTCTGTCTCTCTCCCCCTCTCGCTCCCCTTCTCGCTATCTCTTCTCTGTCTCTGTCTCTATATAGCTATCTATCTATCTATCTATCTATCTGTCTATCTATCTATCTATCTATCTATCTATCTCTCTATCTATCTCTCTATATCTCCCTCTACCTCTTTATCTCTCCCCCTCCTCACCCCTCCCCTCCCAGCCCTCCCTCCCTCCCCCTTTTTTCAATCGCAACTAACATATCAGTTGAAAAGACGGGTTTTCTATTACAGCCAAATAACAACTAGATCTAGTGTTGCGATTTGATGAGGCCGACGCCGCAACTTCCAATCGACGTCGGATCGGCACTGAAATATTTGCTGACCCTTCCACCACCCGAAAATACTGGATCCACCCATTTATTAAAGAATTTTGAAGTGAACTGTTATTATCAATAGGCATGTGTGTCTGCAAAATCATCGTGACTTCAATGAAGTGTATTCAGAAAAGGGGGGAAGTTTGTTGTTAGAAAGAAGACAAGAAAAATATGGAAAAAAATATTTTATTGGCGAACTATTTCAATTCAACAATGAGGCTCTCATTTTTTAACCAGCGAGGTAACACCAAGAGCAACAGTGGAAAATGACACAGAAAATATTCGGAATAATATAAAGGTTTTCATCTAAGAGACCACAGCTAATCAACACGAGGGCAAAACGAAACTTATGTTCCTGTGATACTTTCTTCACAATCTAAATATTGCAATGAACTTTGACTTCAACTCTGAAAACACGGTTTTATTAAAATAACTGTTATCTATGGCACAAACTTCGATCTCAGGTGAAACGCTGTCAAACACGCTACTCAACTAACAACTGTTACAGTGAACAAGATAGCAGTTGAATATCAATTTTATACGAAAAAAGACAGTATCTTGACTTTCCGAACGGATACTGGAATGGCTGGAAATAAGATTATAGCGGGAGATCTCGACCCTTCTTCTTCACAATTGTTATTGACTTTGAAGACAACAAAAAATTTTAATTGTGGTTTCAAAATTCTGCAAAATTCTTTTAATTTACGGTCTTTACGACCGTCAAAACAGTATGAGAAAAAAGTATCATGATTATCACTCTTTGCAAAAAATCCAGATCGTAGGTCTGTTCTTAATACCAGTCACTGGTAATAGTAGTAGAGAGGGAGACCTTGCCCTCTTCTCATCACGATTTTATTCACTTTGGAAACAACATATACGGCGAAAAATACGGCAACTAAAGTCGTGCCAACGCCAGTAAGAAAGATAGGATCATCCGCGATGGATTCAATGTCGGAAGCCGATTTCAAACTGCGCTTAACACGGGAGGAGTCACGTGGTAGATAGGACTCCATCCTCGCTCTCGCTTTGCCATATGAATACTCCCGGCCTTGCTCAATGCATTGACACTTATGGTCAATTGGGGCAGCATGGTTTTCTCTTGGTGCGTATCGCTTTGAATCAACTCCCAGGTCGCAAATCGCCTTGCACCCATCCTTGTCATTTTGGACTGGTAAAGCTGGAATCAAAATGATGTATATAAATGTATTTTTGATCCTGTAAAAGTAAATATTTGAATAATATTCTGTTTGTTAACATTATTTTCATTGTGGTACATAAATATTTCCTGTTAGGTTGCATTTTAACGATATTTTTGTCATATTTAAACAAACTGGATTGGCATACTGCATTGCAGAGCTGAAAATTGAAAATATTTGGTATTTACCCGAATTTGGAAACACCAGCGCCGCAAATAGCAGCAAAATCACAAGCGACTGCGTCATGAATACAACGCCGTTCTCAAAAATACCCAAAATTTATGCAATAACACAGCAAATCTTAAAAGCACACTTCTATTTTCAGAAACACAGCTTATCACTATGAAAAGCAAAGCTGCAACTGGGTTGTTTCCATAGACGCAATCTTCATCTATGACGTCATATTTATATGACATAATATTTATACTATTTCGTCACTCAGCTATGAGCAAAGAAAAACTGAAACTAATAAACTCTGAACCTTATTATCATTGTACAAATTCCATGCATTAATTATCACAATTGTTCATGATTTTATAAAGCAGATATTGGTAACTGACAATTGGCATGCACGTTTTTTTCGCGCGCGCGCGCGTGTGTGTGTCACGCACTTTTACCAGTTGGTCAGCATTGTCTGGAAAACAAGTTAAGGAATGAAATTTTAATTTAATATCGGCAAGTATTACAAATGAAGGGGCTATCATCATTTCTGTACAGCATACATTTTCGCAATAGTTGTTATATAAGTATGTTTCGAGAAGTAATTTGTATTGAAAAATAAAGGTCTAAAAACTACGAGGAAACAAGCAAAAAGATTGTGCAAATACATATCCGACGTACTTGGATGCCCCAAGGGTGGGGGTACTGTGATGGAAAGGCGATCACACTGCGAATTTCGCTGTCTGGACGGTGGTTCTGGATTAATATTTTCCCAGTGTTTATATAACATCGCCTTCCCGTCTATTCAACGTAGGAGCCAATTACTGGTCTGTAACTGATGGTCGTTTCATTATTATTATTATTATTATTATTATTATTATTATTATTATTATTATTATTTTGCAGAGTGCTCGATAATTTAAATTACTGCGTTTGTTCCACCAGTTTTTATATGACCCTGGAATAAATGTGGACCAAAGTATAAACGAAATCACAAAACTGACATTACAGTTAAGAACTGATGGCTTCACAGCCATTGGTTGTACATCTCTAATTGCTGATAGGACCACTTATCGTCAAGTTTTCCTTATCAGAAGGTGGACATTGATCTTCTTGTGTGTATTTACCTGAGCACATGTTTCTTGTTTACATCATTCAAAATCACAGGTAGTATGGGCGAAAAAATGTGAAATATGCCTGACAAATGGACTAGCAATTACTTAAGATTTCGAAGTATCAATATTTAACTAAAAGTCTAAAAAGGTTATTGATAAAATACAACTTTGATGGAGCCATGTATTATTTTGAATTTAAATCAAATATTTATAATTTCTCATAATTTACATTTATAAAATGTAATGACATTCTTTTTTTTCAAGACATAGAGAGTAAAGTGATGTAATGGAGACATAAAAGATGCCGTTTATACACACATAAACAGAGCGATACGTGATGGATACATCAAGTCACACCCCTGTGGTAGAGGAGGAGGAACCATATGATGGGAAATTCCTCTACAAAATTCCCGAAGTCCTGGACACCGAGTTGACTCTTCTCTCTCGATTCACGGCAACCATAAACGTCTGGGCCTCGTGTATCCTGCTCTTTGTATCCACTATACTGTATATGGTGGCATTTTCGACAGTACACTGGAGTATTACGACGACTGAGTTAAGTGGCGGCGAAATCAGACACTTCGGTCTATGGCAAGTCTGCATTGTTGGTGAGAGCTGTTCCTCCCTTGTCACAGAAGAAGAAATTACACGTAAATAATTTTACCTTCATTTCCCACTATTTGCAAAAGAAACAATCAGTATTTATCAAATGGGAGTGAATTTAAAAGCACTTTGAATCTTTGAGTTCTTTGTTTTGTGTGTGTGTTGCGTGTGTGAGGGTGCCGTGTGCGTGAGGGTGCGTGAAGGTGTGTGTGTGTGAGAGAGAGAGTGTGTGTGTGTGATGTGTGTGTGCATTGTCCTGGTGTTCTGCGAAGTTTAAAACACTTGCATGGCGACCAATGTTTAGTTTGCTGATTGGTGTTGCATATTTTCAGTGTCCTATAAAGTATGCCAGGCCTTTGCCTGTTTGGCACTGCTCAGTTTACTCTCCGGGGTTGTTTCCTTGCTCATCTACTGCGGTTTCCAGCAGCTACAGGATATACGCACTCTCAGAGTGATCACCCTTGCTACAAGAGTTTCGGCAGGTAAAAAAAATGCTGTGCCCCCTCCAGTATAAACAAAACCGCTTTATAGATATGGTAATTTTAAGAGTCAAAAACACATTTAAAAAATTATACTCTGTGGATACAATGTGTGAATCATATGGTAAGTATACGTGTAGCAGGTGGTTACATAATTTACCAAAATGAAAGAGAAAAAACGGTGAATTTATTGTAGAACCATAACGAGCATTTAACGCCACTCTGTGTGCTCATTTATCGAATACTCAATACTTTATTCAGTTAGAAATATTCAGCACATACACAAAAGTTTATTTCTTTTTCCAGCGCTGTTCCTTCTGGTGACGTTTGCGGTCTACACTGACACGTGTTACAAGCCTGACGAGTGTTACACCAATGACTACCACACCAGTTTATCTCACTCCTATAGCCTCACTGTGGCCAGCTTTATCATTGAGAGTCTAGCCTCTGTCCTCGTGCTAATGGCGATGAGGAGTAAGAACTTGGAAGTGAGGCTGAAACAACAGCAAGCTATGCAGGAAGCGCGTGAGAAGACTATGTCAAGGTCATATTCAGACGAGCCACTTGGTACTGAGGACTTAAGCTATGACCTTGACCGAAGCCAAACGCTTTCACCGTTTGAAGCGTTCAAACGTTTTTCGGGTATGGAAGAGTCAGTTCCAGCGTTCTCAAATTCGGCATATCAAGAAGATGGCACTAATTTTAGAGGTCAGCACAGGGGTCAAGGCAACGGACTACATAACAAACATATAGTCCAAGCTGAAGTAAACATTGAAGCTGTTCCTAAGAATGAACCTCGTAGCCAGTTCCAAAGCCCTTCAAAGTACGAAGATTCACGGAGATCATACGAAAATATCCCAGATGGAAGCTCACAACCTCCTACCCCGAGGAACGAAAGAAACAGAACTGTTTACATTCCACCAGGATATGTAAACACAGCAAATACATTATCTGATAAAAATCATTCAAGCATTCACAGAGTAACCCCTGACCAAGAAGACTCCAATCGCTTGTCCGAATCTGTGACAAGACCACCCCGAAGGAAAAGTAAACACAAGCATAGGAATGGGGATGGTGGAAATCATTCCTCCCCCTCTTCTCGTTCTGTTGTGCAAAATGACCAGCAAATGAAGGATGCCCATGGACAGGCTTATCATTCTTCTAGGCCAAATGTATTAGTGGGTCAAGAAAGTGTCCGGAACTTAGAGTATTCCATGGGAAAAGAACAACATAGAAAGAGCAATCAAGGTGGTAAAAGTAAAGATTCACATCCACATTCGATGGCAAATTATGAGTCTAAAAACCAACCAAAGCAACATTTCCCGACTGAACATAGAGACAAAAAATATCGACACAACTCCCATGCGGATGGTAGGCCTACAACTCAGCACACACTACCAGAACGACATGACCCACAAAATGTGAGGCCAACGCCTGGCAGAAGTCCCTTACAATTACGAGTGCCGTCAAGATACGAATGGGATGACTCCACATCACAGCGATATGGGCATATGAAGGGAACAAATATTTAGTCATAGCTAAATGAAATTGCAAGAAGCAGTCTTCGCAATCAAAATATAGATTAAAAAATAAAATGTTGTTTATTTAGCGGTGTCAATGGTTGCTTATAGTGCCAACTATAAAATCACTGTTGCTCAGTACTTCGGATTTCGTAACAAGGACTGGGCAGTGATAAAACCATAAAGAACATTAAGTACCTTGAGTGCCAAATGCACGAGATCGTGGGATAAAGCCAGAAAATGAGACCATATCGCAACCTATTTAGTGTTCCACTATGAAGAAACCTACCAATAGAATATCCCCGGACCACATTATGTCACATCGAAGCATTTAAATTGCTAGCAAACTGTTCGAGAAAATTTTAATTCTACTCGTTGAATACCAGGCACTGTGCATGATGTTAACGACTATAAGGAATGTAGATACGTGCAAATATTTCATCATTCTCCAGTTCTGTAGTTTTCTATTTTATATGTGTAGAATTAATCTTTTACAGCATTACAACAAATGCTTGACAACATCCGATGCTAACATGTAATAATTGCTACCACAACTGTATGCGATTCTTTCTTTATTTCACGGATCTGAGAAAGAATTTTTCCTTAGTTTTAATATTCTGTTTTCTTTAAAAAATTACTTTTATACTTTGAACCAAAATTGTGTATACTAATGAAATCTGAGCATGCAAAATTCTTTAAAATAATAAAAGCTAGAAATTCGCCTGTTTATTCAAATATCCAAAGCAGCATTGCTGCGTCTGTGGCTTCACTATTCAAAGCAACAATTAACGTTGCTATTTGATTTTTGGCAAACTTACTCACCTGGTTTCGAGGTCACCTTCACGGGATTTCGCACTTCCGGTGTCGCCCCCACCCCCACCACCCCCAGGATTCTGCATTTGCGACGGATCATATAACAAAGCATGCATTAACTTAATTTTAGGCCGACGAATCGTGTATTGTAACTGATATAATTTAATTCGTATCAGTTAAGGTGGTGCAGTTTTTGCAGTTTTCAGTAAATAAACAATGATAACATTGCCTTACTTAGCCAGACAGGATCGAGGTAGATGAGTTGAAAAGACACATCGGTAACATGTGACCCACATTCTGTTTTTTTTCTTCTGTGCGGACCAGTGAAGAGTGTTTTGAACCTTTAAAGGTTTTTTTCTCTATTTTTCCAGGATAAGACGTGCTTATTTAACTTTGCGTACTTTTATGTATCCGGTCATTTGTTTTTTTTTTACCCTGTGTTCGGAACAATCGACATGTTTTGAATACCAAAGGTACTTATCACGAGGAATTTGAGTGACGGCTTTCGAGTGAGCAAAAACGGTGTTTCTTGGTTATTCTGCACTGGTTAGCAAGATTCAGCTTTACCTAAGGCCCTTTCAACCTGGCTGTATGTCGGATGCTGATGTCAGATTGGGTGTTGCAAAGACTTAGAAAAAGCCGTGGTGTTGGTAAGTTTCCGTATTGTTTTTCTTCATCGATCCACCCAATCATAACGCTATTGGTTTACCAGGGTTACTTCTATGTGAATTAGCATAGCGTTGTTATGGTCTTCCTATCCCCATTGGATGTTAGGTGTCAGGATCCCTCCCATCATAGATAGCCCACTTTGGTACACCTTGGGTATCGCAACTCAGTTATTCCTACACGGGTATCCCCACTAGGCTATCCTCTCCGGAGTAGTGCCCCCCCCCCCCCACTGGCGTACGCAAGGATAGAAGAGAATGCTATTTGATTAGGGGTGTATTCGGGGGTAGTGTGACTGTGCGTTGTTACCAGTTCTTTTTGAGGCTTTCTGTTGCTGAGATAGCGAAAGCAGGCTCTGCACACCAGGCGGCATGTGGGCATCCAGCGTACGCTTACCGTGCGACAAATGTAGGTTTTGCTTCGCAAAAGCTTTGAATTCGCTTATCTCCACTTTTAGATGGGTTTCCCTTTAGGTTTTAACCTTTCACGCCAATAAAAACAAACTTTTTGTGCCTGCAGAATAGCCTATCCCGCCATCCATCCATCAACCAATGAAAATGAGGGAATCCTCTGGTATTTCGTCATGATTGACAACGGGCATTCCCTTTAAGCGTGTGTTTGAAAACACACGCCATTCTGTGTGCTCCGCGAATTTTTCGTTGCGGGACTAGTGGAAAGGTGCGGTTTTGCCTTTTATTTAGTTTATTTAACTAATAATGGACTTCTTTACCATTCTCTGGAAGTTGGATAAATTTGGTTCAGTTTCGAGGCAAATACAGCACTTGTATTTCGGTCCGGCAGAATTTGAGTTTGCACGCAGCGGCAACACGTCGATAGTCCCGAGAAGTGCGCCTCTTTTTCTCCACCAGAAGCTGTAGGATCGAGTGGCTACATCCACTGGTTCGAGCACGCACCCTCAGGAGTTGTTTCGGGTCTTTGCAGTCCGCATTGCCTGCTTAGACTCTAAGCTTTTACGGCTTACCGTGCCATAGCAGAAATGGCCGGCTTTTGCCAATGCTTACTCTCCAACAGGACTTGTTCTTTCTTGTATCTGCAAGCTCTGTAAGATAGAATTTTGTCCGGGCGAAAAAGCTGTTTTTAGACGCCTTTTCGAGCTTGTGGCACCCCTGGGACCGCACGTCCGTTAGGAGTCTCAAAACAGGCATAGTCTCTCCGTAGGCCCCCTTTTAGGGTCCATAGCAACGGCCCACGTGACCGCAGGGACAGTAGTTCCATGTATTCTCAGACTGGTGATTACAGGCTTACGGGACGTCCCATGCCTCCGCATGGGATCATGTCCCCATGGGTCACATGGAACTATGGGTCTCATGGGAACATGGGTCCGTAAGGTACCTTGGGACTATGGGTTCATGATCCCATAGGGGCACAGGGCCCTTATGGGAACATGGTCTCATATGGGAGCATGGGACTGTGGGTTCTAAGGGAATAGGGGCCCATAGCGTTACTTGTCCCAGAAATACGAGTTTTTCGCCCTTATTCATCTTAATTATCAGCATTTCGATTATTTTAGATGATGTATTTCAATATGAAGCACTGCATATCACTGAGAACGATAGTCTAAGCGTTATTCTATCTGTTGCCTTGTGTTTTTTATGCAGTCTCTTATGGTCTCTTCGTTCTGCTTACTTTTCAGACATGACAGAGGCCACCCTACAGTCAAACAAGAAGGAGTTGCCGTGTTCACACCCGCCTACCTTACTCAATCCCCATTCAGTGTGCGATCGCTGCAGAAGAGATCGGGGCCTGGCGTTGTGTGGGGAAACAAATACCTGCCCTGAGTGTGAACAGTTAACCCACAGAGAGTGGCATGCAATTTACAGGAACAGGGCAAAGAACGACCGTAGAAGGAGCAGACGCAAAGCCCCTCCCTTTTTCTCTCACCGGACTAACCTCCAGCACAATGGAAAAGGCGAGTTCAGTGATCCTTCAACAGGTGTCGACGCCCATCCGTTTGGATACGGTGCAGCGGGCACTAAGCGCAAGCGTAAAAAGTCAAAGACATCTAGAGCCTTTTCAGAAACAGTGGCTGAACTGGATATAATAGGTGGCGACGAACGCGCTGCTTTACGTAACGCCTGGTCCGCTGACCGACAGGACTCTGGGAAGGAAGGGTCAGGATCCGAGAAAAAACTTTACCCCGCGGAGGGCAAGTAACGGTTGTGCATACCGCCACGGGCTCTGCCTTCACGTCTACCCCGGGTCAACTGGGCATACCAGCACCAGAGGATTTGTTCCCCCAGCTAGATCCGCAATTTTGCCCCCCCCCTCCCTCTCCCCGGTGACTCAATGAGCTTGTCGGCGAATACTGGCCTTACAGACTCAACTTCAACGCCAGATCCAGGACTTGCAATGCTCAATTAAAGAGCAAGAGGCAAAAGGGACCCCCAGCAGAAAGCGTACACCGTCGGCCACGGTCTCTCGGCCTCCATCGGAACCGCTTCCCTTAGCGTCCACTTCCCACGAACCCCCCGCCATGGGTTCAGTTCGGGACGTGAGACGGAGGACCCCAGTTAGGAGGACTCTTCGGCATTCCACCGTCGGGGCAGGTTTCCAATTTGGTGGGAGAAGAGGACGACGACTACTTCAAGGGCACACCGCCCCCATAACATCTATTCCCTCTAACTGAGAGAGAGAGAGGAGAGATCTATACACCCTCGGGGGAAGTACTCACCCAGCATCCCACGAACACCCTGCAGCAGGGTGAAGAGGAGCAAGAAGTGGAAGAGTCCGAAGAGGAAGAGACCGAAGATGTGCCCCAAGAGCCCTCAGCACCGACTCACTTCCACTTACCCCTACGGGAAATGTACGTTCCCCAGGTCGCGGTCAACGTCTATGGCATGACCAAGCGGCAGCAGGCCGTCGCCCGATCAGGACCTCGTCTCCTCCCGATCTCTCATCTCCGGGGGAAGAGGGAGCTCCCTCCGTGACTTCATCGTCCCTAGCTCCGGAAGACGTCCCGTTTAGAGATGCCATACAGGAAATAGCCCGCCTTGCTAACGTTACCTGTGGCACCCCATGTCTGGAAAGGGATGACCCCCCCCCATTCGGATGACATCTCAGACATCTCTGCCCCACCACGATTCATTCATTGCCTTATCCACGAGTGAGGGCATCGCAAACGCAGTGGTAGTACGGTCAAACGAGTTCAAAAAGATGGATGCCAGTGAGGGCCGCACGTTATCGCGATTTCATGCCTCAAAGCACTGCTCCGTACGTCCAGGCCCATACCGTACCTCGGACGACCAGATACCGATGGAGTCACTTGATCAACCATCCAAGAGAACAGTGTGGATGCCATCAGTTCGTGCGGATTCAGACATTCCGTTAGTAGAAAAAGACGCCAGGAACATTGAGTCGTCGGCCCGTCAAGCTTAAGCATTATGTCCTTTCAGGACCACACTCTGAAAGCACTACGGGCGAGATGGGATAACCTTCGGCTCAGTGACCCAGTGTCCTCTAAGCTTTTGGAATGCTTGGCTCTGGCCACCCGTGACGTCGTAAAAATCTCTACCTTCCTAATGACGTCAATGGTATTCTTAAGACGGGACGCCTTCCTCCAGCACTGCTGGTCAAGCGTCAAAGGGCTTCCTGACTTAAGACACACTCCTATCCTGGGCGAGAAAGAACTGTTCCCCCCAGCAGAGGTGGAGAGAGTAAACCAAGAAAGTCGATCGTTGTCGCAAGACTTCGCTTTGATGTCAAGGATGTCGCGTGCCTCGTTCCGCCAACCAGCAAAGCGCAAGAAGCAACGTCAGTCCTCTGCGGATCACCCCCGACCCAACTCCCAGGTGCAGTCCCCGCCGCCGAAGAGGCCCAAGCATTCGGGAGACAACAAGCCAGAGGGCCAGCACACCAAGCAGCACAGGTAGCAGCCAACCAAAGTGTACCGCTTAGAGACGAGGGACTCGTCTCTTGGCGATACTTTTTCTGGCTTAAACGATCTAAAAGAATTACTGTCTTGCAACACATCCTTGCCCGTAGGCGGAAGGCTAGGCAAGTTCTGGCAAGCTTGGGCGGAGTTAGGGGCTTCCCGAAGAATAGTCCGGTGGCTCAGGAACGGCTATCCCCTCCCCTTCAAGAAGGGTTCGAGGGGACTCAAGCCAACTATTCCCCTAACACTCCAAGCTCCAGGCAACCTGGCCACCGCTTATCAGCAGGGATCAGAAAAAAACTTAGCCCTAAAAGAAATGCTAAAAGACTTACAAGCAAAACAGGCTATAGAGGAAATGCCAGAAAACCAGGTAGGCTTTTTCAGCCGAGTCTTTCTGGTACCCAAAAAGTCAGGGGATGGCGACTAGTGACAGATCTATCTTCCCTCAACCAATCCCTGCAAATAACCTCCTTCCAGATGGACACGGCACTGGTTATAAAAGCAATGTTACGGGAAGGGATGTGGGGCACATCGAGAGATATATCCGACGCCTACCAACATGTTCCCCTACACCACTCGGCCAGGAAGTACCTATGTTTCCAAGTAAATCGAAAGCGTTTCTGGTTTCTGGCACTCCCTTTCGGCCTCTCTTCAGCCCCGTACGTGTTTTCAAAGATCATGCGGGTCCTAAAAGCATGGGCACGTCTCCAAGGAAAGCTAGTGTTCCAATACTTAGACGATTGGTTCCCAGCACATACTCGACGGGACATAGCCCATCACCAGACAACCCAGCTGGTCAAAAAGGCGATACAGGTAGGTCTTGTGGTAAATCTAGTCAAATCAGAATTGACCCCAAAACAAGACATTATCTTCTTGGGGGAACGATGGGACTTGTCAGCAGCCCGAGCATTCCCCACAACAGACAGGCAGCAGAGAATTTCTCGGTTTATCCGGAACATTTCTACCAACCGAAAGGTAAGGGTACAGGCTATGGAGTCACTACTAGGTCTGTTAGTAGCAACCGAGAAGACGGTTCCGTTAGGCCGCTTACATTACAGACAATTCCAGGCACAGGTAAGACAAGCCCTAACGAAGGGACGGTCCCCCAAAGCCACTATGACAGTGTCCCCTTCCGCACTCTCCCTTCTCCAATCGTGGTGCGACCCGGTTACCATGAACGAAGGAGTTCCCTTTCATGCCCCTCCCATGGATATACAGCTCAAAACGGACGCTAACGGGGAAGGGTGGGGAATTCACTGTCAGGGTCAAATGTGGAGAGGAAAATGGCCAACAACGTTTTGCAGATACCATATCAACTGGCTGGAACTCCGAGTGGTATGGATAGCTCTGGACAAGCTATCGAACCATCTTGAGGGCAAGAGTGACAGAGTTCTTCTGGACAACTCTACAGCAGTGGCGTATCTGAACAAGCAAGGTAGAACCAAATCCTCTCAACTATCGACCCTGGCTTCTCACATCCTTTTTCTGGCACGGGAACGCAAAATCCCCATTGTAGCACGTCATCTGTCAGGGAAGTTAACCGTACTGGCCGATTTGGCGTCCAGGGCGGGCCAAGTCATCCACACAGAGTGGTGCCTAGCCCAGTCATCCTTCCGTTGGGTGACACGGGAATCCCCATGGGGCCCCCCGACGTTAGATCTATTCGCCAATGCGTTGACAACAAAGCTACCCAGTTTCGTATCTCCATGCCCGGATCAAGCAGCCTGGGCAGTAGACGCGTTAAAGTGCCCATGGCCTCTGCAGGAAGTACTCTATGCCTTCCCTCCCCAGGCCATTCTGCTACAGGTCTTGCAAAGGATAATAGAACTGAGACCCCCAGCTCTGTTACTAATAGCCCCGTTGTCCCCAGAGGCTCCGTGGTTTACCCTTCTTCTACGGTGCAAGGTGATCAAGTCCATCCCGATACCTTGTCACAGGGAACTATTATCCCAACCCCATTGGCGGCACTTCCACCCGTCCCCACAGCTAATGAACCTACACCTGTGGTGCCTAACCAATCCTACCTAGAGAAAAAAAGGTTTTTCCAAGCAGGTAGTGGAAAAGATGGTAAACAATCATAAGCAATCCAGAGCGAAAGTTTATAGGTCACAGTGGAACAAGTTTTCCTCTTGGTGCGCTACCTCTAAGCTAGACCCCTTCCAGGCGACACAAGCAGTGGTAGCAGATTTTTTGGACCATCTTTTCACGCAAGGTCAACTGAAGGTGGGATCGATAGAAGGTTATTGAGCCGCTATTGGTTCTAGACGTAAGGCATCTTCTGGCTATGACCCGGGTGAAGATACGGCCTTGTCACAGTTAATTAGACATTTCAAGGTAAATTCCCCTCCCCTACAGTCCAAAGTGGTCCAATGGGATTTGTCACTGGTATTACGTTATTTGCAGTGCCCAGAGAATTTCGCGGAACAAAACATTTCCGCAAAAGACGCCACGGTAAGATTCACTTTCCTGTTAGCCTTAGCATCCGTTAAGAGGAGAGGCGAAATCCATGCTTTGGACAGGGAGATAATAAAGGATAATGGGGAGTGGAATAGAGTATTCCTTACTGCCAGAGCCGGTTTCATGGGTAAGACACATATTGTTTCCCAAGGCCGGGGCACCTTTGACCATATTGCGCTCCCGGCCCTTCAAGGGGAACAACTGTCTGAGGATCGCGTTTCTTTGTGCCCGATCAAAGCACTACGTCAATACCTTTTGATTTCAGAAACCTATCGCTCAGAAAATCAAAAACCCCTCATTATCTCTTTCATGCCGAAATTTAACAAAGACCTTTCTAAACAGACCATCTCAAACCATATTAAAAAGGTCATTTGGCAGCTTATGAACGGGCACAGACCGATACGGGCCTACAAAACGAATGTAAAGTTAAAGCCCATCATGTCCGCCAGATAGCAAATTCCCTCAGGGCTCTCCGTAATGTGTCTTTGGTAGATATACTTAAAACAGGTTGTTTGTCCTCTCTCAACTCATTCGTTAAGTATTACCTTAAAGACTTTTCGCAGAACGAGTTGTCGGGTCTTTACTCTTAAGGCCCCTTCATTGCTGCGAAAACCATCATTACGAATCCTTCTGCTCTGGTTTCAGGCAACCCGCTCCAAAACTGAAAGGCAAGGGCAAGCAAAAAGGGGGATTTCCCAAGGGACACAACAACGGGTTCAAGGGCAAGAAGCAGTGATGCTGCCAGACTATCGTACCTCGAGTACCGTTAAGCAAGTGTTTTTAATTCACCACGGAACTGATATTTTCACTTGCATGGACGTTAGTTTTAAGCTCTAGAATGTTTCCAGTTTAAAGGTATTTTATCTTGTGCAGGCAGGGTCATCATGGTCCTAATACCCAGCTACCTGCCATCATCCTCTTTTCGGTCCCTAAGGTCAGAAAAGGGGGGGACGTGCACGGTACATACGGTTCCCGTAGTCCCGTACCACCTCCGGTAACTAGGGGATCGGTCCATGATGACCATGCCCATCGTTCCCATGGGCCCGTAATTGGTCCAAGACACGGGAATTCATATTATAGTGAAAGTTTTTTTCACTTTTTAAGTTTAAATTGTATCAGTATTAGAATCTAAAAAATTATCTAGTCGTATTTTGCAGGTTTTGTGGGAAAAACCTTCAATTTATATTGTGTTCTTTGCTTCGGGCATTCGGACCTTATCATTTGCCTTAGTCTAACGTCAGTTCAGCATGTTATCTAATTGTAAATACTGCAGGCGCACTCCCTAGCAGTATTAAGTTTATTTACGTAAATCTCCGAGATTTACGATCGTATTGTCAAAGTATCGACGGTTTGAAATTATTTCTGGTAACCTCGATGTTGAGAGTGTGAGGTTGGGACCCATCCAGTGGGCGGAAGGAGGGGGATGGCAATAACCACTCTTATGTATTTGATGTACTTGACTTACATGTGTCAGATCTCGACATTCTGTTCCCATGGAGTCGTATCCCACAGTGATTGTTATGGGACTGGGAGTGTTCCCCCCATCCCAGACTTTTGGAAAACATTAAAAGAAGTGAAACGTAGTTAGCATTTTTATTCAGTCTTCAACTACCTTTCATCTTTACATCTTCCGATGAGTTTTTACGTATCTAGCACAATTTGCAACCTTTTTGTGAAGCAGTACAGAATGGCAGGCTCCCCTGCTCCGGACTCAAGTCCCATCTAAAAGTGGAGATAAGCGAATTCAAAGCTTTTGCGAAATAAAACTAACGTTTTATTTCGTAAATAGATAGCGGAGGACCTAGTGCTTTGCGGGGAATCGAATACCTGCATACAGTGTGAACAGCTCTCCCACGCTGAATGGAAGGTGATTAAAACTAATCGCATCAAGAACCAACGCCGGAGGCACGCAGACGCCAGAATGCGTTGTCCGAGTCCAAGTCTCCGATACCCCAATCACCGAATGTTGCGAGCACTTAAGTGGGATTTAGCCAGCAAGCAGGAGCAAAGACCAGCAAGAGCAGGCAGAGGTCCGAAACTGCGGCAGAACTAGACACTGAGGGAAAAAGAGGTGCCAGAAGAGGCGTGGCTCTGGTCTCAATCTCTATTTTGCCTTCCCCAACGAAGGGTAGTTTGCCAAGAGAGTGACAAAGTGAAAGTGCAAAGCCGAATCCCACATAATTCAGCTGTGGGAGTTTTAAATGAATTGGAATCGGGCATCCTTCTGTCTCAGAGGCTTGGGGCATCACGCTCGGTTCCAGTCAGCACAAGGCACTGCCCAGCCCAGTGACTGTGACGGATGAGGCGTGGGTATAAACAATTGCGATAATGAGGGCAATGTATAAACGCAAGTCCAGCTGGTTTCACTTCAAGGTCTCAACACCATATGCCTCCAACGTCGGCGGCGGCTTTACAGGCGGTAAGTTTAGAGGAAAAACCGGTCAATGAAGATGGGTATCCCTCTGTCGGGACAAACACACGGTGGCAGTGATGGCCCACTCTTCCCTCTTGAGAGCTACAGTTCTGGAGAGACCCGGCAGCGGCGAGGAGGCGACCTCTTCTCACTTCGTCACCGAATTCTCACCCTCCCATTACAGGATATAGCTCTCAACCCGTCGTTGGTGAAGTCAATCCCAGCGAGCCTCCGAACAGGTTTATGTCACAGCGTGAGGCCGCAAAACAAGAAACTTTCTTAGCGCTGGCAACTATCCAGCATGCATCAGTAGTGATACGCACTGCAGGCTCGCAACGACCCAAATGCTGACCAGTTCCTTCAGCGGTACGCTCAACTTCACCATGGAGAAAACCGTGCCCGAACCTACTCTGCACATCGTTACGGACAAATACCAGACGCCGCACACATCTCTAAGAGTTCAGAAATCGACTGACTTTGCTGCAACTGGCCAGTGGAAATGACTCGCCTAGCTCAGGAACACATTAACATCAAGGAATTAGCAGATACCACCGTGACTCTCGCCGAGTTGAACTGGGGTTCCACAAGAAAAGCGCTCGCCTTGGATATTTTGAGGGCTAGTCGGATATTTTCGCCGACTTCACATATGACAAGAATCTATGTCTTTGTGCTTTTGGGAGTGGTTAGACACTGGGAGATACTGGACCTCGAGATTGCTGGATCAATTAAGCATCACTGGATGGGGACCAAATCTTCGCCACCCTTCCCCCGTCTCAACGCCTAACTCAAGTGTTTAATTATTGTAAACCTACAAAACTACATCGTTTTGATAGACTTTGAACTTTTGGCATCTTAAGTGCTTCCGCTTTGCGTTATTTGTATTTTTATGCATTGTTCAATGCAGAAAAAAGCAGTGGAAAATACAGTTTACCCAAAACGTTTCCTACTTTTATCTAAGTTCAATTGACAGTATTAGAGACAGGATTAAGCTAATTGGACATCTTGCTGGCAAAAGATTAAACAGTAAAAGCGTTTTTTCGGTCTCCACCTTTGGACTTTTCTTTGACCCGCCCATGATCCTTCCCCACTTCAAACTTGTGTAGGGCTGTGGAGTTATTGAGATGAAACAGGAATGTGGATCACATGTTACCGATGACTCTTTCCGGCTCATCTACTTCCTGTTTGTCCAAATAAGTCAATGCTATCAATGCTTATTTACATTGTGCGCCTACATGTGCAGAAAAGTTCCAGTCATAATTTTTGCGGTGTTTACCGGAAATTACCCAGCAGGCAAAATGACGTCTTAAAGACGTCTATAAGACGTAATTTTTGGACCAACATGACGTCTTTAAGACGTCTGAAAAAGGTGGATTTTGCAACAAAAACGGACGTCCTTTTTCAGACGTAAAAAAGACGTCTTCTTAAGACGCAAAAAAGACGTCCTGTTTTGACGTAAAAAGACGTCGTTTTGGACGTCTTTATGACGTCTATAAAAGGTCGATTTTGCAACAAAAAAGGACGTCTTTTGGGGGACGTGAAAAGACGTCGTTTTCGGACGTATTTACGACATCTGGAAAAGGTCGATTCCGCAATTTTTTCTGAGTCTTCTGTCAATTATATAGAAGTCTGTTTGGGGAATCAAACTAGATTAAACACAAGAAAATACGATATTGCTGCGCTATACAATTGTATTGCTTCATCGTAAACTGAACGCATTGAATACATAATCTTAAAAACGCTTTAGCAACAAAAATCTTGTCCTTGAAGCTAATCAATATTTTTTTACCCGAACACGCAAATACATAAAAAAATGCACGCTACAGTCTTACTAAATGCGCACTAAATCACAAAGTGCGCTGCGGAAAAGCGCTGAATCACAAGTCGCGATGAAGAAAGCGCGCCGAATCACAAAGCGCGCTGAACAACAAAGGAAGCTGTTGGTGGTCTGATCTATCTTTAGCGTCAATCTCCAAAATGGACGTTGAAACTGTATAAAAAATACAGATTAATGAATACATTCACTCAATTTAATTCGCTTGGCATGCACTTTAAATAAACAACAAAAACCATCCAATTTAAGTAATTTGTCGCTGTCAACCAGTTAAATAATACCACAGAATTTGTGATTAGGTTTACACCTGTAAGAGTAATTTAATACTGAATAATTTCTCATAAATCCCATTAAGCAATAAGGCATAGGAGTGAATACACTAACACCAAGATTTTGCTTATTACTACAAATCAATACCAAATCACGTAAAGTTCTTTTATTTACCGATATCAAGGCCTCCTGACATTCATTTGACAGACCCAGCACACCATGTAGACAGACAGGAGAGCCGTAGAAAACCCTGAAATATACCTAATAAACCTTATCACAATGCGAGTGTTTCGAATAAAATTCGAAAAATTTTGAATTTCGGCTGCAACGGAACCGGATAAAAAATGAAAGAAACGATAGAAGAATTATAGCAAAAGCAGTTCATACTCGGAACATAAAAGAAATTAGAACTTTAAACTATTTGCTATTTACACTTTGGTGTAAGAGAACTTTGACATTTAGGCGAACTCTCTCTACCATTTCTTTCATTTTTATACTCAGTTATAGTTTGTATTTGAAACGCAGAACTGTTGTGCAGTTTATTCGGAACACCATACAAAATGTGATTTGGCTTATATAGGTAACAGAACGCATCACTGCTGTTGAAACGTATTATAATTTTAGCTTTTGACTTCGTTCCAACAAAACTGTCAGACAAAACTATTGACAAATCTGTAGGGTAAAACAAAACTGTCAGAGAAATATTTTATTTTGTCGTTTTCCCACAATCACATATTATCGCCCATTTAGAGCGCTGGTTTTAAAATACCCTTTACATGACAAAATAAGCAAACACATCAAACCATTTATATTAAAGCCAGTAATAAACGTTACCTTTTAAACTGACATTAAAATCCCAATTCTTTAAAATATAAGTAAAAAATGGAATCCATGATGTCGGTTATTTACCGCCTTGTGTTCAACCGGACAACGTTGTTGTAAAACAGCTGACCTCTGACGAGATCTGTCTCTTATGTATACGTTTTTGCTCAACAGCCAACCTCTACGGCGGTTTGGATTTTTATAACACCTTTTTCGCTGAGCTACTGGGATTCCGCGGAAAATAGTACTGATAAACACACACACACACACACACACACATATATATATATATATATATATATATATATATATATATATATATATATATATATATATATATATATATATATATTGCTGTACAGAATATTGCTGTACAGAATTAATATCGGAATCTCATTTGCACTCAAGTATTTTGCGAGCGTTTTGTTATTTTGATAGATTTTTAGTTTTATTATTTTTCTCTTGTATATATTATATATTGCATAAAATAGGCATTATCGAGACCGCCTTAAAATTTAGACTTTACAACTGATATTATATATCCAAAGATTATTTTTTTAGTTTATGCGTGATTTTATATCCTAAATATTGACTTTCAATCAAAATTGCCCAAAAATTCAAATATATTCATAAGAAAATTTAAAAAATATGCAAATATATGTGGTCCCGCTAATATATATTTAACAAGACTGGAAATACTAACACTTGATGTATTTTAAACAATTTCGATCTGTAACTTTTTTAAATCTTGTTTATACTGGCGTTAGAACTGAAAATGTTTATTAATTATTGGATAAAACAAGCAAGGAAGGCAACCTTACATTGCAGAGCTTATTTTGTGTCCTCTTTACGATGTGACCAAAATAGGACCTTTTTGGACTTGCCGAATATCCATATATGGTCTCAATTATGTCGCGACCAAAGTGGGACCTTTTTGGGATTTTCTAAATGTCTTGATTTGGTCTGAATCACGTCGTGACCATATTGGCACCTTTTTCAGACCATATTTTACGTCTTTTGCCTGCTGGGTTAAGGGCAATCCTGTCTTAAGGTGGAGAGCACCAACTACACGTTTGCTCATAAAGAGCCTTTAACGAAATAAAATGACGATTTAGCAACGCAGTGGAAGACCTGTACTTGCGGAGATAAGTAAATAAATAATAAAATATAGAAATAAAATAAAAAACAAAATTTGGAAATGCCCGGTAAACATTATCTCCTTGGAACATGAATGTGGAGTATTTCGAATTATTGTCCGTTCATACGAAGCAGTGAAGTCACCCAGGTGAAGTAGTGACGTCGTTCATGTCAAGTGGTTTTTCCCAAGAGGCCACTTGGTACCTTATGTGTTACAAGGCGTGTATAAAAAAAACGTGGAGAAAAGGGGTAATTTTTAATCCAGGCGTAGTACGCGGGGAGTGCCAATTTCGTTAAAAGGGTGGATTTCGGCGTTTGCTTAAAACAGGGGGTATTATTTTAAAATTAACATTTTACAATTAACACCCGCGTTTATGGGTTGTTTTAAGAAGTCATGGACACGCATGGTAACCGGATGGTACGTGAGTGCCCCCCTCCCCACCCCTGGGAGTTTTTCCTTGCTGTTGGCAACATAATCGGCTGTTAGAAGCGCGATGAATCGTCTGTGACCATTTGTCTGTGCTACAAATGAGCAAACATAGGGTCTTGTCCAGATTTTAAACAAAGGACCCTCATTGCAATATTGAGGTTACTTCCATTCTCAGTACAGACATTGAAAAAAATCGGATTTCACCTTCATTGATTTCCATTTTTACATCTAATTTTTTTCTGGTTGTTTTGGAATGCCATTACTCTCAGAAACAGCATTTGCATGCGTGTTCGCCCCCCTCCCCCCATAAAACACCATTGTCTGAAAGCTCTAAAATGGTTCACCATAACGGGCGCAACACCCCCCTTCCCATCCCATCCTACCCTTTCCCCCTTGGAAGAAGACCCGTTTCTGATACGCTTTTAAACTGTCCTTCAGCAAGGTCGATCCAGACAATTCACCAGATTTATTCTGTATAAGTATACTCACATATATGGAGACCGCTCAATTATTATAATGAAACCCGTTTGGAGGGACGTCCCTCTCATTATCTTGAGAGCGGGTTGGCTCTTGTTTAGAAATAAACATGTTAATAAATACTTACAATGAAAGGGAAAATAATACCTGAGAAAACATATATTTTTCGACAGGTAAATATGAATGTGTCATTGTTATTGTGTTCCAAAATATATAGAAATGATCTGGATACAACTGAATTTATTAAATGGTCTGTCCGCAAATCAAGGTTGCCATTGAGTGCTTAGTTTCTGGGTTGTCCCTTAATGCTATATCGGCTATTTTACTGAGAAATGGAACATAAGCAACATTATAACTATACTCTTTTATTGACAGTATCACAGTACTTGTATTCTGTCTTCAGGTGAACTGTGTATGTATTTTAATTAAATGACATCAAAATAAAATGTACAGACATTATAAGATAGAGCACGTGGCAGAAATCGGCACGGCTCAGGGTGCTGCGTTAAAACTAAGAAAAGACGTTGATCGTAATAAAGAGATGGCGTGGATAGACGCCCTCAGACAGGTGAGGAAATAAAAGGGGAGGTTTTTTTTGGAAAATGAGGGCTGTTAAACAAATGGATTGCGAAATTATTCTATTTGGAAACAACAACAACAACATTAACGTTACCAATTTTTCACACTAATGCAAACCTACCATTTTGAGTAATGTATTAAACACTTGATAATTCTTGACTCTTTGCATGATTATTTTTTATTTGTTCTTCAGGCGGGGCAATTGAATCCATGGGAAAAAGAACCACGCCGACAGGACCGACCAAAATGGAAGGCGTATTTACACCAGGCCGAAGCTTTGTTGACCCGACCCAGGCAGCCTTTACCGAAGGTACCATTTCGTATTGTTATGGCCTTTTTTCTGTGTGACGCGTCAATGTTTGTCTCGGGCGATCTGAGTCAAGGTTGTCGTAGTGGGTCTGGTGCCATCCCGAGCTGGCGTCGCCTGTCGGGGTAGCATGGGAGTAAAAGCGACGACAAGCCTACCTGGGCGATATTATGGTTGTATTTTGGTCACTGGAAGAGCACTGATTATTTTTATGTAAGTACCAGAGGGCACTTTACAGCCATAGATATACAAAGGCTGTTCGTTTGGAAAGTTGAAATATGAAGTTGAGACTTTGGTGTTCCCATAATCATCGCTAAACAACCAAAAACCGAGACCACTCTTCCATGCCACCTCAATTCTGCAAACCACCCTCTCCAAAGCCTAGAAGTAAACTCGGCTAGACGGGCCACAAAAAAGACCTTTCCAGGATTTTATGTCGAATTATTCGCGCCATAAAAATCCAGTCTTTTAATATTTTGGCACGAAGTGTGTGCAGTTTCCCTCCTTAATGTAACATACAAAACTTAAATTATCGAGTTCACTTGTATTGTCTTTAAAAGCTATTTACAAAGTATTTTTTCTTTCATAGTCAACACGTTGAGTACTACATATAATAATATGCATTTATTGACGAATTAGGCCGTGGGAGGGCCAATAACTGGATCTACAGAAACACCTGTAAATATTTGAACAGGCATACAGAGTGACACCGTCTATTAGGAACACCAAGTGACTGACAACTGATATTTGTAGACTTTGTGCCTATTTACAACCAGTACAGAATATATATGCACGTATAGACGCAAACTGGGTTGTCCCTGGTTGTGGGGACAATATGAATACATCAATGTCCACTGTTTGGCAACACGAGTTGTCTACAAACCGAGGTTTGGTTGGTACAGAAGCGAGTGACATTTCAAATGAGACTGAGACGATGGTGTATATGATGTATAAAAAACAAAACGGGTGGATTTTTAAAAAGAGTTCTCTTCTTTGAATGAATACTGTTTTTGGCGGAATTTCCAGGGGGTCGACGGAACATAAAAATCTAATATACATTAGTCCGAACCGCCGTGAAGGTTGGCTATTGAACAACGACGGTCTCTCGACGTTCCGGAGTATCCAAAATGGCGGTGTGCAGAACCGGGCTTTTTCTGAAGATTTTACACTGGGACTCTGGGACCTAGAATCACGACCACCCAGTCGCCATAGATACCCTTTTATATCTGAAACGACTGGTAATGCGGCCGGTCGTACGTCAGCTTAATTAAGAGGAACAACTGTATAACAGCAAACACGAAGCAATCAATGAGCTCAACTCTTAAGCCAATTAAACGCCATGCATTTTCGCCACTTTACTTTTATTGTAGTGTATTTACTTTCTTCATGATGTAAAAAACAAAATAGCCCGAAATAAGATCAATTTTTTTTCAAGAAATAAACCATTGAAATTGAAAATAGGTAGAATAAAATTCAAATTTCAAGCTTGTTTCTTTTTATATAACCATGTTAAAATCAATTGTTTTTTTTTTCCAGTTCACGTAAACATTTCGACGTTTCATTAATGTTGGATAGACGCCACACCCGAGATCGGATCAACGTTGGGTTTTTGTTATTTAGTCGCGAAAAATGCACATTCCGACGTTGGGTAGACCTCGATTGTTCGACGTTTAATGAACGTTGCGTAAAGGCGTTGCGTAAGGTTGTAAATGGAAGTCGAAACAAAGTCTGTCTCCCGATTGTATAGACATGGGAAAAAGGGAATTTGTATAGACATCGAAAAATATTAATCTAGAATCGACGTTAAGACGACGAAAATCATAGGGTGCTCACGCTCCCACATAATAACTCCACCCCCCCCCCCCCCCCCAGCATCCCCGTTGGGTCATCCGGTCACAAAGGATATGTGTGAAATTGATTTTCATGAATATTTTCCAGTTTCAGAAAAAGATGGAAAAACTCTTGAAATTCTCATATTTTACATCCTCGTTTCGGTCTACTTTCAAAGTGACCTGTCATGGCTGCATTTCCGGTGAACGATAACATAAGGAGTTTTGGCTGTGAGGCTAAACAATGTCGATTTTCCAAAGGCTATTCAATGTTGCACCAAAGATACTGGTTAGACGTGGTAGAAAGTTGTGTTTTTGGTTGCTATTAAATACAACGTCTAAACAACTTTGCTTAAGTATAAAATGGTATAGGTAAAGTTACATCTTTGAAGTGCTAGAGTTTGAATTATTGTTGTAAGTTTACGTGGAAATGGCTTAATGCGTTTCGGATGAGTTAGTGAGAAAAATGTTTCAAGTTTAAATACATAAAAGCAAAGGTTATAACGTTATTATGTTACTTTGCACCAAGTATTTTCACATTATACCAAAATCTTAAGATTTTAAAAGACATACTCAGTTATTCGTTTTCTGCATTTCATTAAAATAACAAAATCGTGATATTTTTCACCCCCTGGAATCCATATGTTAAGTTTTCAGTAAAACAGAATAACTACAGGGGAGGGGGTGGCTGAAGTACTCCAATTTCCGGAGTCGTAAGCTCTGAAAGGTTCCTCATAATGGGGGACAACTAGAATGCAGTGGGCCTCGTTTCAGGGTGTCTTTATGTTATTCGTCTGTTTATAGAATGTCGTTGACGCGGTTCTCAATGGAGATCTCGGCAGCAGCAGTGGACTAGAAATAGAATCCGCGAAAACTAAGGTCTTACTTTTCGTCAGTTCCACTTTTACCGACACACTTGCTGAGCGCAATGGATTAATGAGGGGTAAGCTATTAAGTAATTTAAAATTAAAAAAAAGAGCAGGAAGTTTGTTGTGGAACGCCTTGTACCATAATACGCCTGACTCTGGCTTTTCGGCCGCCAGGCGTTAGAACCATGAATTGATGCATTTACATATTTTTAAGTTATTTTTCATTTGAATGTTACACAATTTTTTTTGCCAAAACAGCTAAGTAATAAAATCTAAATTTACAATTATCTCAATGACCATGACAGTCGGAATTAAATAAAACTCTAAGCTGCTGCTTACAGATGTGTACCCGTACCTTCGGACGCTATGTCGGAGTCTGGGGCTGGAATTCGGCACTGTGGACATGAGATGGGGTGTTGGGGAAGAAATAAGTATGAGCCATGCTACCGCAAAGATATGTCTCAACCAGATTAACAGGTAAGAAAAATCTGAATTTCTTCATAGACATTTTAAATAAATGACTAAATTAATTGTAAACCATACGCTGTCGCAAGGTACAAATAAAAATAAATAAAAATAAATAAATAAATAAATAAATCGACAAAACATTTATTATTCATAATTTATATGGTAAATGCTCCTTTTAGTTTCGGGATTGGGGCGTTTAGTAATCCAGAATATCTCCAGAATAGCATTGTTAGCTCTATTAACTTTTAATTAAAGTAATATTCTTATAGGCTCACTGTTGACTTGTTTGCAAGGCTTCAAACCTTTCTTTCAGATGTGTGACAGAAAGTGCTGGGCCTGGTTTCATGGTGCTGTTGGGGAATAGGTACGGATCCCGGCCATTTCCTGCTCAAATAGAGCAGAAGGAATTTGAAACACTCCTCGTGGAATTGAAGAAACAAAAACGAGACAGCGCCTTACTTAAGGAATGGTTTCGCCTCGATACAAACGCCGTCCCCCCTAATTATGTGCTACAACCAAGAAAGAAAGAGGACAAAGAGTGGTGGGGTAAGTTTGAGAAGATGCAACATCTGCTGCGGCTTGCCGCTGAGAAATGTTTACCACCGAAGCAAGCCGAGAGGTACTTCATCTCTATCACAGAGGATGAGATCAAACACGGGCTACTGGTGGACGAGGCCAAGAACAATGAAGGTATTGCCATTGTTAGGCAACTGGCGAATCTGCATGATAAGGCACACAGACATCGACATGTACTCGATGTGCACGCAGATCTGGCAGTGGATGAGGATGCCCAGTCAAGGTTGAAGACCCTGAAAGAGAAGAAACTGAAAGACACAGCCGCTTGCGTCACCCATCATCAGTTAGACTACAAAGATCCAAGTATAAGGGCAGTACTGAAACAAGTCAAAGAGATCGGTGATGCTGTTTGTGAGGATATGGCTAGAAGTATCCTTAAAAATTACGAGGAAAAGCTTCACGTAGAACAGGATATCCTGTATGAGGAGGTATTACAGCACAGAAATATGGCTATAGAAAAATGTAACTTATTCGTTGGTCGGGAGGATTTACTGAAGGAAGTTATAGTTACATTTGGAGATATATCACAAGAAAGCGGAATGGTATGTATCCATGGCAGCTCCGGTTGTGGAAAAACAGCTCTGATGGCCAAAGCGGCAAGTACGCTAAAGTCTACGCTCGCACCTGAGACGGTTTTTGTGGTACGTTTTATTGGTACGACAAGTCGTTCTGGGTCCGCAAGAGCCGTGCTGCTGAGTATTTGCGAGCAAATAACGAGGGCTTACGGCAAAGATGTGTCGAAGGTCCCCCTCACGTACAAGGAACTTATAGATCATTTCCCCGTGTGTTTGAGCTATGCAAGTTCCGATCGCCCATTGGTTGTTTTCTTGGACTCTTTGGATCAACTGTCAAGCGAAGATTTCGGCAAAAATTTAAAATGGTTGCCACTGTATGACACTTTGCCAAAGCACAGTCGTGTGGTTGTGTCCACTCTTCCAGGTGAATGCTTCGACATTTTAAATGGAATGCGATCCAAGGCAGCGAAGATCCAGGTGAACAAGCTAAGCTCAAAAGATGGTCCACAAATTTTAGAAAAGATGCTTTCTGCTGCTAGAAGAACCGTTACTGCGAAACAAAAACAAACGATACTCAGCGCATTCACGAATTGTCCTTTGCCGCTGTATTTGCGCCTGGCCTCGGATATAGCGCTAGAGTGGCATTCTTACGACGATGTATCGGACGCCGTCTTTGCTCCCGACATGCCAGGTTTGATAACGAAACTCTTTGAGAGGATAGAATCACTGTATGGGCAATCCCTAGTGCATAATGCTCTTGGGTATATCACCGCTGCGAAAAATGGCCTATCCGAACAAGAACTTGAAGACATCCTCTCCTGCGATGATATAATTCTCGATAGTATCTTTGTGTATTTCACACCTCCGATTAGACGGATACCACCACTTGTTTGGCTTAGAATACGCGATACCCTAGGCCAGTACCTCGTGGAGCGTGGCTCCGATGGCGTCACTGCCTACGGATGGTACCACCGACAATTCTGGGAAACGGCCGAGAAAAGGTATCTGAATGGTTTCAGAACCAAGGCACACTTAGCCATTGCTGATTATTTTGAGGGTAAGTACGTCGGTGGCAAATGGTTCACACCAGTGTCCAGGGCCAAAGATCAGGCGTTCAAGCAGCTAGAGCCAGAGTTTGAAGACCGACATATCAGTGAGCAGCCGTTGGTAGTCGCTGGGAGCTTAGAAACCAAACGTATTCTCAACAAACGAAAGATCTCAGAATTATCTTACAATCTATTGAAAGCTCAAGACTGGGAACGATTTGAGCGACTTTTGTGTGACTTAAACTTTATAGAGGCGAAGTTTGCAGCAGGTCAGGGTCATGCATGCCTTTCAGAATTCATGGAAGCAAGCAAATTGTCGAGGAATAAAACCATTGCGACTATGACCAGGTTTATTGGTGCAGGATTGTCTTTTCTGGTACGAGAATCTAGAAGTATTTTTCAACTGGCTTCTCAACAAGTACAGGACAATGCAGTATATATCATGTTCTCAGAACTGCCCAGAAAAGATATACCCGCACTCATGACGGACCATGACAAGGTGATGATTGAAGATCCATGTCAGATGACCATGACTGGCCACACCAATAGTATCAGGTGACTTGTGACACAATCGTTCAAATAATACACAGTGAGCGAAATGAGAAAAAATGGTAGCATGAAATTTGGGAGTTGTACGGAATTCAATACGCGAATAGTCACATGTGAAATAATGTGAACAAAACGAAAATCATGAGAAGTACTTAATTTATTTTGTGCACTATTGTATATTTCGTTTAATTTCATCGTGCATTCTGTTGTGTTAGGGTGTGTGAATTTTCCCCTGATGGTTCCACGATTGCGTCCGCTTCTGAAGACGGCACGATGAGAATATGGGACGCATACAGCGGCGCCGAAATGGTGACCGTCACTGACCTTCCAGGGCCGTATAAAGGCAACGATAAGTCGGACGTTGGCAGCGGTTTTCGGCCGTGCGCGTTTACGAGGGACGGGAGTCTCGTGCTCACCGGCTCCGAAGACGGACACCTACAAGCGTGGAATCTGAAAGGCGCTTTGGTAAATATACGATGGAACCCCCTGAAATAGCACCACTAGTAGCACCACTGATATCGTTCGATTCCGGGTTGTTCCTTTTCGGGATTTTCAACTGAGGAAGCCATCCATAAAAAAGACAAAATATTCGTACTTTTTTCATGCAAAACACATGACCACCCATCCTCGTGCTTACATATATTTTGGATGACCCCTAATATGCAGATGAAGAAAAGTCCAGTATCTTCGGGAACGCAGAGTGGTTCTGTTCCAATGTTCCGCTTTATACCATTTTTATTACAAGTTGAAATTTAAAAACCAAATCATTTTGTGCTTTATATATTATTATATAAGTTATATATGAAGTATCACAAATACTAGAATTAATTATTATTTTAAAAGAAACTCGTGCAGTTACAATAGCAGCCAAGAAAAAGTGATGTAGCTACAAAATCCAAGCAAACCAGCCCAACAAACCACAATTTGCTCTTACCAAGCATTTTTCAAGGACACAATAACAGTTGATCATTATGTTTTAACAGGTTTATGAGCACCATATTGATGACGAAGCAGGCATTATTGGCCTCTGTACGTCACCGGACGGTATTCATATCGCCACAGCCAATAGGGATCGCAAGACGCGCATATTCAAAATACATCAGGGCATTCAGGAGGTATACTTCTACAACCCGTGACAAAACGAAATTATACAGCAATGAAATCAAAATCCTTCGTTTTATCGTGAAAATATGCACGTGAGGTTATTCACTTAAAGATAATGATGCTTTCTCCTTAATAATAGCTTGTCCTTTTTATTGTGTTTTTTTTTTTTTATAAGTGCTCAATGCTGTAAACGTTCTGTGCCTGTTTTTCAACAAAACAGTGCAGTTTTTCACTCTTTTTAAAATACCCATTCTTTGTTCTCAGGTCTTTGCAGTGGCCACACCCCAACCTTGCCCGGCTGGCCTGGGGTGTGAATTTTCACCGGATGGGAAAAAAGTAGCCATGTCCTGCTATAGCAACCAGTGTGCTCTAGTGATCGTTGACGTCATACACGGGCGCGTGTTGGCCCACGGTGACGGCCACACCGGCTACAACATCTGCCTGGCGTATAGCCCTAATGGCAGGCACGTTGTTACTGGTGGTGACAACTGCTCTATATCTGTCTTTGACGCTGATACAGCGTGTAAATTAGGATTAGTTGTTGGTCACAGAGGGTGGATTTGGTGCCTGCGTTATAACAAGAGCGGTAGTCTACTGTTTTCTTGTTCTTCGGACAGGTTTGTGTTTTTAACTGTTAAATGACACGCTTTGTCTATTTTACAATATTATACCACCCCCTCAGACAAATATTCACTAGAGAGATGTTGTTATCGTTTTAATACCCGTTCTGCATTTCCTCAACCGACTAATGCTCAAATTAGGTAACCGAAATATTTCGTCATTTTTATACGGTCTTATATTTTTTAAAACTTTTAAACGAAATTTAGATAAATTAAAGCAGTGTCAGAAATATAAAGAAAAAAGTCTACACAAATATTTTTCTTCAATATAAATTTGCTGTTTCAGGACATTGAAAGTCTGGGAAACTGAACAGTATACCTGCCTGACAAGTCTCGGGGGTCATCTCCACAGGGTCAGCTGGGTGTCTCTACGCCCTGACATTGAGGATGTTTTTGTGACCGGGTCCCTGGATCTGAGTTTGAAAGTATGGGATACGGAAGCTGTAGTTTCAAATAAAGTGCCCCCTGTTGGCGGTCTTCATTATACTATCCTCAAAGTATCTCCGTCGTGCAGGTAAGAACATATTAGTTTATTGGCACTCTGTTTTTTTTTTTTTTTTTAATTTTTACGTTACAGTTATAAAGGTGCACCACGACATGACCTTTTCTTCATCTTAAATGTTCGTCAAAAAAAGTGTTATGTAAAGGAATTATGTTTCTGAACGCTGGAGGCACTGACATCATGTTTGTGCAGTCTTTAAACCACAGGTTTGAGCGTGGCGGTGTGGTTTTTCTCCTTTTGAAGGATTATGGCGACATCGCAAGGCTGGATGACAAACTGCTCGTTCACAGATGTAGCGAGCGGGAATGTGATAGGTCAGACATGTGACCATCCAGGCTTCATACAACACGTGGCATTTATTCCAGGCACTGAGAAACTCGTGTGTGTGGACACGGGCCACAAGGGAAATTATGATGTATTGAATAGATTTAATATTTTAACAAGTAAATTGTTAAGAGTCTATTCTTTGTATCTAGACACAGTGAAATTAAGGGCGGAAAATTAATTTTTCAACGCATGATTGATCACATTACTCCAGCACTGATTGAAATGTAAATAATGTGTCAATTTGACTGCCAAAATATTAATTTATACATGAAGCTTTTCTCTGGAGATCTGTCCTTGTGTCAAGTTTCTTGTGTCTGTGTGACCTTCTAGCAATATGGCGTATCTATATTTTAGCCCTCAATGGCGCAATACGCCAAGATCACCATCACTGATCCCGTGCATGGTCATGTGGTCACATTAACAGACCTACACTGTCCTTGTAAAGTTGCTGCCTCGCAGAAGTGTATCTTTGCAGGTAAGTGGCTCTCAGTCCAAAGGTGATCCAAAAATAATTTTAAAAAGTGAGGCAAAGCTATCAAGGGAACTGGTGCAGGACTGACGGAAACAACAAGAAAACATAAAACTTAACACGATTATATATATATATATATAATATGCGGCGTTGGGATATGTCGTTTCCAGACACCTATTTTCGTGCCAAGTTTTATATTTTTTGAATAACCACGGCATTAAAGTTTCTTAGAATCCAAAAATGGCCGGTCGGACGACAGGTAACTCATTCAGTCTTGTACTTTTCAGCAGATATTCTTTCTCCTTTGTCTTGGCACTGAGGTTTAGACTTCAAAATATTTTTTTTATCTTTTTACCACGCAAGGCCATGCAGTTGCATTCAGGCCTGCCAAACATATTCAAACACTCGACCATACTGACCGCATTATTTGTCATTCCAGTCATGCTTCATTGGATTTGCTTTGTTTTTATCACGGTAATTTGGGTTTATCTTGTTTAAAATTAAAGCGATGTCCGAACGGCTTTCTCGTCACTAGCACAGAATCAGGCAAAATACGGTCAATTGAATAAGGATATATAGTAGTAACGTTTTGGGTAAGCTATAAAAATACAAATAACGCAAAGCGAAGGCACTTTGGGTTCCAAAAAGTCCAGCATTAACAAAACTATGTAATAAACAAAAAACTTATACGTTATAAGTCCGAGAAGGGAGTGGGATTGGGGGAGGGAGGGAGGGAGGGTCAACAGAGAGAAAACATGACACACATGTACCTTCCACTCAGTTAATGCGACAAAGGAGTGATAAGATGTCTGGGGTGAACATCGTGCGTGTTCACTTTCGGGAATCTAGGGTGTCGAAGGTTTCGCTCTCTTTTACTCAGACAATGAACGTGCCATAAAATGCTTGTTTCACAAAATATTCATCCAGTAATTTATTTGTTTTAAAAATAAAATTAATAAAAAAAAACAGCGAAGAAAAATCTATTTTTTTACAAATATATTTTCAGCTTCCATCAAAGGAGTGGTACATGTGTATGATACCGAGACGTTTGGGAGACTGGCCGCCATATCAGCGAGTGAGGAGGAGATATTTGCGCTGGCAGCGTCCCCGAAATGTGGCGATGTCGCTGTTGGTACCGGAAATAAACTTTTGATATTTGATTCCAGGTAATATCAACTTACCATAAAAAGAATGGAGTGGCTCAAAGTTATTCGTCCCCTTTTTGTAAAAAAGGTAAAAAGTAAAACAACACATTGGTGTCGTTTCAAAATCGTTGGCATACCAGAATAACTTGTTTTTGTTTATTTATTTATATATATACTTCTGTGTAAAAATGGCCAATTCACGGTAAAAACCAAGTAAGAATAACGGATGCGGTGTTAAGTCCAGTTTCAATATATTTTACATGAATCAGAGAATTTGTACTTTGAAATCTAGAAAAAAAGCTGAAAAACTAGCAAAACTCTGCTTTGCTAGAAGCATATTCACGTTATATAATAACATGCACAATAATATGTAAAATGGCTTTTAAAAACATTTCGAAGTCTGGAAAGAAAATTAGAATTTTCGTGTTTTTCCTTATCCTTTCTTTATCATTATTAACACAACGAATTTCCGTCGGAACTTAACATCCATCGGAAATTGCCGAAAGCGCAAAGATTTGTTATAAATTATGGATTCGGCACCTTAGTTCCCAATGCAAGTAAGAATCTTCAGCAGCAAATTTGCTTGATTTCAAAACAATTTTAAACGTCGCGATTTGGCGTAGGTAAGAGAAGAATACATTACTTTACTGACCCACATGATACGATTGGTTGCATTCTTTGTACAGTGATCCAAACCCAGCAAAGCCATGGGCAACCGCTGAGCATGACGTCACACTCAGGGAATGTGCGTACTCTCCAGACGGTCGCCATCTTGCTTCAGGGACCTACACAGGGTCCTTATATGTATGGGCCGCTGACCAATCATACAGCCCTCTTTTCCGCTTGACTACTCATTTTGGTACAATTAAAGATATAGAATATTCACCAGATGGAGCTTACGTCGCCACGGCCTGCGCTGACACGAGCCTGCGCATTTGGGATGTCGCAAAAGGTTATCAACAGAAAGTTGCCTTTTTCGGACCCTCGGCTCAAGTGGGGTTCGTGGATAACACTACTCTCATCATAGGGCAAGCGTCTGGCAATAGAAAGCGCTTATCGTTTGAAGCTTGAGCTATATTTAGACGAAGTTCTAGCTGCTCAGTTTATTAAATATTAAATTTGAATACATATATCGACATGTTACATTTTAAAAAGTACATCACCTGATGTCTTTAGAGGACAATTAAAATATTACCGTTTGGTACTTACCAGCGATGTTGGCGACTCGTGATTCGTCAGTACTTCTGGGCGAGCTTTCAGTGGATTACAATTTTCAGTGTGCTTAGAATTGTGTGTATAGGTGATGTTCGTTGTGGGTCTCCAAGTAAATAATGCAACGTTGCATCAACTTTGGGTTGTGGTTGTTTGTGGAAGTCGAAACAGTGTCTATATTCCGACGTTGAATAGACACCGATTATCCGACGTCTAATCAACGTTGCCTTTGCAGATTGCAAAGAGGAGTCGAAACAACGTGTCCGTTGCCGTGTCGACGTCGGAAAAGCGATGTTGTATGGACGTTCAGAAGATATTACTTTAGAACCGCCATCTAGGGAGCAATAATCACAGTGTGGTCACACTTCTGTTAAAGTACCCTACCCATGGTCATTCGGTAACGCAGGGTGCGTATGAAGTCGATTTCCATGAATACTTTTCAAAAGTACCCAGGGAAAAGACTTGTGCGCTCCTGAAATTCTCATATGTTGGTCTTTTTTTCGAAAGAACCTGTCATGGCTACAATTTCTGTTGAGACATAATATGAGGAGGTTGTTTTTTTTTTCTTTGCGAGTCCGTCTGTACAACGTTGCATCCTCGGTGTTGGGACGCCTATTCAATGTTGCACCTGAGACGTTGATTAGACGTTGGAGAAAGTTGCGTTTTGGTTGCGGCCCAAAATCGACGTCTAAACAATGTTACTTATACAACGTCTATTCAACGTTGTGCAAAGACTTTTGTAGGATGTTGATCAATGGTCGCTACCAATCACCACCAAATTGTGACCGGAGTTAATGTCGTGGTTTGGCTGGGTCGAGGCCGCATCTTCGAATGATCTGGTTTATTTAATAGATCTTTTTCCCTATAAATGAAGTACTTTAAAGAGTGATATAATGTCACTTTGTATTACTACATTTCTCTCCAAGCATGTAAATTATAACGCTTGTCGTTAGGGTTTAGCACCTGGTCTTGTCTTTCTTCATCAAGTTACGCAGTAACATTTTGTATTGAATTGTACTCTGGATAAAAACCATGGATTTAGAATTGCAGTAAACCTTTATGATTTTGTGGATGTTATTTAAATATGTTAATACATGTTTTCTTTCATTGAAGTTATTTTACGTTCCCTGGATCCTTTCCAACCCCGCCCCCCTCCCCCCACAAAAAAGGGGAATGGCGAATTTTACAAAGAATTTAGTTTAGAAGTATTACCAAATTAATGGACTTTATCACTTTATCACTAGATAAAGACATAAATACTTGGATAAAAAACATACATAAAAATCTCGAGGCTTGTCCAAAAAATAGACTGTAAAAAATTTTACGAATATATTATCCAAATACTTGAAAATAATCTATGTTTTTAAACAAAGGCTTTTATCTGACAAGTATAATTGCCCTTACACAAATGATTCAAGCTATTCGAGATCATTGATTCACTTGGAAGCGGTTTCAACTATTTCAAGGACTGCGACATTTTCCGGCCGCTAAGACAAAGTAATCTAGTTTTTCGAAGTTCGTAACCGCATACACTGTAATCTCAGTGAAGTCTATCAGTCTGCCTTTCGACCGTGTTACAGGAGTCTGGTCTCAGGAGGCTGGCTTTTGAGAGTTATGAACAATGTTCATAGTCACAAGGGTTGTGGAAACACAACGGCATTTATTTTTGTGAATCGACAATGTCGCTTTGTGCCACGTGGTATTTCGGATCGTTTAAATTCAATCTTTGTATTGAAGATTCAATACCATCATGGCTCACCTAGTATTCCTCTGGCAGGCAACAGTGTGTCTTCATAAATAACGCGAATTCCACTAACTTTTCCAATGCTGATGCATTTCAGTAAGTATTTGGCTGCTATGTAACCAGGCACCATACATATGTTCAAGGCGGATATTAACTGTTGAAAAACATTTAGCTGTAAATTATGACATAAAATCCGTGAATTTTGATACATATAATTATTTTCGACTGATCAAACACAGTCTTGATTGATATTTAGGGCTTGAGAAACTGTTCAAATCTCACGTTTGAAAGTCACGGCTAAAAGATTAAAAAGAAACAATGTATTCTGTTATCAGTTGCGTAGTACTGAGGATTTTCAGAAAAAAAAATAATACAGTGACATGTATCATTTAACTGACTTAACAGGGTTCTAATTAGAGTTTTCTGAGCAAAGAATCCACACTAAATATAACAATAGACCGCTCATAATTGTGCTATTAAATTGACAAAATATTTGTTATGTGTCACGGCAAGCTGCTTATGTTATGTCAATCAATGCATTACTAAGTATTGCTCCTCACAAATATCTCAAACGCTTCTTAGAATATATGGCCATTACTCAGGAAAAGATTGATGAAGATTTAGTATTTGGCATATAAATCTTAAAGCAATCAATTACAAATCAAGGGCAAGGTCATCAGGGCTGTTCCGGACACACTATTGATTATTGGAAATAACAAGCAGATTCATAAAACGCCAACGATGTTTCATTCTGTCAGTTCGCCTGTGTGGTCTAATGATTGCTTGGTAAGCAAAAGGTCCCCAAATCTAAACCACCCACCACATTTTACACGAGCCTGCAAATTCATTTTCACTTGACGCAAGGCACCCTCCTGTCTTTGAATCAGAAATCATGCAGTTTGGGCAGCGACATTCAAAGACACCAATCTTATAATGAACTGAAAATTAGCGTACATTCGTAACTGAAAAAAAAATGGCAAAGATAATAATGGCAAACCAATCAACCATGGTTTAAAGTAGAATGACCGCCAAAACTACTTAAGGGCTCAAGTCCACAATGAGGGATGAAAATATATAGAGCTGGTTGTTTACCTTCTTAAACCCTTATAATTTTGAAACCCCATATAGCCCTCCCATTCTAGCTGTCTCACATTTTCTCGCCGGTTCACATCGGACAGCTAGCCACCACATAAACGGAAAACCCGGATACGTGGCCACAAAACAATATTTTTGAAAAAGGTTTTGACCAGTTGTCAGGTGGTCAGTTTGACTGGTGTCCACTTTTCCCGTGACCACTATGCCCTTCATTTCTTCATGTGGTCTATTTTCCTCAAAATTGTTTTTCTAGTGAAATCAATGAAATAATGATGTACATTAGTGTTCTGCAGTTCAGTTTAATATATCTTAAATTCAGCTAGAGATGTTTGAAATTTTGTTTTGTTATCTTTGGTTGGCAGCATCTTCATGAAAACCAGCAAACGATAAATAATCAACACGGGCGGAGATAACTATAGTTATATGTGTAGTTTTATTATTTTCATAGAAACTGTCCAGAGTGTTTTGAGATCATTTAGTTTTCACCTGAGGCATTTACTGCTGATTTTTAAAGTTAGTTTTGAATTATTGATCCAGTACTTTTCCTTAAATATTGAAGAAAAACATCATTTTATTGTAGATTATGGACTGATGAAATTATATCTTCCATTGTCTACATAAAACAATTTATGATTTTTTCATGACATCCACCTCTACTGATGTAGGTGTTTTGTAACCCGGCGTACTACAGGCCTCATATCTGGTACAAGGCGGAGGCGGAGCTAAGAGGCGGAGAGTCTTCCCAGTAAACATTGCGACGTAGGACAACGTTGGATAGACGTGACACTCGACGTGGAATCAACGTCGGAATTTGGCAAGTCAAAACAACGTAAACTACTATCCGACGTTGAGTAGAGGTCTACTACTATAACCAACGCTGTACAAAGGTTGGAGGTCGAAACAACATCTATCTCTCGACGTTGTATGGACGTCGGGAAAATATCAATCCAAAATTGCTGTCAAGACAGCGAAAAAAAATCATAGTGTGGTCACATTCCGTTGTACCCCTCCCCGGTCCACCCAGTCACACAGGATGAGGCTGAAGTCGATTTCCATGAATTTTTTAGAAGTATGTGAAAAAAACTAGCGCTCCTGAAAAACTCAAATTTTGCTTCATCATTCTTGTTTACCTTCAAATGGCCTGTTATGGCTACCATTTCTAAACGCCTAAGGAACCTTATTTATCGAAGGCCTATTCAATGTTGTATCAAAGACATTGGTTAAACGTTGCTCTGTGGTCGCGACTAATCACAACCAAAGAACAACCAGAGTTAACGTTGTGATTTGGTCGGTTCGACATCGCAACTCCGAAACGACGTTAGATTGATCTTAGAATGTTTATTGGGTATTAACTGAAGAAGCCATTACTACTTAATCATGAAACTGGTTAGATAAGAGAACTGATTTTTTTTACTCTTAAACTAAACTCCAGCAATGAACCATCCGATACTTCACGCCGTGTATAGAGCTGCGCTTTCTGACTCATGCTAAAACCTAAAAATTGGAATTCCGTTGTTTTTGTTCCAACGAAACAGCGTTGATGCCGTGTTGAATCAGCAGTGCTTTGAAGAAAGAGCGGCCATGGCCGCTCAGCGCTGACGTGTTAGCAAAGTGAGTAGGGGAGAAACGGGGGTTCTAAAACAGGAAGTGACGTCATAGTGACGTCACATGGTGTTTTAGAACCCCCACGGGGGTTCTAAAACAGTGACGTCATATTGACGTCATATTAACGTCATATTGACGTCATATGGTTATCATATGGTTATCATATGGTTACCATATGGTTACCATATGGACGTCATAATGACGTCACGTGGTGTTTTGATAGCCCCATGGGGTTTTTAAAACAGTGACGTCATTTTGACGTGATCTAGACGTGTTATGGAGGTGATATGGAGGTGATATAGAGGTGATATGGAGGTGATATGAACGTCATATGAACGTCATATGAACGTCATATGAACGTCATATGAACGTCATAATGACGTAATATGGAGAGTGGGCGGCCATTCAAACGGGCGGCCATTCAAACAACCATTCAAACGGGTGACCATTTTTTTAAGCATTTCCCACACTCTCATGCATACACATACATACTAACACCATGACACGATTAGCGCTTATTTCAGTATCAGTGGTGGGCTCTTAAAAGAGCCAGGAGATGTTAGTTTTTCTCCTGCTGCTACCGGTCCCGGTTTAAAAGAATGTCACAATGTCCTGCACTGGCCTACTGCAATGTGTGAGCTGTTGCCCGTTGAACAAAAAGTGGTCCCCTCGCATGCCGCAGGTAAAGCACCTCACAGAGTAGCGGTCATTTAGCGCCAGCAGTTGAGTCCAGTGCGCCGCGCAGACCAGGCACATTTGATGGTTGCACTCAGACAGCACCCGGTCTGGGGAGATCATACACCCACATCCTGGGCAAATATCCAAGTCTTGCTGGAGGAAGAATCTCCCCCAGGCCGGGTACTCTTCTTCTTCCATCCGCGAAGGTATTGACTCCCCTAGCATCATCGTTCTAAAGAACGCTTCATCATAGTGACCAGCCTCTATATCTCTGAGCCTCTTTCCAATCGTGACTTGACGGTTGTACAGGACGGGCACGCACATGATGGATCCATGAACCGGGTCCGGCAGCAGCTGGAAGAAGTAGACTCTTTCTGGCGGTGTCTGTGGCTGTGTGACAGGCAGGTGAAGTTCTCTAACTTCAGCAATGGTACGAGCATCATGTAACCCGAAGAAGCACTCCATGTTGACGGAAGCGAGTGTGAGCCCAAACTGAAATGAGCATGGGTTATATACCACCTGAAGTCAGGATCGGACCCCCCCCCCCATGCAGTCGCCCTAAAATCAGGACCCCCCCCCCTAGCCGACCTAAACTCAGGACCCCCCCCCGTGCAGTTGACCTAAAGTCAGGACCCCCCCCCCCCGGGATAGCACGAAGTACTTGCATTAAGTAAGGACCCCCCCCCCCCCATCAGCATATAATGCGAGGATGTTCGCTAGTAGTATATAAAGGTGGGTTACAGCTGCATTATCCAACAAAAGCAGCAAGATGTCGACAAGTCGTAAAATCACAGTGATGCGAAACGGCAAGGCAGTGACGCTAACGACTGAGTGTTATAAGTGTTGGGTATGGTTGGAGTACCCAGGTCAACCACACAACTGCCCGGTGCACCACAATGCACCACGACATTACTGCTGCAAAACTTGCGGTGGACTGCTCTGGTACAAGTTTACTGCGAGATTGCCAGGACCGGAGCCATGCACGGACTGCTGGTGGTGTGGAGCAACGCTGAAAAACTTTGGCTACTATAACTTCCATCCGTTCAAGTGCTCGCGAAGACCGTTCTCCATGGAACAGTTTTACAGATACCAGTGCGACTGTGGCAATCCAACTTGTTGGTGAAGAGCCAACTCACTAACATCTTTCGGCCCTTCTAAGGGCCATCCTCTTAGGGGTATAAAGCGATGACGGACAGACGGACGGACGGACAGACAGACAGACGGACACCCCAAATCTATAGGCCCCAATCCGAAGGGTTGGGGCCTTATTAATCCTCTTAGGTCCATTCAGTGACTACCAAAACAATCTCTGTGACGCTCTTAACCGAAGCGTTATTTTTGCATTGTTCAAAAAGTATATCCAGTCATGAAACATTTGATGTGTCCGGCAGTTTTGGTGCTAACAACTAATTGCATCACACGCTGATTAAGGGACACTTTTAGTCCACATGCGTTGCAGAATTTTTGTTGTTTAACGAATGAATATGTACCCAGTAAACATTCCAAAGTCCATCGAACGTCGATTTGAGGTTGCGATGTCTCTCAATCAAACCACAACATTAACTTGTACTCCAGTTGTGATTGGCCGAGGCCACAAACCAACATTTTACCGACGTCTTTCACGCGCCGTTGAACAGACGTTGGATAAACAACGTTGTTTAGACGACGGTTGCAACAGAAACTCAACCTTCTCATCAACATTTTGGTACAGCGACGAAAATTCCACGTTGGACAGACGTCGAAAAATTCAGTGTTGTATAGATGCCGGACTCACACTAAAAAAAAAAAGAATCTTCTGGTGTGATCACTCACCGGAATTGTTAAGGGGGAGGGGAGATAACATTGGTCAGAGTTGATCACCCTTGGTGACAACAAAATGTCACACTCCGACTCCAGTAAGTCGGATAAAAATATGCAACCCCTTCCAATCAAACAGTACCTATTTTGCGATACCTGACAAATGTAAGATGTTTTCAGCTATGGAAGATTTTTTTCATTTCACCAATTTGGATCTACTGTAAATGTGCGTACTCCTTCCCCCTTGCAGCTGTGTCAGGTCACTTTGAAAACTGACCGCATTATCAGTGAACAGATAGAAATCATACTGGTAGTTCAGAATGATCTCACTGTGACGTAGAGATCACCACGTTACGACTCTCACTGTCTGCACGGCGATTCTAGACGAATATTTGCCATACATTTATACAATATCGCTTCCCGACGTCTAAAAAACGTTGAATACACGTCAGGTATTTGATATTTATACAACGTCGCAATGTTTACTGGGTAGGTAAGAAAAAATGTGAACAAATATCGAGTACATTTTTTCATTTGTGGGCATTGTTCTAGTGGAAAATTTGGCAACTAAGGGAAATAAATCCGAAAATCTTGCTCACGAAACTATAGGATTTTTCCAGTGTTACATCGCTGTCCCCCAATACATTTCAAAGTGATTGGAAAAATTTCGCTCCTGAAAAGGCTTAATAATGTAACCATAAAAAACAAAACGAATACTTTTGTATGGAAATGCAGTGCTGTGGGTTTCCGATTTGCCGCATTAGCAAAATATGTATAATCTGACCACAGTCTCTCTGTTGGGTTCCGATAAGCCCCGATAAACTTTGCATGTGGGAGAAGTTGTTTCATAAAATGCGCGGCCAAATAAACAGGTTCTGAATGCCCAGTATTTTCATTATCTTCGCGCCATAGGAGATTGTCGTAAAGTACTGTCGATGAACCATCACCAATTATCATATGCTTCACTTTTGAACAGTCCGTCTTTTTTGCCATCATCCTTTCAAACCTTTCTGAGAAATTATCCATATAAGTGTTAAAGTCCATGCTCCCATATCTTCTATAGATTCCAAACCCTCTTCTGTTAAACCAGTTCCGCTCCTTGTTTTTCGCCATGAAAATATAAGGATGGGCAGAAACAGACATATATACATCAGACGTTGCGCTTTTTTGTGGCCCGATATTGAAGAAATACGGTAAAGACCGGAGTCGATGACCAACGTCATAAAAACATGGATTCTCTCATTCCCTTGATGTATGGCAATTTCAATTTTAGCTCGGATGGTTTAGTAATTTTAAGACTTTTTTTGAACACGTACGCCGTGTTCACATGAGTGCAGTATGACGAATACTCCGTCTTTATTAATTTCTGATTAGAGGAAATATTCTGTTTTAGTGAAAAGTGAACCTGGTTGATCTTTGAAGTATTTTCATTCGAAACGCTGTCGGGCACTTCTTCATTGGATACGACCAGCATTGTGATAAATTTCTCCCTGTATACTGCCAGAAAAATAATGATTGAAACCATAATGCCTTTCTTCATAGTATTATTCATTGATCGTTCTTTTTTCAAACAATGACGGTGAAAAATGTTGCATTTATACAACAATTAGTTATATTTTACAACAGGATATGTTTCAAAGCAAATTTCCTAAAAAGGTAAAACAAACTTCCAAGGTCGAAAGTTCAAGTCACCATAAATTCAATTTATGTGATTTTTCCATTACATACTATGGTGGCTATCATTTCGGTATTTTTAAGTCTTCGATGCTACTCCATGTTACTGTAATTTGATCTAATTGTTATTTTAATATAGTTTTACTCCAGAAATGGTGTGAATCCTTACAAAACAATAGTATACCCATGCGACTAAATTAGTACACATTTTTTCATAATGACTTTACTTGATCACGCGAGACGCGATACTGGATAAGTTTCCAGGCCACATGAAAGTGGTCTACCCTGGCATTTCACACCACGCATAATTCACCGGTTCTGTGCACAGTTCCAATTTAATTGAAAAGGGAAAAGGTTTCGAAGTTTTTCACAGATAGTGTCAGATCTAATAGACCTATCTAAACACCTCAAAAAAAGTCCTGTCCAAGCAATCCAGAGGGTCCGTTATGGATCCGAAAAAATTTTGTTTTCGACATCCTTACACTGATAGAAAGCACAATGAATACCTTTTACGAAAATATCAAAATGGTTAGATTCTACTCACACACTATCTTGTACCAGGCCAATGAGTACAACCACCCCCGATTTCGGAAGTATGCGTTTTTCTTAGAAGTTTGACAAGTCTATTGTATTCTATACAATAGGTTTGACCCACTATAGAATATATACAGTATGTTTACATGTTTGTGATATTATGTCTACAACACCTTGATTAATTTTATTATTATTCCTACCCTATATTGTTCGCTTTCAAATAAAACGTGATTTGTTATATTGGTATTAATAAATTAAATTAAAATTATCATGAGAATTACTAATGACCAAAAATTGTTAGTTGTGGGTCAAATCCAAGGAGGACAGAATAAGCGCGAAGTAGCACACGGTTTTGGAATAAGTGTTCGAACAGTTACAAGGATAATGAGTAAATTTAATGAAAATGGACAAGTGAAAGATATGCCAAGGTCTGGAAAGCCAAAATTAACATCCAATCGAGAGGATAACTTTATTCGCACTTACGCATTACGCAACCGGTCACACAATGCAGGGATAATTAATCGTGAGTTACAACAACGACGTCGTCTTGGTCACCGACGTTTGTCGGATCAAACAATTCGAAATCGCTTACATTCGCACAACATCAAAGCTCGTCGTCCAATAAAAAAACAGAGCTTAAATAATTGCCAGAAGAGAGCACGGCTTCAGTGGTCAAGAGCTCATAATCAATGGCGATTAGCTGACTGGAACAACGTGCTATTTTCCGACGAGGTACGGATATGCCTCAGGCACACAGATGGAAGGCGCCGAGTCTGGCGGAGACCCGGCGAACAGGAAGCACCTGGGTGTATTCAAGAACACACACTATATGGTGTCGGGAGTGTCGACAAAACCGAGGTGGACACACTCACTATTAGTGCCCATTTAAGTATTGCATCAAGTATTATTCAAGACAGTATTAAGACAGTATCATTAAGACACTAGAAAAGATAAAATGACATGCCAAAAACTTCTAAGAAAAAGGCATACTTCCGAAATCGGGGGTGGTTGTACTCATTGGCCTGGTACAAGATAGTGTGTGAGTAGAATCTAACCATTTTGATATTTTCGTAAAAGGTATTCATTGTGCTTTCTATCAGTGTAAGGATGTCGAAAACAAAATTTTTTCGGATCCATAACGGACCCTCTGGATTGCTTGGACAGGACTTTTTTTGAGGTGTTTACTTTACTTGGGCAATAGAATACGAGACAAGTAGAATTTATACAATGAATGCACATGCCCTTGTAACCTCGAATGGCAATCCCGACCCGAGGGTAGGGACGGGGGCACTTGATAGCGTTTCTTTTACTTTTTTGCAAAAAAAAAAACAAACAAACAAACTCAGAGAAGGGGAGGAGGACATAGAGTTTTCGCTTAAAGGGGTTACTTTTCATCCAATGCATCGCGTTTTTTTAGGGTGGGGGTGGCTAGTCTGCCACGTTGGATCGTTAGCTCCAGGTTTACGATGTTAATTGAAGTCGAAACAACTGCATTCCGACGTTAGAGAGACGTCGATTATCCGGGATCTAATCAACATTACGTGAAGGCTGGAAATGGAAGTCTAAACAACGGTGGTGACGAATCTAGCCAGGCCTTAATCTGATTCAACTTGTTTGGAATCATAGCTCCAGCCGCCGCGTAGCGCGAAGCGGTAGGACTATTGAATTCTGGTCCCTCCGTTCGTCTGTCAACATTTTTGATATGATGTCTTTTGTGCGACAGATCTCATTAACTACTCCAAGCATTCCATTTAAGCCTTGTATAGGGGAACAATATAGCTTGTAGTTGTGCACCTGGGTAAAGATTGGAGACCTGAATCCTGGAACTGCAGGCCTGCGGGGGGCTCAGTCAGTTTCACTGACATACTTACTTTTTTTTTTTTTTGGTGGCAGTGGCAGATAGTTTTACAGTTCTGTATATGAGTGAAAACAGGAAAAATACACCTGCCATGTGCAAAAATATTGGAATGCTGCCATTTCAATGGCAATAGTTATTTAACAGCAAAATAGTGTGAAAACGTATTTTTGTTGCAAATGCATCCGAGTTGACTCCCGCCTATCATACGCCACCCCGCTATGAACCGCCTGTCATACGCCAACCCGCCATGAATCGCCTGTCATAAACCACCCCGCCATGAACCGCCTGTCATACGCCACCCCGCCATGTACCGCCTGTCATACGCCACCCCGCCATGAACCGCCTGTCATACGCCACCCCGCCATGTACCGCCTGTCATACGCCACCCCTCCGTGAACCACCGGTCATTCATCCCCTCGGATCTCCGCGAACCGCTTGTTGTCCGTCTCATCAAAATGAACCACTTGTCATACTGAGCCTCGCCGTGGACGGCTGTTTATGGGTCTGCGCTTTAAACGTTCTGCGATAGGGCTTCTCTTCATAAACCTACTGCGAAACCTCATCATGCCAGAGACCACCTGTCCCACACCTCTTTACTATGAACCAAACCATTCCCACGACATTATTTTACCTATATCCGCATAATAGTTTATATTATTAACCCAGCAGGATTCGGCCTCATCACTTAGTCTGGTTCTCAAAGGCGAAATATTTAACACTTGGCCAAAAATATAATATTTTTAAAATCACTTTCTTCCACCGACAGAATTTAAAAAAAAACTTTTAGCCTGATTATAGTTTTTTTCACAGGCAAGCCAATGTTTTTTTTTTCAGATTCCGAAACCTTCCAAGAAATTTTTCTGTCAGTTCCAAACCTTTCCAGGAAAATATAGCTTTGCTTACTCAATGAAACGACATTCCCCGCCAGCGGATCAGTTGGGGTCGTTTCCCAACTGTACTGAGAAAGAGCTGGTAAAGTGCTGGGAAAATGCTGAGGAAGTGCTTTGAAAAGTGCTGAAGAAGTGCTGGAAAAGTGCTGAGGAAGTGCTGGGGAAATGCTGAGGAAGTACTGGGAAAGTGCTGAGGAAGTGCTGGGAAAGTGCTGAGGAAGTGCTGGGGAAATGCCGAGAAGGTGAGTGCTGGGAAAGTGCTGAAGAATTGCTGGAAAAATGCTGAGGAAGTACTGGGAAAGTGCTGAGGAATTGCTGGAAAAATGCTGAGGAAGTACTGGGAAAGTGCTGAGGAATTGCTGGAAATAATGCTGAGGAAGCGCTGAGGCAGTATGTTTTTGTTCCTCGGCTAGGTCCATCCGTAACTACAACAGCTAGTGCTGCGATGAGTCATGAGTCATCGACAAATCTGGACCGTGCAAGCTGCGACACTGCGGAACCATAATTTTGCCACATCCCTTAAAACAGTGTTTGAAATAAAATTTGTCACGTTTTTATGGGCAGACCTCTTGTTTTAAAAGAACTAGTGCAGTCGCTTTTGGTATTATTTTGTATCGGTGCTGGGATGTGCCCCAACCCCTCCCCACCCCCACCCCTTCCCCACCCTCATCTCCCCGTGATGTATTTATTTGGAAGAATAAAAAGGAGTGAAACTTTATCATGCGTTTTCTTTGACTCTAACTGTAGTTCTCCTTCGGAGGATTCTAGTCCCATCCAAAACTTGAGATAAACGATTCGAAGCCTTTGCGAAGGAAAAGGTTGATTTTTGCAAGTTTTGTTTTTTATGAGGCTCACACAATTAATCTCTAACATTTAGACGAATTACGTTTTTATTCGATTTACAAAAAAAATGAGCAGTTTTCAATCAATTAAACGATATCCCATTATGTGAAAGCAACCTATAAGTAAAAGAAAAATAAGGTCTGTCCAGTATCGATTCTTGTTGCTGCATCGTAATTTTAGAAAATGTCTAGAAAATAGTTTAGAAAGATTTCTAGAAAATATTTTCAAACTGTGAGCTCGTTAAATATTGTGCTGTAATTCAATATTTTAGTGACGTTTATGAAAGTATAAAATGAATACTATAAAATAAAAGATATATCCGTTTTATTATAAAGAAAACACTACTGGACAATGACGTTAATTCAAGTCCAGGTTATAAAAATACTAGGATTTTTAACATAGAATCGGGAGTGAGACGAGGCTTTAAATGTTTAAATATTTGAATTCAGTGTGAAATAAACTGGAGTTTGTGACATTTAAGCGACCGATATTTCTTTAGAAATCAAATTTGCTGCTATTTAGCAACAAAGCCAATTCTGAATTGAACGGTTTGTAAAATTTATCTAACGCCAATTTTGTTTCAGTAAACATATTAACTCTTAGCTTTGGCTGACGATTTCTTTTAAAGTTGTTTTTAATGTTTTGAAAATCAAAATCTGGCAAGTCCAAGAATGCTGCCATGTTCCGCAGCACAGCGCGCTTATTGGAGGAATATTCAGACAAAGTTATTAAGAAAAACTGCTCTCGTGGATATATTTGAAACCAGTCTTTCAGATATATAGAATATAGACCAATCCGCAGTCGGACAATCGGATTCCAAGACACGTCTGGGTGATAGTTACGTGGCACTGGGTGTGAAAATGGTTGGTCATACACACACGTGCGATTTGGTTTGGTTTCATCTCTGAAACATTCATTCAGCCATGATAACGCGGCCATCACCTAGATGAACAGATGAAAATAATATGATAAAATATCTTTCAAAATTATTTAATATTTTTTAAAACAAAAAACAGCTATTGTTTGCCAAAAAAAAAAAAATCTCTTGTCATGGCACTTTTAACCGAAGCGTTATTTTTTGCAGTGTTCATCAATGACATCATTAAACATTTGGTATGTTCAGTATTTTGGTATTACTGTACTGATACTCACGATTACACTACTCTGTGATGAAAGGAGTTTTTATCTCGTATTCTTTGGAAAACTGTTATTCTATGTCTCGTTTACAATGAAATATATTTAAAATCGATATAATACGTCAGTGTTTAACGTATTTCACAATTGGTATAAGGCATGCAGGCAAGCAAAGGAAGGACTGAAACTACCGTTTTCGCTACTACGAGTGTTGAAAATTACACTTGGGGCACAAAAATGTGGTTGGAAACACTTAAAAATTCAGAATTCTGTGAAATCCCTTCTTAGAAGTCATGCAAAGATGTCAGTTACAGCAAAAATAAACAAAAGACAGCTTTTGACATGTTGTATACCACTGAATAGTCTGACGTCGAGAAAACGTCGATTTGAGGTTGCCTCAGTCCCAGGTCAAATCGTAACCTTGAATCTGATTATAATTTGGTTTTGACTGGTCACGACAATAAATCAAGGTCTTTGACACAATGTTGTAGAGACATGGGATAAGCAACAATGTACAGGCGTTGATTGTGCCCGAAAAAACTCATTTTCACAACATTAGATTTTGTTGTAATTTGGTTGTGATCACATCTGGGACCATAGCTCAACACATCTTAAACATCTCTTTAACATACGTTTGATAAAAATGCTATTTAGATGTGACTTTTATTTTCGTTGTGAAAAACCCAATTTTGCCTGATGCTTAATTAACGTCTCAGACGCAACGCTGAAAATATTTAAAAAAATCGACGATATATGTGGAACGCCGAAAAAGCAATAAAGCGTGTCAGTCCTAAAATATTTTTATCATAAAAATGAAATAAATACTTTTTTATGGAACTCTTGTGCTGTGGGTTTGCGATTTGACACATCAGCAAAATATGTATAATCTGACCACAGTCTCTCTGTAGGATTCCTATAAGCACCAATGAACTTTGCATATGGAAGAAGCTGTTTCATGAAATGAGCGGCTAAATAAATAGGTTCTGAATGCCCAATATTTTCATTATCTTCGCGCCACAGGAGATTATCGTAAAGCACTGTCGATGAACCATCACCAATTATCATACGGTTCACTTTTGAACAGTTCTTCTTTTCTGCCATCATTCCTTCAAAACTTTCAGAAAAATTATCCATATAAGTGTTTAAGTCCATGCTCCCATATCTTGTATAGATTCCAAACCGTCTTCTGTTAAACCAGTGCCGTTCCTTAGCCTTTGCTGTGAAAATAAAAGGATGTGAAGAAACAGACATGTATACATCAGACGTTGCGCTTTTTTGTGGGCCAATATTGAAAAAATACGGTAAACACCGGAGTCGATGACTGACGTCATAAAAACATGGATTCTTCATTTCCTTGATGTATGGCAATTTCATTTTTAACTCGGATGGTTTGGTAATTTTAAGATTATCCTTAAATACGTATGTCATTTTCAGGTGAGTGCAGTATGACGGATAGTCTTCCTCGATTATTGTCTTATTGAAGGAAATATTTCGATTTAAATTTGATAAATTAACCTGGATTGGTTTTAAAATATATCCAGTGGAAACTTTGTTACTCAGTCCTTTATTTGATACGGCAAGGAATGTCTTCCTGTATAGTGTTAGAAAAATAATTATGATTGAAATAATAATTCCTTTTCTTTGATTATTATTCATTTTTCTTCCTTTTCGTGAAACACTGAAGGTGAAAAATATTGGAATTATCTAAGATTGATTCCTACTTTACAACTGGATATGTTTCAAAGCAATTGCCATAAGAAACCTTTTCCGTGTCATTTCATTTCAGTATAATTTCTACGTGTGTGGCAATACTCTTGCTTGTATTGTGAATTAATCTAACCATTGCAGTTTTAATATGCTCTACAAACATTGTGTGATCTTCCATAAGTTTGCACAATAACTTGAGGCAATCGCATGAGACACAATAAGTTTATTGACACATGTTTTAACCATGTCAGCAATACGTCAATATCTTTTAGAGAAGAGAATCTATTTCTTAAAGGCGAACGATTAAACACTTGGACAAAAAATATTTAAAAAATCATTTGCTTCCTTCGAGTAGAATTTTAAAAACTTTCAGCCTGATTTCGGTTTACTTTTCCTTTACAGAGAAGCCTTTATGCGTTGGTTTGGGTGATAACAAATCGCTGTTTTTGCTTTGTGTTTGGAGCATGACATTGAAAACAAATACAAAAACAAAAACTAAGGTACACAGCTTCAGATCAAATACTGTATAAATATAAATGCGAAATTTAGTGGTCCTAGAGTCAGTTTGGCAAGAGGAGTAGTAAGGACAAAATGGCGGACAACTTAAGAGAAAAAAGATCCGAAATATTGGCCCCGAACAACTTCAGTATATTCTTTGCAAGTCTTCGACTTGTCAAATGTTGAATACCACCCAATTAGATTTAAAGACACCAACAAGAGTAAACGCTCCAGGGTATCAAGACCATTAATGTCCATTTGATTCGTTTAATGAGCACATATACACAATGTTTGTTCAAACAGACGGAATATAAAGAATGTATATAAAGAGTGTATATGATAAGGATTTTAACTCTCCCAAGCTCAATTGGTCAAACGGTATCCAGACATCTCGCATCTGGTCATCTCGCATCCAAATGAAAAAAGTGGACATCTCGTATCCGTGATTATGGTCTGCTTTAACACTGTGTTTGGGAATATTTCAATGTACAAAAAATAAGCTATTAACGAGATTTTGTGTCACTCTTCAAGGGTATTAACAAGGATTTCCAAAAAGTAAGTTATTTGAGTAAATTAACTGAAAAAAACTCAGTTCAGTTTATGGAGTAATTCAAGAGTTACATTTATACTCAGTGAATGCCACAGTGAGTAGTTCAACGTTCGGTGCAGCGTGAATCCACATGTGCTAATTCCCTGAAAGAGGCACTGAAAAGCAAGAACGCTTTAATATCAGCAGTGCAGTAGTTTTCACAAGCGTTCGAACGCTTAGTATTAAGAATTAATTAGGATTAAGAATGAATTCACATCCACTAATCCCACGGTTTGGAAGGGAAACGTGCACAGGTTCGAAAATTTGGCGGGTAAAGTCTAATCACGAATCCATATCTCTTAAGGTAGGGTCTATAAAGGGAAGGTATTGAAGTCTAAAATCATGGGTTTTGCTATTGAATGGTAAAACTAGAATTAAATTCATGGAAAGTATTCGGGGCAAACCTAAGCTTTGTCTCGATGGTTTCATATACACCACGCAAAAAACCATGATAAATCGTAGTAAATTACAGTGTCAACTTACGTTAAATAAAAATATTACGACTTACCTCCCCCAAACCCGCCCCTCCCTCCTCATCATCAAAACACAATGATAAATCAAGCAAAAAATTACGGATGCGAGATGTCTATTTTTTCATTTGAATGCGACATGTACAGATGCGAGTTGTCGGATGCGAGATATCCAGATGCGAGATGTCGCAGATTCGGTCAAACAATTCAAATAAATAAGCGTTTATTTGCACAGTTTGGACAATCGTCCAAACTGTGCATATAAATTTAAGCGTCGGCGTGTTAACAACTCTACTTCTTGTAAAAGTGACTAAACTGGAACATTATTTCAGTAGTATGCACACCTGATTTCATAGGATGCACTTGTTATGTACCGCTTGTCATGTACCGCCTCACCATGAACCTCTTGTTAGAGGCCACCTTAGCGTGAACAGCTTGTCGTACCTCGACCCACCATGAAAATCGCCTGTCAAACTCCAGCCCGCCATGAACTTCCTCTCATGTCTCGCCACATGCATACGTCATACGTCGCTTCGCCGTGAACCTCCTCTCATGTCTCGCCACATACGTCATACGTCGCTCCGCGGTGAACCGCCTTTGATACGCCACCCCACCATGAACCGTTTATAATACGCCGAGCCGTGAAACACCTTCTCATATGCCACCCCTGCAATGAGCCACCTGTAAGGGAAACCGGCTAGGTTTCGAGTAATATGGCAAGACGTTTATCGTCGTTTTGACGTTACCTATTAAACGAAAATACAACGTTCTGATGTAAAGTCTTGCGTTAACAAAACTGGCGTTCGCCCGTACTGTTTGTTGATTCCGCTCAGCTGATTCTAATGACCACAAACCCCATTTTTTTACGTGGCCAATGAATACAAGAAGGAAAACACTGCCTTTAGTTTCTTCATTTATTTAACAAGAACGTTCGTATACTCTCGGTCGTCCTCACACACGCGACAACAACTCATTACCCGAACAGCTGACTCTCAAGACGTGACGATTCAGTGAGTATTTACACCAATGTAACACATCATAGATCACGTGACGTAATTTCCGCGATTCTGATTTGCAAATATTTGCTCTAATCCCAGAACCTTGAAAAGACCAATTTTATTTTTCACTCATTTCTAAGAGGGCGAAAAGCGAAAGGCAAACTAAAACGCATACTACCGGTAATAGGAACTAAACCAACACTTAAACTTGGCAAAAGGACCACAAATTATCTAGTTATAACTTTAAAAAAGTACCCCATGGACCAAATTTGTTTTAACTCACTAAATTTGATCCTAACATGTAACTGGCTTCGACAAAAAACATTCTAGCATTTTGATTTGGAGCACAAAACGGCTTGAAACAAACCGTTTCGAACAATGACATAATATTCAGGTTATGGAAGTCGAAACTACGTCTACCTTCTTACGGTGGATTATCCGACGTTTAATAAACATTGTGTTGCAAACAGAAGTCGAAACGTCTATATCCCGACGCTGTATAGGTCTCGGGAAAGCGGCGTTGTTTATACATCAGAAACGTTATTTGGAATCGCCGTCAATCATAGTATGGCCACCCCCACCCCCACCCTTGGGTCACCCTTGGATTTTTTCTTGGCACTTCCTATGAAGCATGCTTCACAAGTTATGCAAAGGTCCTTCGTTTACATTTGAAATAATTAAGTTAGTTTGAAAAAGTGAAACAAATACAGCTCCCCGGTTACAGCTCACACGCATAGACACTTTTAAGAACCAAAATAAAGTTGTTATTGAAGCCATGCGTTAGCCATCACTGTATCTAGTGTATTGGTGCTGGCGTGATTGATGGCCTCAGCGCTGAACAACCTTTTAACACATAAAAAATTATCACGATTATAAATTGTCTTTTTTCATTTGTTAAGATATAAGATATTGCCGAATTTTCTATAAATGATGCTCGGCTAAATATCCCTCCAATAAATGTCGCTAAATATCGCTCGGCTAAAAGTCGGGATAATAGAGATAATGCATTCACGCCATACTTGCCTGAATTCATTGATTCCGATGATGGAATTAAGTGCTCCTCCAGAACTTGGGGAAGAAAAAGAAGGCTTCACTTCGATTTCTCGGCCATAATTGCTCCCTTTTCCCACAGACACCCTGGCGGGCAAAAATGCCTTCCCTAGTCCTTAATAAACAGGTGTCCTTACTATACAGGTTTTGTTAGTATGAAAGTCAATGGATTTTAAAAAAGTCTGGCATGAACTGCCCCTAATTCTCAGGTATCCCTAATATGCAGGACATCCTTATGGCAGGTTTTACTGTATATGTTTAATGTTTTACTTTTTACTGAGTACACGATCCCTAGCTGCGGATGACGGGGTGATGCAAATAGAACAACACCTTGATGCTATGAGCTTGTTTTTGTGACGCAGTCATGTTTTGGGTGTATACAAGACCGCTGTTTTTCTGTCAGATATCAATTGAAATTAAGGTTTGCAATAAAAATGAAAACATATCAGGCGAAAACAAGAAAAAATGGAATTTCTTTCCACGATAAAACTGAAGTAATAAAATTGAGCAAAACTGACAGTTAAAGAAATTCAGCAGAGAAGTTCGGAATAAGAAAAAGTGAAAATCACAGAGCGCTCAAAAAGAAATCCCGAGTTTTTAACGGCATTTAAGGCGATGGTGGGATATTGATTTTTTAACAACTCATCGTGATTAAATTAATTTGCTGCATTACCAGATTCATACGGAATATTTATGTGCTATCCAGTGTATCTGTTTTGCTGAAAAATTGCAATAATTTGTTCAAAGGCAGGTAATTGTTGTTTAGTTTCCTCACGCATTCAATAAATAGGATTAGGATAAGATAGAATTATTCGTACCCCTAAAAAGTCCTTAATGTTCTACTCACCCTACCCCAAACAAGAAACTACCTCCAAATTATAACGCCTTTTCGACAGTTCCGTCGATATAATATTCCGGGGTTTCCCTGTACTTCATGATGCAAGCGATGTTTGCTTATACGCTTGCAATACATCTTGTCAGCTGCCAAGGTAATAACACAAAGTAACAAGAATGCAACAAAGTTGATTTTATGTACAGAAATAGTATTCGTATTTTTAATTATTACAAATTAAAAATATTTGATTAACCAGCTATCTTATATTTTAATGTTTATTTTCTTATTTATTTTGTTTTCATTTTTTTCTAAAGAGATGTAAGATTTATTTTAAAACTGGAAGTTCAATATTTCCTTTCTTCTGTGTTTTTTTTTTAATTTTAGAACTTCGACTCAAGTCGAGAAAACAATTCGCTAGAAAATAAAGCCTCTTCAAAGAGAAGAGGTAATCTTCCATTTGTTGCAAGAATGCTACTGCATGGCGTCACCTCAATAGTTATGATATTATAGCAATTTTATAATTCCTGTGAATATTTTGATGTTACAACGTCAACGTCGGCTTTTGGTTGACTGTGGATATTGAAACAACATCTAGCTGCCGAAGCTAGATAGGCGAGATCATTTGGCGTAAAATAAACGTTGCCAATGGATTGCTATCCTGATAGTGTATTGATGGCGTCTATATAACGCCAATTTACCAACATCATCTTATCCATCATTGCACTGAAGGAGTTGATTAGACGCTGGAGAATTGTGGCTTAGTTGCAATTTAACAACGCTGCTTAGCCAAAGCATAATCAATATTGTATCAAAGACATTATTATATGGTTGCGACCAAATGCAAGAAGTCTTAATGCTTCAGTCTGGTTGGGTCAACATTGTAACCATAAACGTTATATCGAAGTGGGAATGTTTACTGGGAGACAACATGTCAAAAGCCATGTGTCATAGAGTTTCAGTGAACTGACGTTATTTTTAACATAGGCTTATTCAGTATTTTTAATTTTTTTGATTTCAAGTGCCATTTTGGGATACGGTAGCGAAAAAGGTTTAGTTTTCCTCTTTGTTTTTGCTTTTTTTTTCTTTCCAGTTTTCGTCGGTTTCTACGCATCTCCTCCGAAAGGGCTGGAGCTGGGGAAATGAAACTTGGCACACTTACATATGACCATAGCACCTTGATCCTCCTTATAATTTCTTTGATCTATGACGTCGCCATCGCCGTCTTAGGGCGTCATAAAGTCAAATATCTCGAAAATGGTCGAACTTGCAGCTTGAGAGTTTATACGTTTTGAGACTACTTTTTCGCAAATAATCAGCTACGGCGTCATTATGACATCATTATATCGATTTTATTTTATTACTTCTAATGTTAATTTCATTTGATACAGAAAGTTTACAATTACAAGGAATTGAAGTTAAATACCTTGGTAAAGCTCCTGATACCAATACCTAATAAAACCCAGTATTAATGAACCGTTATACATCCAGATAATATGTTGCACGCAGATAGCAGTACACCCACAACACCGTTTAGTTATTGAGCCCTGCTGCTTGCTGCTGTATACAGTAAAACCTCATTCTGGACAAACTGTGAAATACCAAACAAGAATTTTTCCCCATTGGTTTACACGACCCCTGAAATACCATACACCTCTATATACCGGACAAAATCCGCCAGTCCCCCCGTTGTCCGGTGTATGTAGGTTTTACTGTATATCCAAAGGGTTAGCTCCAACGTTGTTATTGGGCTGACGGCCGCTAGACCCGTGAAGTAAGCAATTAACTCAAGTGACTGCGTGAAGAACCTAGGTGCATTTTTCGACACCTATGTGTCTATGGAAAGATTTATCTCAGAAAAATTAAAAGCAGTATGTATTTCATAAAATTATCAACCGGATACGTCTATATCTCACGCCATTTGCTACCAAAACACATACGTTATTTCAAGATTGGACTTTTCAAATAGCTTGTTATTTGGTATAAATCGTTCCTTATTGAACCGCCTTCAATCTGTCTGCAGCCAGACTTGTCCAACGTGTGTCCAAGTACGAAGACGCTTTTCCCCTGTTACAATCGTTACATTGGCTTCCTATCGAGCAACGGATAGAATTTAAAATTCTTATATTCAGACATAACTGACTTTGCGACAGAGCACCAGAATACCTTACCGAACTCCTCTCTTGGCGTCCAGCACATAGGACTACACGATCGGACTACCAGTTTCAACTCATCGAGTTCCGAACTTACAGTAAATTTGGTGATCGTGCGTTTAGGAACTGTGCTCCACGTTTGTGGAACTCTTTACCTACAGTATTAACTCAATGGCATCTTTAAAAAAGCACTTAAAACATATCATTTTAGAAAAGCGTATACTTGATTGCTTAATTCAGTATATTTATCATTACAAGTTTTGTCTAGTGATTATGGGTTTTTAGTACAGTTTCACTCTTCTAGCATATCTAATTTTATTTATTTATTCATCAGTATTATCATAATATTCTTTTCGCAGTATTGTAAAGCGCTTAGAGATTATATATATTAGGCGCTATATAAATATGTTAAATAATAATAATAATAATAATAATAATAATAATAATAATAATAATAATAATTAACGATTTCCTTTTTCTCAAAGCCGAAATGTTAAACACTTAGCCAAAAAATAATCTTTCTAAATCATTTTCTCCTTTCGAGTAGATTTTGAAAACTTCGCGGCCTGATTGTATTTAGGAATTTTCGATCCCCATAGTTTGCTATGGAGATTCGTGCGATTCGGTCAAATGTTTCCGTATTACTTGTTTTCCGCCATAACCATATCCGCCATAACCATAACTCCTCTGAGACGTAGGGGCTAGGACGACCAAATTTAGCAGGGACATGTGTAACATGTGTAGTTGGTCCTTCTCAATTTTTTAAGAAAATCATTATTATGTTATATGCAAAAATGGACACTGAAATTTTGCTGTTGAAGTCCAAACCTACCAGCTTATTTAGATTTCGACAGAGTGATATAAAACATCGTGAAAATATTGATCACATCACTATCTATACAGCGACAGTCCTAAAAAATAATAAACATCGCTCCGTCAAAGTTCTCTTTGAGTCATCGGTTATCACAGAATATGCGTGAATTTAATTTTCATGAATATGTCTTAAAGTAGGGAATAAAAAACTGAATATCCCATACTTTATGTCCTAATAAGACAAATCACACTTTGGACGTTCCCATAAAAGTGAGCAAAAATACTACGTTTCTAATAACAATAACCGGGTAAAAATGAAAGAAATGATAGAGAGATTTCGTCTAAATGTCAAAATTCTCTTGCACCTAACAGCAACCGGGTTTTAACAGCCCGTATGCTATTTTAAAAATTTATTAAAAGCTTTAACAAATAGTTTCAAGTTTCAAGTGATTTGGCTTATTTTGGTCAATTTTCAATTTTCAGATTTCAACCGGTCGTCACTAGAACCAGGTTTAAATTTCCTGTGAGTGTTTTTTGTCTATTTTTGGTATTGTATTGGTTGTGACCCAGACATTTTTTCAAAAGTTTGTCTTTCGATGTCTGCATAAATTCTTTTGGTTTGCTTTTCTTTTGCAGACAAAACAAGACATCGTATCTGGCGTATGCACAAGGCACACAAAATTGATGTAATGCACAGCGTGACTGTTGGTTGATGCGGCACGCTTGTTCAAATGGGAAACAGGTGATCTCCCGGTGGGTGATTTGCCCGAGGGTGAATTACCGGTGGAAGTAATTCGCCGGTGGGTGCTGCTGCAACCCTTAGACATTGGCTTTCTTAATTACGAAATCGGTTTTCTGCTTTGGAATTTGATCCTGGAAATGAAAACAAAGGCGAAAGCAAACAGTTGGGTGCACAACTTCACATCAAGTACTACAAAAAAGTGCAAAATTAGGGGTCTGTATATTCAGAGGAGTAGTAAAGACAAAATAACGGACTAGTAAAGAGAAAAAAGCCATAAACAGTGGCCCCATACAATCCCAATATACTGTTCGCAACTTTTGCTTTTATAAAGCTGTACATTTCATTTTTATCGTTTAAGATAAAGTCGGCATTGTAGAGCTGACTTTTAGTTGTTTCCCACTTCGCCATCCGTCTCTTAATTTTGATTGTATGCTACTGCTCTTGAAGGTTTCACTAGAGCGGGATAAATTTTTGTGCACTTATAGCCTACTCCTGTGCGTGTGTCCGTGAGTCTGGGTATATTTTTGTTTGTTTTTTTTGTTTTTGTTTGACTTTTATGTTTTTTTGAGGTAGGGGAGATATTGTTTTACTTGGGTAATTCAGCAATTTTTCACAATTTGGCGAAACGAAAGCTCGTTTGCTAGAAACATATCTCCTTCTACAAATTCTTGAAATTCGGTATGAGAATAGTTAAGGTGGGGGAAAGTAAATGTTTAGGTTTTTATTTTTTAATATTTGTTCATGCATGGTGACATTACTTTTAGCATAGTTCTATACTTCTAAGCTATCACATGATAATCTTGTGCTCCCCGCTGTAAATTCTGATACTCGGTAGCGAAATCGGTCTAGTTAATCAACTGGCCTGCTTAACAAAATAAGCGACCTAAAAAGTGTTCGTGTGATACGGCTAGATGAATGAAATTGTCGTTTTTTGGAGAACAGTTACCAAGAAAACATTGCTTGGATAGACGCTACCACCGACGTGTTTTGGTTCTTTATGGCAGCCTCTTCTTCTTTACGATGTCGGATAGATGTTCATTTTCCGACGTCTATTCAACAATGTTGGGTCAAAGACGTTGCTCAGACGTTGCGTCTAAGGTCGCGTCCATCCAAATACAACCAGACTTAATGTTGTGTTTTGGTCGGGTCGAAGTCGCCACCTCGAAACGACGTTGAATCGACGTTGGAATATTCACTGGATAATTGTGCAGTTAACTTTTGTAAATAAAGCTGCTGGCCTCAACCCCTTTCAGTGCTTACGCGTCATATCTGACTCCCCTCTCCCCACCCCGGACATTTTCCTCCCATTTCCCGAACTGCGCTACTAATTTCCGAAGTTATTCGCTGCTTGACGAAGTCTTCTTGCTTCTTGGTTCATCTCACGGACAACGTTTTCAATTTCTTCCATTTTATCTTCTCCTTCTTGTCTCATATTCTGAATTTTTTCCACACTTTCCCTTAGAAGCTCTTGCATTCTTTCATTTTCAACAAGGAATTTCACATGAATTTCACTAAGTGTAGTCTCGTATGTTTGGCGTTCGCGTTCCAGTTCTTTGATGAGGCGTTCGTTACTTTCCTCCTCCAATTGGCTGCTTCGAGCTTGCTCTTCCTGAAGTCTCATTTTAGCAAGCCGCAGTTGTTCCTCCTTTTCTCCAGCCACCTAAAACAGAAGTACAAATCCGTTAACATCAAAACACTACTCACTAATTAGATACGAGACATAAAGTTTGACAGAATACTTTGATCCAAGTTGATGAAGCATAAACTTTGCTCATTGCATACAATTTCACACAGATACACACGTATATTAAAAACTCATATTAGTTTCGGCGTGAAACTGTCTTCTTTGTAAGCCGTATCAATGAGCACAGACATCTTAAAAGTCGCCACAAAATACCATGTTGGAATTAGCTGTGTGATACTTTACTAAGTATCTGCGCACACGAACATACTTCTGGCATCCAAATGACGTCGATATCATGCCACATTTTGGCGTTTGAAATTCGACCAAGATGATGCCGAAAAGAAACCGACGATTTATTCAAAAACTATTTGGAAGGAAATTCGGCATCAGAAAGAGCTTTTACGGTTCAGTTTCTCGGGAGTGGGAGTTCTTTTAGATGAGAAAATAACAATACAAAATTTTAAGAATTTCCATCGCAATTTTTTCTCCTATTGAGTCACACGTAAAATACCCCTGTGCTTTGCAGAAACTCTTAATTCCCCACTTTTATACAGGTTTGCCAAAAAGAACTCTTATAACTAAGGCATTATGGTGCAAAATTTTCTCATTGTGGATCGAATAGTCCCTGCCAAGATCTAAGTCAATAAGAATCATTGGTACCAGTACATAGCAAGGCTTGGTTCGATTTTGGTATAAGGTACTTGCTAGGTTCCTGAGTCTTGGCTTTAGCTCAGTGCTGGGTTACGACTGCGTACCCAACCTCAGCCCTAGTCTACGTGCCCAGTACTGAGTACCAAGCCTTGGAGTGTCTTGCTCCGCACTGTGTCGCTCCTAAGTTCACACAGGCCAGGTATCACCAAGTACAAACCATTAAGCTGCAGGTAGCCTTTTACGGTATAGATGTACAAAGTTTTGTACTTTACAGACTAATTACTTATACACTTTTCATTCTCTTTTATTTCAGAGATGACAGAAGCCAGTATTCAAAACGGCAAGACCAAGACTTCCTACATTCGTCCGTCCTCGGTCATAAACCGGCACTCGCTCTGCAATAGGTGAAGGAGAGATTGTGATATACCATTATGTGACCCACTAGACACGTGCTCAGATTGTCAGAACTTATTTCCCAGCACTGGGACGAATTGAATGAGTCGAGAACAAAAAACATTAAGAGACGCAAGGTAAGTCGTTGTCTCTAAACATTATGCCCAAGGCAGAAAAGTGGACAGGGCCAAGAATTCTCAGAAACTGAAACCGACAGTGACGTCTAAAACAGTGGCAGGACTGGACTTCAAGAGAGCAGTGAACGCTCTTATTATAGAAAAGGACAGTGTTACACCACAACATGGAGAAAACACTATCATAGATCAGGTCCGAACAGCGTTACATCAAGACACGGAAAAACCGACTCTCAGGAAGGTGAATTTGTGTGGCCCGCACCAATCTTCTAGGTCAAGGAGGATGTGATAATCACCCATGCAGAGTCTGGTGAATGTTTTGTCAGCCGTGTAGGGGAGTTGGGTACCTGCTCTCTGTCCAGATGCGTCTCCGTCGCAGGCGTTCGATGTTCCAGGATTTTCTCAAACTGACTTACTCAGCATTTATTTCCATGCAATCGCATCTCCAGAGGCAAATCCAGGAGTTGCAGTAGGCTAAACTCTCTAACAAGGGGTGTCCACACCACGCGCAGAACCCAGGTCTTTCCTGAAAGTGACTGAGGCCAAACGTGTGTCAGAAGCGATGTAGTCAGCGAGGGTGAGTCTTCAGGGATACCCAATCTTTTCAAGTCTTTCTATCACAACGCCGCCTGAAAGACAAGGAGCTCGCCCCGTTACACATGTCTGCGCTGTCCTTGATTCCAAGAAAGAGCCATTTGCACCCAACTACAGGCTTGGAAATGTTCAAGCAGAGCAGCGGCGATCGAATAGGGTTTTCCGGAGCTGAAGTGATTCCAAAGACGACTCTACAAACAGTTTCTTGATCTCTGTACAGCTCCCGATACAAGAGGTCGAACCTAATCTCTCCCCGAAGGTCAGCGTCTGTACAAAAGACCCAGCAGCAGCAGCAGGCAGGTGCGTCGGTTACAGCGGTCGTTCACGAAGAGGTACTTGCGGGATGCGATCCAAGAAATTGCCGGACTAGCAGCCGTCGAGTGCGGATCGCCAATGAAAGAGAGGGAAAGACGACCCACCAATACGGGTGATGTCTCAGGCCGTAAATCCACAACACGACTGTGCCATTGCTTTGAACACGAGTGAGGGTGTGATCAACGTGAATAGAAGCCAGCAAGAGCTGGTTTCATTCCCGTTTACACAAGACCCGTACCTTTCTATCGATAATCTTTTAACCCTGGAGCAATCAAACAACGTACAGTGTGGATATCATTCGTTCGCAGTGACTCGGGAATCTCACTGATACAGGGGGACGCCAAGGTCTGGCAAGACACACCCGGAATACAACATCGTTCTAAGATCACACGCTGAGAGTCCTGAAGACTCGGCTGGACGATCTTCACCCGACCGAACCCGTGGCCACGAAGCTCTTGGGAGTGTCTTGCGTTAGCAACTGGAGATGTTGCTAAGCTAGCAAAGTACCTCACCACTTTCATTGTTTTTCTGCGACGCGATGCCTTTTTACAACATTGTTGTTCAAGTGTGATAGGCTTCGCCATACCCCTATCCTGGGCCACAAAAACTGTTACAAAAAAGGAAAACAGAAAGTGCCAACCAAGACAGCAAGGCTTTGTCTCAAAAACATGGATCTCATGGCCAGGGCAACACACCCCTTCTCGCGACTTGAGAAACGCAAGCGCCCACAGCAGTCACACTACAACAGGTATGGATCCAGCAGGGCGAAGGGTTCTCCACCAAAGCAGCCCAAGCTCTCCGGCAACGGAAAGACAATACCGGAAGCAGTGCAAGTAGCAACCAACCAAAGCATCCCTTAGTGACGAATATCTGTCTTTAAGCGATACTTTTTCAAATTGGGCTTCAAGAACAAGGGCTTGTCCGGTCCTTCAGTGTATCCTTACTCGTAGAAGGTAAACTAGGCAAGTTCTGGCCAGCTTGGAGCAAGATGAATGCCCCAAAGACCACAGTGAGTTGACTCTGAGAAGGTCACTTACTAGCTTTCAAGCGCGAACCGCAGCTTCAGAAAAAAAACCCATATCCCGCCACAGACAAGTTCCTGGCAACTTGTGTCCTACGACCAAGACTCAGAAAAGCACCAAAAACTTCAGGACATTTTAGAAGACTTTGTGAATAAGGGAACCCGGTGAGTAGATGCCACAAAAAAATTTTCTTCAAGGTTTTCTGGTTAATACGAGATCAGGAGGTAGCGTTTGGTCTTCATTCTGTAAACCCTAATCAATTCCTCCACGTGACCTTGTTTCAGTTGGATACAGCTGAGGCGAAGGTATATCGGTGCGTCCATCGACCTGTCTGATGCATACCTACACGGTCCCCATTCATCCATCAGCAAAGAAGTACTTGTGATCCTGGTGGGGGAAAGAAATATTGATTTCTGGCACTCAACTTCTATCTCTCCACGGAATCTTTCGTTTTCACAAAGACCATGAAAGTTCTCAGGCGTGGGTCTATGTTAGAAGTATATTGGTGTTCCAATACCTCAACCACTGGCTCTTAGCTCACTTCGAGCGAGAGACAGTGAGTCATTAGACAGAGGTTTTGATGAAGCAAGCTATACGAAAGGGTCTCTTTGTCAGTCTCGCCAAGTCAGAGCTGGATCCGAAGCAGGTTATGGTGTTTTGGGGGAGAAATGGGATTTAAGTCTAACGTGGGCTTCTCCAACTCAGAGCGCCAAGAAAAGATCCGATTAGCAATCCGAGAAATCAAGCCCGGATCAGAAATAAGTCGATCCAAGATTGACTCTCTTCTCTGATGCTTGGGAGCAACTGGGAACACAGGCTCTCTTGCGAAGGGATGCTCTTATCGAAAACCCCACCCAGAGTTAGCGATACAGATCGATGCGTCTGTGTCAGGTGGGGAATGCATTTCCAAGGTAACATATGGCAAGCATCATGGTGAGAACGTATGAAGAGTTGATATATATATACTGGTTGGAGCTCCATGCAAACCAAGCGAAAGCACCAACTGAAAGGCAGACAGGTAGAGTTTCATTTAGACAACTCTACGGTGGTAGCTTACCTAAACAAGCGAGGTCGTACCCTGTCTCTTTGATCGGTGGTCTACATGATAAGTGGCCAGCCTCCATGATAGGTGGCCTTTCCTGCTGAGCCAGCAGCAGAATGCTGCTGAGTCGGGAAGGGTTCCACTTATTTTCCGTCACTTTACAGGGTGGTTGAACCTGTTAGCAGACAACACGTATAGAGACGGCCAAGTCATAGACACGGAGTATTGTCTGTCAACCCGTGCATTCAACTTGGTAACAGATCAATCCCTGTGGGGACCCCGACGCTGAACCTGTTGCGAACTCGATGGCGACCAAGCTCACCAGGTCTGTATCCCCAAACCCCGACTCTCAGGCTTGTGCGATCGATGCATTGACCTGCTTGGCCAGGGACGAAGTGCTTTATGCGTTCCCGGCAATCGATCCTGCCAAGGTTCCTTTATGAGTAAACGCGGAGTTCTTTGAAAAATTTCTCGGCTTGGCTCTCAACACCGGGTACTCCTGCTCAACTTTCTAGTTCCGTATAATAGTGGAGAAAAGCGATTCCAGAGCTTAAAACTGACGTTGAAATCACCACTAGTAACTTTGGTATGGTTGGTACCTGTGAGCAAAACTTAAATGAGGCTTGGCTTAGATCTAGTCCAGGACTATTCGAACTACAATGAGAAAATTGTCCTGGTATAAAAGTGAATGATTACGCTTTTACTCGTGAAAGAACTTTTAACGAAAATAAAACACCATTTGTACAGGGGAACTGCGAGACAGGATGACTCAAGAAAAGGACCATTCCCAGCAGGACTTTGATAGTTCCCGTTCTTGTATTGTGAAGAATAGTCGTTATATTCCCCGGTTTCACTTTCAAATAATCAATTAAATAATTTCCCTGATACAAAACGACAGTCGTTCGTAAATCCGCCGACCAATTTCTTAAACATTTAACTTAAAAATCGACCAATTCCGACTGCACATCCCGATGTGCAAGCCTGAAGTGCTGCTAGAAGCTTGGCCCAAAACCCTTACCTCTGCGGCGTTTCTAATGGCTGCTCTCTCTCCCTCTCGAAGTCGCATGTGTTCAGTCAGCACGTGTTGCGATATGGGGCCTCCTTGGGTGATGATAGCGTACGTTTCCTTCGCACTTTCAATGTCCGTTTCGTACTTATGAAAGCCCTCGCCGTGATTTGTGTAGTGGTTTTCTTTTAAAATTGTCGCAGAAAGATTTAAATAAACACCATACAACAGGTTGTTACTTTAGGTCAGCGTAAAGCGTTAGACAATTGTACGACTTTTTTTAAAGCTACCGTTTTCACCCAGAAAATATAAATTATCCTCCAGACATTTTTAACGTGGAAGTGAATTACGGGAAATGAGAAAAAATGTCGTATTCGAGAGGTGGATCGCGCGGAAATGGCCCGCTCGAAAAAAAACCGCCCCAAAATAATGCCCTGCATTTTCGGAACTGTGGTCAAATGCTCCCTGAACGTTTCATTCATAGTGAGTACTTTAGGCACATCTTGGAGATGGTAGTTATTTAATGCACTCCGTGTTAATCGAAGAAATTTTGCGCAGCATATGATTAAACTTAATTACGCTTACTTTGTAATGACTATACTTCAGCAAAGGGCTAAATTGTAGTTTTCGACTTCGAAATGCGGGCAGGTATTTCAATGAAATAAGAATTAATTCAATCAAAGCACTTCTATTCTGTTTATTTTCTTTATTTCGCAATTATTCGCTAAATGAATTGAGTTTTATTCAAGGCATTTTTCCGGGCATTGGAAAAATCTGCAATTCGCAGTTGTGGGGGATTTTTCGGGGCGCGTTTTTAGCGGGGTAGGGGAGATTTTCCGGGATTCAGGAAGTTGCCCTATCGACAGAGGATGAACAGAAATATCACCTTTGATGTGTTCGTTGACCTCGGCGAAGCAGGCTTGTAGCAATTGCTTACAGATACTGGTTCGTTCTTCTTTGTGTTTTGCCACAAATTCCTTGTAACTGCTGTTGAGAGCTTCCTGTGGGTCAAACCAGTCATCATCCCCCTCGAACAATTTTATTATCATTTCTTAAATTAACTGTGTATTTACTTTTGGAAACTAAACAAACCAGAGCAACAGTCACAGGGAACACGCACACCTACAAGTCGTCAGTTCTGTATCACAAATGGCATATCAAAGAACATTGTGGGTGTACTAACGAAAGGATTTCAATACTTGAATGTTAAGTACCTCAGCTTTAGCCCTGGCAACATCATCACCCTCAAACAACCTGTCGGAGGTGGCCCGTGACAGCGCCCTCTGGTACGCCCTTCCGTGTAGATCTCTCAGCACATACTCTTCCACTGGGTCGCCTGCATACTCACACATCAATGTATTGTAGGCCTTAGTCATTTCTTGGATGATTTCATCTTGGCGAACGGTTTTCAAGCGGGTGGCCGCTGACTGAATACAAGGCATCTTTCTATTGTTTAATGCGGTAACGTATTCCGTAGCAATGTGTACAAAATCTGGAATGAGTAATAAAATAAAATACTCACTCTCTTTATAATAGAGGCTAAATTTGGTAATAATATGAAACCAATCAGCCTTGATATACGATATATATATATATATATATATATATATATATATATATATATATATATATATATATATATATATATATATATATATATATATATATACACTATGTGTAAAAATGGCAGTGGGTTAGAAACTGATCAAACCCCACCAACGGCATACTGTAATGGACCAGGTGGACGTGAGTTGCCAAGAGGAGCCTGTTTTTTTTATGATTTTACCCTTTCCAATATTTGAAAAATAGGAAACGTTAAATTTGGTTTTCTCTTCTTAAGATGCAGTAAAAATGGCCTCTGCCTCTTTCCAAACCCGAAGGTGTATCATCCACTTGATTTTTCTTTAATCTTGCTTTCTTTCTCTCTCTCTCTCTCTCTCTCTCTCTCTCTCTCTCTCTCTGTCTCTCTCTCTCTCTCTCTCTCTCTCTATCTTCGTTTCTCTTTCTTTCTTTCTTTTTTCTTTAATCTTGCTTTCTTTCTCTCTCTCTCTCTCTCTCTCTCTCTCTCTCTCTCTCTCTCTCTCTCTCTCTGTCTCTCTCTCTCTCTCTCTCTCTCTCTCTCTATCTTCGTTTCTCTTTCTTTCTTTCTTTTTTCTTTAATCTTGCTTTCTTTCTCTCTCTCTCTCTCTCTCTCACTCTCTCTCTCTCTCTCTCTCTCTCTCTCTCTCTCTCTCTCTCATCATTTTTTGGAGCCAGAATAGTTCTATACCTCCAGATGGGGCAAAAGCACTATTGGTTTTTGGCTTTTTCCTTCTGGATCTGCACGTCTGTGTACGTATTCTCAAAGAGGATGAGAGTATTCAAACTGTTGGCTTGGTTACAAGGTTACAACACTGCTTCTAGCCCATCTAATCTTTGAATAAATATTTCTAAGGGAAGGGTGAGACTTGCGGGCTAATTCCACATCCGGAAAAAGATTACTTTTGCCAATGCAAGCCATTCACTCCAACTAGCAGGTAAGTCTGCTACCTATGAAGCTATGTGAGCCTTTGCTGTCAGACTGTCTAGTAGCGACGGAGAAAACGGTTCTTTATTCAAACTGCACAAAAGTTAAAATTAGCCTTGAAAAACAAGGGGGCACAAATCCCATGAAGTTGACAGATCTGACTTATAAAATCCATCTTCTGGCAAGGGAGAATCGGATCCAGAACTAGCACATTACAAAGTGAACAAAATCAACGCCCTCAGGGCAGGGCAAGACATCCAGACATTGCAGGGCAAGACATCCAGACATTCTGGTGTTTGGTCTCACAATCCTTTCACTGGGTAATCCAGCAGTCCTCGTGGACCACCACCGCAGAAGACTTGTTCGTCAACCAAGTGACAACCAAACTACCCAGGTAAATATCCCAGTGTCAGCATCACAAAGCATGAACAGAGGATGACCTAACTTCCTAATGGCTGGGGGAGGAAGTCCTCTACATGTTTACTTTCCCAGGCAATTCTCCCACAGAATACTGGAACTCAAGCCATCTCGGGCACTCATGATAGCTCCTTGCGCACCTAATCCCTTCTGGTCGGTTTCATCTTCCAATTCGTAGGTCAGTAAAGATAATCCAAATCTCCGGACACAGGAGAATTCAATTTCAACGCGCCGGACACACTTCAATCTTTCCCTGCATCTATTGAACCTGCATCTTTGGTTTCTCATCCACCTCTCTCTAAATGAAAATGGTTTTTAAGAGGGTCGTGGATAAAATTATACAAAGTCACAGACAATCCACTGCTGCCTGATCTGGGCATGGGGAGACATACCTGGGGAGCTCTGCTGTGATGGAATTGGCAAATAGGTCCAGTGTGGGGGCTCCCCATGGTGACTGGTTTATGACCCATTGAAAGGATTGGCAGGCTAGACACAACTCTGCGTGGATGACTTGATCTATTCTGGATGCGAAATCCACCAGGACGTTGATTTTTTCCGCCAGGTGACGGCCAGAGAGTGTAGCGTGAGACCGACGGGCTAAGAACAGGATCCTGGAGGTTAGTTTTGATAGAGGGAGGGATCTGACCCCCCCCCCTGGCTGCTTAGGTACGCCACGACAGTTGAGTTGTCTATGAGGACTAGTATACGCTTGCCGCTGAGTTGTTCGGACAATTTGTTTAATCCAATCCAAACGACTCGTAGTTCCAATCAATTGATGTGGTACCCTTTGAGGGAGGAATGCCATTTGCCCTTCCATACCTGACCTTGACACTGTATCCCCCATCCTGACTAGGATGCATCTGTTTGGAGTTCTATCTCTGGGGTTGGATGGGGGTGCCCTCGCTCATAATCTGTGGGTCGGTCCACCAATAAAACAAGGTCAGAGAAGTTTGTGATACCATCATACTTGCCTGCGGGGATCTCCCATGCCTCAGGGCACCTCTCACCGGTGTTTGAAACGGTTTGTAGTACAGCCCAGCGGGACCGTCCGCTCGGTCGCTACTAGGAGACCTAGTAGGGACTCCATGGATTGTAGACTTACTTTTTGCCGGCCTGTCTTTCCGCGGTGGGGAAAGCTTTTGCATTCGCTAGATCCCATCTTTCTCCCAGAAATACGATGTCTTGCTTGGGCTTTGGTTCTGACTTGGGGAGAATGACAACCAGACCTACTTGTATGGCTTTGTGTACCAGTGCCAAGGCCTGACGATGGGCTGTCTCTTTGTCTGAGTGTGTCAGGAACCATCGTCTAGGTACTGGAACACTAACATACCCTCTAGGTGGGCCCATGATTCGAGTACCCTCGTAACTTTCGAAAGTAAGTATAAGGCTGTGGACAGGCCAGAAACCAGAACCGTTTTGGGTCTACTTGGAAGCCCAGAAAGTTTTGGCTGATCGATGTGTTGAAATGTGAAAGCGAGAAAGAGAGTGCGGCCCTCGCTAGCGTCCATCTTCTTGACGACGTTACGTTCAGTATAAGTCGGGAGGAAGCCTCGATGGTCTTAGCGTCCTTCTCAACTAATGGGATGTTCGAATCACTCTTGAGGGATGGCATCCCAATTGTCCGTTTTTTTATTATTCTAGTGCCTCCAGGGGTGTAAGATCGTCCGAGGACCGACACGTGCCCGGTCTTACAGCACAGTGCTTTGAGACGTGAAAGCGAGAGAGAATGCGGCCCTCGCTAGCTTCCATCTTCTTAAACTCTTTCGAGCGGACCGAAACAGCGTAGGCAGTACCTTCCCTTGTCGAAAGTGCCATGAAAGAGTCTTGTTGTGGCATGATCGTCTGTGAATTCATCCTTATGGGGTCCTCTTTGTCGAGGCCTGGAGACCCAAATGTGGCGTTGGCCAGTCGTGCTATCTCCTTGACGGCTTTTCTGAAAGGCACATCTTCGGGGGCTATGGTCGATGGGGTCCCCGAGGGGGTGGCATCTTCACTGTGAGGAGTGAGGTCCGGTTGGTATGGGGTTCTGATGGGACGCCTCCTCGCTTCTGCTGGGTCTTTCCAGAGCCTCTGACCAATCTGATCTGATGTAATCCACTTCACTTAAGGGGAGACGGAACTAGAAGGAGGGTGGCGTATCGCCTACTTCCTCCTCGGACTCCTCGTCCTCTGGCTCCTGCTCCTCCAAATCTAGGTCGGGATCCTCTGACGGTTGCTCTGTGCCTTGGGGTGCGAGCACTTCCCCTGATGTGGTATATATCTCCCGCTCTTTGTTGAAGGGGGCTGACGAGAGGGGGATACGACTGTCTGTAGTAAGTTGTCATCGTTCTCTAGGATTTGTCCCGACACTTGGTGGGATCCCCGAGGATTCTTCTTCGTTAACTAATCCCGTCCCTGCCCGTGGGCCCTTTCTTACCAGCAGAGCGGGGTGGTTGCGGGGAGTGAGGGCGGGTCTCTGGAGGGATGGCGAGTAATAGTGGCCGAAGGTTTGTGCCTTTTTCTCGGCAGCGGGGTAGGTTCCTGTGTCTGAAGCCGTAGTTGCAAAAATTGCAGTTATCTTTGTAACTGCAGAGCTAGGAAGGCTGAAAATTCCAAAGGTAGGTTTGGAGTTTAGGTGGGGGTGACAGTTCGCCCTGGGCTGGAATTCCCAAATGACCTGTTGGTGCTGTGAACGTAGACCCCGAAGCCGTGTGTGTCACTGTAACTTGTTCGGGAGAGGGATGCTTACGCGGTGCATTGGAGTCCAGAGGCGTGACGGTTTCGGGAGGGGATGTTGCCTATGCTTTCTGAAGCGTCTCCTGTTCTTCCCCACCGGAGATGTCCTGTTCGGCTACTGTCTCCGAGAAGGCCTGGGCTTGGGCTTTTTCGATTTTTTGCCTGGTACGGCCGCGTCAGATTCTGAGCTAGTATCTATCCTAATCGGGGTGGAGATTTGGTCCAAAATAAACGAAACTGGCTTTCCTCGTCCCTCTTCGACAAACTCCGGTGTGATGAAGGGGGCTGAAGAAAGAACTCGGCGCCTATCCCGCCCACGGTCGTTTCTCGTTCTGTTCTTGTGTATCACCCTTCAATCGTCGGGTGTGAGGTCCTGGCACTCTGGTAAATGTTAAACTCGTCGCAGAGAGGTAAGCCACTGTTCCTCCGACAACGGTTGCAAATCGCGTGAGGATTACGTGCCGATGGGGTTAGCGCACAGTAAGAGCTTGAACGGTGAGCGCAAACTGGTCTCTGTCATATCTGAAAAACAAGCAGAAACAAGTAACTGTAAATGCTGTCAGTTAACACAGTTAGGTATGCAGTAACACTTAAGGTAACACTCCAAGCTTTATCTAATGACCAAGTGTTTCTAAACAACATCTCTTGCTGTCTCTGAACGATTCTGATGTTTTTAGTCGAAAGATATGCTTGCAGGCCTATTCTGGCCACCTCCCATGTGGCGAAACGGGACAGGGCCCAAAACGGGCCCAATTTTGGATGCCATTGTGGCATGATCCCAAAATGGTCCTATGCCCGTGGTCCTGTGACCAACTTGAGCTTGGTAGGGTGCGTTATGGTCCCATTATGGGTAATTGGCGTCAAAACGTCAGAAATGCCTAAAAAGCATTTCTTTCGCTTGGACCGCGATCAGAGGTATAAAATCTGCCTATATGCGATTGATCGGTCCCAGTTCCCAGTGATAGTTTAAGCAATGACTGGCCATTTCAGCGATGGAACAGTCAGCTGGATAAAACTTTGAGCCTCTGCAGGCAATACGTACTGTAAGGACTCGAAATAACAGCACGGCGATGTGTGCTGGAACCAGTACCTAAATCTCATCTCGATCTTGTAGCTTCTTGTGGAGAAGACAGGCACGCCTCCCGGGACTAAATAAAGGTGTCACCATAACGTGTTAACTCAGCAACTACCAGACCGAAGTACCAGTGCTGAAATCATTGCTTAGCGTGAGCTGATTTTATCCAAATTCAAAGAAGAGGCAAATTAGTTCTTTAGTATTGAAATAAACTACTTTAAAGCAAATTCGCACCTTTGACTAGTTCCCTTTTCCCTAAAAGTGCGGAGCACACAGAATGGAGTGTGTAAGTAACAAAGGGAATGACCTGTATCTCCAATGACGCAGTATCCCAGGATTCTCTCTTTCTGATTGGTCGATGGATGGAGGGTGTGGTATAGGTCCATTCTAACTGCAAAATAACGTTTCATTTCTATTGCGTGGTAAGACGCAATCAAAGGCAAACCCATCTAAATGTGGAGATAAGCAAATTCAAAGCTTTTGCGAAGTAAATTCATTGTGGCAGTTCAGAACGGCTCTGGCCCCATGTAAAAGTGGAGATCAGCGAATTCGGTTCTTTTGCTCGAACATTTGCGCACTCCTGAAATTCTCGTATTTTACGTCATCGTGTTGGTCTATTTTGGAAGTGGCGTGTCACGGCTACCACTTGCAGTGAGCCATAACGTGCTTAGGCTGGTTTGCTTATAAGTCCAGCGATTTTCGACTTTTTACTCTGGTTGTACTTTGATGGTGATTGGTCGCAACCACAAATCAACTTCTTACCTATGTTTTTGATACAACGATAAATGAACTTTGGATAAGCAATATTCTTTATGCGTTGCTTTTACTGGCGGAAACCGAAACGCAACTTTATACGACGTCTAATAAGCGTCTTTGGTGCAACGTTGAAGGATGTTTGGATAGTTGTCGAAAAATCCACGGTTGTGTTATCGCTAACCGGAAATGGTAGCAATGACAGGTCTCTTTGAAAAAAGGGCAAACTGAGGACTCAAAATACGAGAATTTCAACGCTGCGCAAGTTTTCCCCACCTACTTTTGAAAAATAATCATAAAAAGAGACATAGCACGTGTCCTGCCTTACCGGTTGACCAACGGGTGGGGGGGGGTGTGACTGATGGGTCACCACACTAGGATTAATTGTTACTGCCCTGACAGCGATTCTACACTGATATTTTCTCCACACCTGTTTCGACTTCCATTTGCAACGTTTACAGAGCATTGTTAGACATCGGCATCGATTTCTGTCAACGCCGGAAGGTAGATCCGGCCTCGGATGCGCCGTCCGTCAAACCCTGACAAGTAGTATACTAAGAGGTACTCGGATTTTTTCGGGTTGTCAGTAGGCGTTGATCAATAGTGAATGGAATGTGCGGATCCTATGACGTAATTATTTACTGGCTTTTGTAGATACTGTATCCCAAGCACAATGTCTCTGTGATATAAGAACGTGCTGTGTTGTTAATGTTGTTAAAATATAAGAAAAAAGTGTCTGGTTTGTATGCAGTGCTGAAAACAGAAATCGATGATTCTCAAACACTCCCCCTCTCTCCTGGGCACTGCAATTCATGTCGGCACTTCCATATCTAGTATAAACAAAATGAAAGTGAAGTACCGTGGTTATATCGTCGTCATCAGGCTCGTGGGATATATCAAGTAGATACTAAGCAGTACACGAGATCGGGCAACGTTCATTGTAAATAGTGTTTTCATTATACCTTCAGGGATAAACTGGTTTGAGCAATATCTGAGAAAAAAATAAAGAACGCGAGACATAAACAATAAGGCAATCGACGGTTGGAGACAGAGCGACTGGCCCCCTCCCCCTCCATCCCCGACATGGCGTCAAGAAGGAATTTTACAGACCTGGAGAACCGTCACAAGGACTGTCTTTGGGCATTTCGCATGGCGAATGAAGCTCTCGGAACGAACATTACGCATCAATGGGTAGCGAAACAGCTAAACCGGCCTCTACAGTGGGTTCGGGAAAACTGGACTAAAACAATAGTCCCACCCCAAGAAGGTATGTGTTTTTGTTTAAGCAGTGATGTAGATATGGTTATATGTTTAAGCATCCAGCATGGATTGATTTGATTTTAACCTTTAAAAACACACAACAGCCAGACGTTACGAAGACATCCTTATACGTGCAGATCAAAAATATAGATCCGGGTTGTGAGGAGGGTGGGAGACTCCACTTGCAGGTCACTGAGCTAGCTTATAAAATGAGTTTAACTTTTACACCCAAATGGCAAATTTTCGCATCGTTCGCATTTAGCAACTTAGTTTCAGTCTCCAAGTCTTAATCTTTCTGACCTACACACTTGACTTAAAAATCAGATGCAGCGAGTAATGAGCAATATGCCTTTGTTGGTGGAGCCAGATACCGTCATACCGAACGAGTGGCTAGTTATGACGTCAGCCCGTTCGCCGTCAATCATGTAAGTTCTCAGACATGTATGACGCTAATCAAGCCTAAATCTTTTGCTGTTTTTAAGAGGCGGGGTCACCGTCTGCTCGGGACCTCAGTACCACCAGTGGCACTGAGGACCCAAACTATTTTTTAATTCAAAATCCTAGATTAGGTTGTTTTTGAGCTGAAAGAAACGTTCAAAACCAAAAATCAATCTTACTTTCCGAAAAAAGTGAAGATGTGGTACTGAGGGCCCTGTGGTGGTACTGGGGACCCAAACTTTTTTTGCTTCAAAATGCTAGATTAAGTTGTTTTAAGCTGAAAGAGACGTTCAAAACCAAAAATCAATGCTTACTTTCAGAAAAAAAAGTAAAGTGGTGGTGCTGAGGACCCGGTGGTGGCACTGAGGCCCGGTGGTGGTACTGAGGACCCAAACTTTTGTTTTACTTCAAAATGCTAGATTAAGTTGTTTTAAGCTGAAAGAAACGTTCAAAATCAAAAATCAATGCTTACTTTCAGAAAAAAGTAAAGTGATGGTACTGAGGACCCGGTGGTGGCACTGAGGCCCGGTGGTGGTACTGAGAACCCAAACTTTTTTTTGCTTCAAAATGCTAGATTATGTTGTTTTAAGCTGAAAGAAACGCTCAAAACAAAAAATCAATGCTCACTTTCCGAAAAAAATTAAAGTCGTGGTACTGAGGACCCGGTGGTGATACTGAGGACCCAAACTCTTTTTGCTTCAAAATGCTAGGTTAGGGGGTTTTAAGCTGAAAGAAACGTAAAATACGTAATCTAAAATTAAAAATAATCGGGTCCTCAGTTCCACCACCTGGTCCTCAGGGCCACCACCGAATCCTCAGTACCATCGCCGGGTACTCACTACCACCATCGAGTCCTCACTACCACCACTGGGTCCTCACTACCACCACAGGGTCCTCATTACCACTACCGAATCCTCAGTACCACCAACCAAGCCTGAGGGTCACCAACAGGTCATCGATGCCACCACTTAGATTTTTTCGAAAAGTATGATTTTTGTTATTGTTATAATGGTTTATTTTCACTTTCAAACATGACAAATCTAACATGTAAAATGAAATCAAAGCAAGAATGTCCAGGGACATTGTGACCAACCGAGATCTAGTAAATCACGTATCAGTAGGCTTGTATGGTCACCAGAAAGTGGTCATATTGCTAAACACGGCTGCAGAAAAATCTTACAAATTTATGAAGGAATCCGCTCAAAATTGTGGGAGAAGAAGCATTTTACAAAATTGCTACTAAATATTTATAAATACCCCCCCCCCCCCCCATTTAGCCAATTTTTGGCAGATCGTCAAAAATAACTTTCCAAAAGCATACCGCCCAGTGAACCACTTTGCAAAATTTGAAGACAATTCGATCCAAACTGTAAGAAAAAACCGTTGGAAATATGCTTCCAAACAATTCAAAAATGCCCCTATTTGGCCAATTGTTGTCAGTCCCGATCGCGGGAGTAGAAGCATTTTCAAAATTAACACCCCAAAAATTTACAATGCCCCCCCCCCCAATTTACCCAATTTTCTTTATGATCGGTTTTTCAAGAGACAAAAGCTTGGTGAAAATTTATTCAAAATTAGTAGTTCATCCGATCAAAATATATGCCCTCCTTCTCACGCCAAAAAGATAAATTGCATTTTAGCCCCCCTCCCCCCCCCCCCCCTCCGATGCCAAAAAGAGAAACTTCGCATCTTTTTTTTTTTAATTTTATGAATAAACATATGTATTTTATGGAAAACAATTAAAAGATGCGCCCGATTTAGCCAATTTAGGCTAAATTGGCTAAAATGGAACATACTCGAAAAATGCACGTCTCAGTGCATCAACACCGAAAGGTGGAATGCATAAAAAGAGTGAACACTAGAAGAATACTAGAAGATAAAAGGTCCCATGCCAACCCTGACGGCGTCGCCTAACGGGATGGAAGGGAGGGGGCGGAAGAAGCAGTGATTTTAAGACACAATTAAAGATAGGGGCGGGTACGGGGCTGGGGCGGGGACGGGAAGTTGATATGAAAAATTTGTCGGGTCCTCAGTGCCACTGGGTCCTCAGTGCCACTTCGGGACCTCAGTACCACTAGTGACAACCCTTCATGGTTTTTAAGGTGGGAGAGCGGGTGTGATTTAATTTATAGCCATTTGTGAACTTTCCGCTGCATGAAAAATAGTAATCTTTGTTTATTTATTGGATGTTGGCCTCTGTGGTATTGATCCCACAGCTTATCTATGGACTTCAGCACCTACTTGTGGAGATTCAAATTTGAAGTTTCTGCGAAGTAAAAAATTAACCTCGACCCACTAGAATGAAATATGGTCTCCCAACAGCATCAATACAACTAGATTATCAGTCTTTAACAAATGTGATATTGCATGATAACTTAAGATCGCTATTTTAGCAACACACGAAAAAAAAGAGTTTAACAAGAGTTTAACGTTTACTCTTCAGATAATGCCAGAACCCATGATCTTCATTACGCAGCAGGAGAATGGAAAATTCCTGTTGAATAAAACTGTTGTGGCCCTATTACAAGAAAAGAGGGCCCTGTTCTCATGCATAGCGATAGCAGGAAAATACAGAACGGGCAAGTCCTTCCTCTTGAACCAACTAATGGAGTGTGACCGGGGTTTTGCTGTGGGGCATACCGTCCAAACGAAGACGAAGGGAATCTGGTTGTGGATGAAGCCACACCCAGAAAACCCATCGGACCTGCTGCTACTGCTAGATACTGAAGGTGAGATCTTTCTGTCAATGTTTCACTCCAGGCAGTACTCTGACAGTACTCTGACAGTACTCTGAAGCCTGCAAGCCACATTAAATAATTTAAACTTTAATCTCGCTAAAACTGTGGGAAGAATCGCAAATCCCCATTGTTTACTACCAGCCAACGGGTCCTCCATAGTTGGTTAAAATAACATAATAATTTAGTTACCCCGCCGCATCCGCTGGCTGTTGACTCGGCAATGATTTAATGCTACTGTTTGCAGGAACATCCGACGTGGAAAAGAGTGATGAAGAAAATGACACCAAATTACTTGCCCTGACGATCCTCCTCTGTAACACTATGGCACTAAACGTATGCAGTGTGTTAGACACCAACACGTTCCAACAGCTTGAGTATCCTTCCATTTAAGCCCAGTTACTCAAATCAGCAGGAGCGGTTTAGGGGTTTTTTTGTGGCATTACTGTGACCTTACTATTAAGATCGAGGTGAACAGCAGTTATGCGGTGTTCAAAAACTATCTGAAAGGGATGTAAAGTTGGACAGATGTCACAACCAGATCTGGTCGTTCATTGCTTACATATCGAGAAAGCGACATTCCTGAGATAACATGGCTGCCCCTCCATCACAGTACCCTTCACCCTTGGCTCGTCCCGAGCGTTAGAATATGTGCGTAGACACTTTTCATGTCCATTTCCCCAAAGTGTGGGAGAACTTTGATGTTTAAATCATCATTGTTTTTTTATTTTCTAAAAGATCTATCATGACTGTCATTTTCAGTGAGCGATAAAATATGATGCAACCAAATTTCGACGTCTGTTGAACGTTGCGACAAAGACGTTCCAAGCAGATAATTTGGTCGAAACGAAAAAGAATCAACTGCAACTTTTAAGAAAGATTGGAAATTGGTCACTGCACGTGACCACCTCAGATAGGCGTTAAATAGACGTCACATTCTTTATTATGATGAAATCAACACCATAAATCCAGCGGAGGACTTCAGTAAAATAAAACAGGGTAGATATTGCCTGCCGCATTTTTTACGTATGATAACAGCTAATCCGCCATTGTCATTAGTTTTTTTTTATTTTGCCCAACTGAAAAACAAAAAAAAAAAAAACATGTGATCACTTTCATTTTCAGTTTATTTACTCATATTTAGTGTAATAGTCATCGGGCTGAAATAGAAGCATCAATGTCCGATCAAGTAGTGCAAGCCGGAATCTATGGCTCACTTGCTGATCACATAGCACGTCATTCTTTTTTTTATATAGACCCGATATTTATTTTCCCATGCATGCAATAAGCAGCGGCGGATCCACGGTTTTATTTCTGGGGGGGGGGGGGGTAGTAGTATGAAAACGCCGGTTCTGGCTCAGTCAATCACTGTATACTATGCTTATAGCCACATGTGCAAATAGCCTATGACTACCTTATGTCAAAACTAGAAATAAAACTGGATCAAACGGTAAAATTTTCATTCAAATCGGTTGAACATGCTGAAAGTTATCTACTTTTCTCCAAAAATTACTAAAATATACATCATGCTTACAGTCACATGTGCAAATAGCCTGTGACTACTTTATGTCAAAGCTAGAAATAAAACTGAATCAAACGTTAAAATTCTCATTAAAATCGGTTGAACATGCTGAAAGTTATCTACTTTTTTTCTTAAAATTGCTAAAATATACATTAAGCTTACAGTCACATGTGCAAATAGCCTGTGACTACTTTTTGACAAAACTAGACAGAAAACTGAATCAGACGGTGAAATTTCCATTCAAATCGGTTAAACATAACAAAAGTGATCCACTTTTTAAAAAGTTACTAAAAATAAATTTTGTAAAATTTCCCCAGTCTAAAAATAGATATGAGGGAGGTGTGACGTCACGATGACTGACTGGTGATAGACAGAAAGTGGGTGGGACTTCATTGTCTTTATTGATTTCATTGGCTTTTCATTGGTCACGTGATTCATGACGTCACGATGATTGACAGGTGATAGACAGAAAGTGGGCGGGGTTTCATTGTCTTCATTGATTTCATTGGCTTTTCATTGGTCACGTGATTGATGACGTCACGATGATTGACTGAGCTAGAACCGGCGTTTTCATACTACTGGGAGTGTAATGGAGTAAAAAAGATGGCGGCACTCTATAAGTAGTGGAGAGGGGATGTGCGCTTGATCTGCCCCAGCCCCTCCCCTGGCTTCGCCAATTGCTAAGTGCACGTTTGCGATATCCGTTCCAGTCAGTCTGGTCATTATCGGCAGATATATTAGTTAGATCTTTCTTGTAGTGTTGATTTTACAACTTTGTATAACAATAACAACAACAATATTAACGCTAACCACGATTACGACGACGACGACGATGATGATGATGATGAAGATGATGATGATGATGATGATGATGATGCTGATGATGCTGATGATGATGATGATGATGATGATGATGATGATGATGATGATGATGATGATGATGATGATGATGATGATGATGATAATGATGATGGTGATGATGATGATGATCCATTCTGTATTTGCCTTAACGATCGTTTTTTTTCATCCAGCTAGGACAGATTTTGTGTTTGTGATTTTAGTGACGTGACCGAAAATAAAATACGGTTATTTTCTGACATTATAAATATTCGCGAATTGTCCGATTATTTTGTCTTTTCCTGAATTTGTTTAGAATTCTGACAGATTTTACAGAAATTATCCGAACAGAAAGTGGGAGAAGAAAAGAAGATGGCTCAGCCTACGGGAACTATTTTCCGCGCCTAGTCTTCCTACTGAGGGACTTCTCACTCGAAATGAAAATCAATGAGCGTCACGTGAGCGAAGATGAATACCTAGAGCATGCACTCACTGAAAAGCCCGGGCAAAGCAAAAAGCTGAAGGCCGTCAACGACACGAAGGATTGTATCAAGAGGTTTTTCCCAAACCGAACTTGCCGTACTTTGGTGAAACCGACTGAATGTGAAGAAGACTTGAAGCAGCTCGGAGAAAACAGGAATGTTGATTTAAAGCCGGCATTTATTCAGCAAATGGTAGAGTTGAGAAATCTATTGCTGAATGAAAGCTCTTTGTTTATGCTGGATGGATATCTGGTGTGGACAGATGGTAGGTTGATTCAAGTGGATGATACACCTTCGGGTTTGGAAAGAGGCAGAGGCCATTTTTACTGCATCTTAAGAAGAGAAAACCAAATTTAACGTTTCCTATTTTTCAAATATTGGAAAGGGTAAAATCATAAAAAAAACAGGCTCCTCTTGGCAACTCACGTCCACCTGGTCCATTACAGTATGCCGTTGGTGGGGTTTGATCAGTTTCTAACCCACTGCCATTTTTACACATAGTGTATATATATATATATATATATATATATATATATATATATATATATATATATATATATATATATATATATATATATATATATATATATATATCGTATATCAAGGCTGATTGGTTTCATATTATTACCAAATTTAGCCTCTATTATAAAGAGAGTGAGTATTTTATTTTATTACTCATTCCAGATTTTGTACACATTGCTACGGAATACGTTACCGCATTAAACAATAGAAAGATGCCTTGTATTCAGTCAGCGGCCACCCGCTTGAAAACCGTTCGCCAAGATGAAATCATCCAAGAAATGACTAAGGCCTACAATACATTGATGTGTGAGTATGCAGGCGACCCAGTGGAAGAGTATGTGCTGAGAGATCTACACGGAAGGGCGTACCAGAGGGCGCTGTCACGGGCCACCTCCGACAGGTTGTTTGAGGGTGATGATGTTGCCAGGGCTAAAGCTGAGGTACTTAACATTCAAGTATTGAAATCCTTTCGTTAGTACACCCACAATGTTCTTTGATATGCCATTTGTGATACAGAACTGACGCCTTGTAGGTGTGCGTGTTCCCTGTGACTGTTGCTCTGGTTTGTTTAGTTTCCAAAAGTAAATACACAGTTAATTTAAGAAATGATAATAAAATTGTTCGAGGGGGATGATGACTGGTTTGACCCACAGGAAGCTCTCAACAGCAGTTACAAGGAATTTGTGGCAAAACACAAAGAAGAACGAACCAGTATCTGTAAGCAATTGCTACAAGCCTGCTTCGCCGAGGTCAACGAACACATCAAAGGTGATATTTCTGTTCATCCTCTGTCGATAGGGCAACTTCCTGAATCCCGGAAAATCTCCCCTACCCCGCTAAAAACGCGCCCCGAAAAAATCCCCCACAACTGCGAATTGCAGATTTTTCCAATGCCCGGAAAAATGCCTTGAATAAAACTCAATTCATTTAGCGAATAATTGCGAAATAAAGAAAATAAACAGAATAGAAGTGCTTTGATTGAATTAATTCTTATTTCATTGAAATACCTGCCCGCATTTCGAAGTCGAAAACTACAATTTAGCCCTTTGCTGAAGTATAGTCATTACAAAGTAAGCGTAATTAAGTTTAATCATATGCTGCGCAAAATTTCTTCGATTAACACGGAGTGCATTAAATAACTACCATCTCCAAGATGTGCCTAAAGTACTCACTATGAATGAAACGTTCAGGGAGCATTTGACCACAGTTCCGAAAATGCAGGGCATTATTTTGGGGCGGTTTTTTTTTCGAGCGGGCCATTTCCGCGCGATCCACCTCTCGAATACGACATTTTTTCTCATTTCCCGTAATTCACTTCCACGTTAAAAATGTCTGGAGGATAATTTATATTTTCTGGGTGAAAACGGTAGCTTTAAAAAAAGTCGTACAATTGTCTAACGCTTTACGCTGACCTAAAGTAACAACCTGTTGTATGGTGTTTATTTAAATCTTTCTGCGACAATTTTAAAAGAAAACCACTACACAAATCACGGCGAGGGCTTTCATAAGTACGAAACGGACATTGAAAGTGCGAAGGAAACGTACGCTATCATCACCCAAGGAGGCCCCATATCGCAACACGTGCTGACTGAACACATGCGACTTCGAGAGGGAGAGAGAGCAGCCATTAGAAACGCCGCAGAGGTAAGGGTTTTGGGCCAAGCTTCTAGCAGCACTTCAGGCTTGCACATCGGGATGTGCAGTCGGAATTGGTCGATTTTTAAGTTAAATGTTTAAGAAATTGGTCGGCGGATTTACGAACGACTGTCGTTTTGTATCAGGGAAATTATTTAATTGATTATTTGAAAGTGAAACCGGGGAATATAACGACTATTCTTCACAATACAAGAACGGGAACTATCAAAGTCCTGCTGGGAATGGTCCTTTTCTTGAGTCATCCTGTCTCGCAGTTCCCCTGTACAAATGGTGTTTTATTTTCGTTAAAAGTTCTTTCACGAGTAAAAGCGTAATCATTCACTTTTATACTAGGACAAAATTTTCTCATTGTATTTCGAATAGTCCTGGACTAGATCTAAGCCAAGCCTCATTTAAGTTTTGCTCACAGGTACCAACCATACCAAAGTTACTAGTGGTGATTTCAACGTCAGTTTTAAGCTCTGGAATCGCTTTTCTCCACTATTATACGGAACTAGAAAGTTGAGCAGGAGTACCCGGTGTTGAGAGCCAAGCCGAAAAATTTTTCAAAGAACTCCGCGTTTACTCATAAAGGAACCTTGGCAGGATCGATTGCCGGGAACGCATAAAGCACTTCGTCCCTGGCCAAGCAGGTCAATGCATCGATCGCACAAGCCTGAGAGTCGGGGTTTGGGGATACAGACCTGGTGAGCTTGGTCGCCATCGAGTTCGCAACAGGTTCAGCGTCGGGGTCCCCACAGGGATTGATCTGTTACCAAGTTGAATGCACGGGTTGACAGACAATACTCCGTGTCTATGACTTGGCCCTCTCTATACGTGTTGTCTGCTAACAGGTTCAACCACCCTGTAAAGTGACGGAAAATAAGTGGAACCCTTCCCGACTCAGCAGCATTCTGCTGCTGGCTCAGCAGGAAAGGCCACCTATCATGGAGGCTGGCCACTTATCATGTAGACCACCGATCAAAGAGACAGGGTACGACCTCGCTTGTTTAGGTAAGCTACCACCGTAGAGTTGTCTAAATGAAACTCTACCTGTCTGCCTTTCAGTTGGTGCTTTCGCTTGGTTTGCATGGAGCTCCAACCAGTATATATATATCAACTCTTCATACGTTCTCACCATGATGCTTGCCATATGTTACCTTGGAAATGCATTCCCCACCTGACACAGACGCATCGATCTGTATCGCTAACTCTGGGTGGGGTTTTCGATAAGAGCATCCCTTCGCAAGAGAGCCTGTGTTCCCAGTTGCTCCCAAGCATCAGAGAAGAGAGTCAATCTTGGATCGACTTATTTCTGATCCGGGCTTGATTTCTCGGATTGCTAATCGGATCTTTTCTTGGCGCTCTGAGTTGGAGAAGCCCACGTTAGACTTAAATCCCATTTCTCCCCCAAAACACCATAACCTGCTTCGGATCCAGCTCTGACTTGGCGGGACTGACAAAGAGACCCATTCGTATAGCTTGCTTCATCAAAACCTCTGTCTAATGACTCACTGTCTCTCGCTCGAAGTGAGCTAAGAGCCAGTGGTTGAGGTATTGGAACACCAATATACTTCTAACATAGACCCACGCCTTGAGAACTTTCATGGTCTTTGTGAAAACGAAAGATTCCGTGGAGAGATAGAAGTTGAGTGCCAGAAATCAATATTTCTTTCCCCCACCAGGATCACAAGTACTTCTTTGCTGATGGATGAATGGGGACCGTGTAGGTATGCATCAGACAGGTCGATGGACGCACCGATATACCTTCGCCTCAGCTGTATCCAACTGAAACAAGGTCACGTGGAGGAATTGATTAGGGTTTACAGAATGAAGACCAAACGCTACCTCCTGATCTCGTATTAACCAGAAAACCTTGAAGAAAATTTTTTGTGGCATCTACTCACCGGGTTCCCTTATTCACAAAGTCTTCTAAAATGTCCTGAAGTTTTTGGTGCTTTTCTGAGTCTTGGTCGTAGGACACAAGTTGCCAGGAACTTGTCTGTGGCAGGATATGGGTTTTTTTTCTGAAGCTGCGGTTCGCGCTTGAAAGCTAGTAAGTGACCTTCTCAGAGTCAACTCACTGTGGTCTTTGGGGCATTCATCTTGCTCCAAGCTGGCCAGAACTTGCCTAGTTTACCTTCTACGAGTAAGGATACACTGAAGGACCGGACAAGCCCTTGTTCTTGAAGCCCAATTTGAAAAAGTATCGCTTAAAGACAGATATTCGTCACTAAGGGATGCTTTGGTTGGTTGCTACTTGCACTGCTTCCGGTATTGTCTTTCCGTTGCCGGAGAGCTTGGGCTGCTTTGGTGGAGAACCCTTCGCCCTGCTGGATCCATACCTGTTGTAGTGTGACTGCTGTGGGCGCTTGCGTTTCTCAAGTCGCGAGAAGGGGTGTGTTGCCCTGGCCATGAGATCCATGTTTTTGAGACAAAGCCTTGCTGTCTTGGTTGGCACTTTCTGTTTTCCTTTTTTGTAACAGTTTTTGTGGCCCAGGATAGGGGTATGGCGAAGCCTATCACACTTGAACAACAATGTTGTAAAAAGGCATCGCGTCGCAGAAAAACAATGAAAGTGGTGAGGTACTTTGCTAGCTTAGCAACATCTCCAGTTGCTAACGCAAGACACTCCCAAGAGCTTCGTGGCCACGGGTTCGGTCGGGTGAAGATCGTCCAGCCGAGTCTTCAGGACTCTCAGCGTGTGATCTTAGAACGATGTTGTATTCCGGGTGTGTCTTGCCAGACCTTGGCGTCCCCCTGTATCAGTGAGATTCCCGAGTCACTGCGAACGAATGATATCCACACTGTACGTTGTTTGATTGCTCCAGGGTTAAAAGATTATCGATAGAAAGGTACGGGTCTTGTGTAAACGGGAATGAAACCAGCTCTTGCTGGCTTCTATTCACGATGATCACACCCTCACTCGTGTTCAAAGCAATGGCACAGTCGTGTTTCCGGATTTACGGCCTGAGACATCACCCGTATTGGTGGGTCGTCTTTCCCTCTCTTTCATTGGCGATCCGCACTCGACGGCTGCTAGTCCGGCAATTTCTTGGATCGCATCCCGCAAGTACCTCTTCGTGAACGACCGCTGTAACCGACGCACCTGCCTGCTGCTGCTGCTGGGTCTTTTGTACAGACGCTGACCTTCGGGGAGAGATTAGGTTCGACCTCTTGTATCGGGAGCTGTACAGAGATCAAGAAACTGTTTGTAGAGTCGTCTTTGGAATCACTTCAGCTCCGGAAAACCCTATTCGATCGCCGCTGCTCTGCTTGAACATTTCCAAGCCTGTAGTTGGGTGCAAATGGCTCTTTCTTGGAATCAAGGACAGCGCAGACATGTGTAACGGGGCGAGCTCCTTGTCTTTCTGGCGGCGTTGTGATAGAAAGACTTGAAAAGATTGGGTATCCCTGAAGACTCACCCTCGCTGACTACATCGCTTCTGACACACGTTTGGCCTCAGTCACTTTCAGGAAAGACCTGGGTTCTGCGCGTGGTGTGGACACCCCTTGTTAGAGAGTTTAGCCTACTGCAACTCCTGGATTTGCCTCTGGAGATGCGATTGCATGGAAATAAATGCTGAGTAAGTCAGTTTGAGAAAATCCTGGAACATCGAACGCCTGCGACGGAGACGCATCTGGACAGGGAAGCAGGTACCCAACTCCCCTACACGGCTGACAAAACATTCACCAGACTCTGCATGGGTGATTATCACATCCTCCTTGACCTAGAAGATTGGTGCGGGCCACACAAATTCACCTTCCTGAGAGTCGGTTTTTCCGTGTCTTGATGTAACGCTGTTCGGACCTGATCTATGATAGTGTTTTCTCCATGTTGTGGTGTAACACTGTCCTTTTCTATAATAAGAGCGTTCACTGCTCTCTTGAAGTCCAGTCCTGCCACTGTTTTAGACGTCACTGTCGGTTTCAGTTTCTGAGAATTCTTGGCCCTGTCCACTTTTCTGCCTTGGGCATAATGTTTAGAGACTTACCGACTCTAAGTCTCTTACCTTACTTAACGACTTACCTTGCGTCTCTTAATGTTTTTTGTTCTCGACTCATTCAATTCGTCCCAGTGCTGGGAAATAAGTTCTGACAATCTGAGCACGTGTCTAGTGGGTCACATAATGGTATATCACAATCTCTCCTTCACCTATTGCAGAGCGAGTGCCGGTTTATGACCGAGGACGGACGAATGTAGGAAGTCTTGGTCTTGCCGTTTTGAATACTGGCTTCTGTCATCTCTGAAATAAAAGAGAATGAAAAGTGTATAAGTAATTAGTCTGTAAAGTACAAAACTTTGTACATCTATACCGTAAAAGGCTATCTGCAGCTTAATGGTTTGTACTTGGTGATACCTGGCCTGTGTGAACTTAGGAGCGACACAGTGCGGAGCAAGACACTCCAAGGCTTGGTACTCAGTACTGGGCACGTAGACTAGGGCTGAGGTTGGGTACGCAGTCGTAACCCAGCACTGAGCTAAAGCCAAGACTCAGGAACCTAGCAAGTACCTTATACCAAAATCGAACCAAGCCTTGCTATGTACTGGTACCAATGATTCTTATTGACTTAGATCTTGGCAGGGACTATTCGATCCACAATGAGAAAATTTTGCACCATAATGCCTTAGTTATAAGAGTTCTTTTTGGCAAACCTGTATAAAAGTGGGGAATTAAGAGTTTCTGCAAAGCACAGGGGTATTTTACGTGTGACTCAATAGGAGAAAAAATTGCGATGGAAATTCTTAAAATTTTGTATTGTTATTTTCTCATCTAAAAGAACTCCCACTCCCGAGAAACTGAACCGTAAAAGCTCTTTCTGATGCCGAATTTCCTTCCAAATAGTTTTTGAATAAATCGTCGGTTTCTTTTCGGCATCATCTTGGTCGAATTTCAAACGCCAAAATGTGGCATGATATCGACGTCATTTGGATGCCAGAAGTATGTTCGTGTGCGCAGATACTTAGTAAAGTATCACACAGCTAATTCCAACATGGTATTTTGTGGCGACTTTTAAGATGTCTGTGCTCATTGATACGGCTTACAAAGAAGACAGTTTCACGCCGAAACTAATATGAGTTTTTAATATACGTGTGTATCTGTGTGAAATTGTATGCAATGAGCAAAGTTTATGCTTCATCAACTTGGATCAAAGTATTCTGTCAAACTTTATGTCTCGTATCTAATTAGTGAGTAGTGTTTTGATGTTAACGGATTTGTACTTCTGTTTTAGGTGGCTGGAGAAAAGGAGGAACAACTGCGGCTTGCTAAAATGAGACTTCAGGAAGAGCAAGCTCGAAGCAGCCAATTGGAGGAGGAAAGTAACGAACGCCTCATCAAAGAACTGGAACGCGAACGCCAAACATACGAGACTACACTTAGTGAAATTCATGTGAAATTCCTTGTTGAAAATGAAAGAATGCAAGAGCTTCTAAGGGAAAGTGTGGAAAAAATTCAGAATATGAGACAAGAAGGAGAAGATAAAATGGAAGAAATTGAAAACGTTGTCCGTGAGATGAACCAAGAAGCAAGAAGACTTCGTCAAGCAGCGAATAACTTCGGAAATTAGTAGCGCAGTTCGGGAAATGGGAGGAAAATGTCCGGGGTGGGGAGAGGGGAGTCAGATATGACGCGTAAGCACTGAAAGGGGTTGAGGCCAGCAGCTTTATTTACAAAAGTTAACTGCACAATTATCCAGTGAATATTCCAACGTCGATTCAACGTCGTTTCGAGGTGGCGACTTCGACCCGACCAAAACACAACATTAAGTCTGGTTGTATTTGGATGGACGCGACCTTAGACGCAACGTCTGAGCAACGTCTTTGACTCAACATTGTTGAATAGACGTCGGAAAATGAACATCTATCCGACATCGTAAAGAAGAAGAGGCTTCCATAAAGAACCAAAACACGTCGGTGGTAGCGTCTATCCAAGCAATGTTTTCTTGGTAACTGTTCTCCAAAAAACGACAATTTCATTCATCTAGCCGTATCACACGAACACTTTTTAGGTCGCTTATTTTGTTAAGCAGGCCAGTTGATTAACTAGACCGATTTCGCTACCGAGTATCAGAATTTACAGCGGGGAGCACAAGATTATCATATGATAGCTTAGAAGTATAGAACTATGCTAAAAGTAATGTCACCATGCATGAACAAATATTAAAAAATAAAAACCTAAACATTTACTTTCCCCCACCTTAACTATTCTCATACCGAATTTCAAGAATTTGTAGAAGGAGATATGTTTCTAGCAAACGAGCTTTCGTTTCGCCAAATTGTGAAAAATTGCTGAATTACCCAAGTAAAACAATATCTCCCCTACCTCAAAAAAACATAAAAGTCAAACAAAAACAAAAAAAAACAAACAAAAATATACCCAGACTCACGGACACACGCACAGGAGTAGGCTATAAGTGCACAAAAATTTATCCCGCTCTAGTGAAACCTTCAAGAGCAGTAGCATACAATCAAAATTAAGAGACGGATGGCGAAGTGGGAAACAACTAAAAGTCAGCTCTACAATGCCGACTTTATCTTAAACGATAAAAATGAAATGTACAGCTTTATAAAAGCAAAAGTTGCGAACAGTATATTATGATTGTATGGGGCCACTGTTTATGGCTTTTTTCTCTTTACTAGTCCGTTATTTTGTCTTTACTACTCCTCTGAATATACAGACCCCTAATTTTGCACTTTTTTGTAGTACTTGATGTGAAGTTGTGCACCCAACTGTTTGCTTTCGCCTTTGTTTTCATTTCCAGGATCAAATTCCAAAGCAGAAAACCGATTTCGTAATTAAGAAAGCCAATGTCTAAGGGTTGCAGCAGCACCAACCGGCGAATTACTTCCACCGGTAATTCACCCTCGGGCAAATCACCCACCGGGAGATCACCTGTTTCCCATTTGAACAAGCGTGCCGCATCAACCAACAGTCACGCTGTGCATTACATCAATTTTGTGTGCCTTGTGCATACGCCAGATACGATGTCTTGTTTTGTCTGCAAAAGAAAAGCAAACCAAAAGAATTTATGCAGACATCGAAAGACAGACTTTTGAAAAAATGTCTGGGTCACAACCAATACAATACCAAAAATAGACAAAAAACACTCACAGGAAATTTAAACCTGGTTCTAGTGACGACCGGTTGAAATCTGAAAATTGAAAATTGACCAAAATAAGCCAAATCACTTGAAACTTGAAACTATTTGTTAAAGCTTTTAATAAATTTTTAAAATAGCATACGGGCTGTTAAAACCCGGTTGCTGTTAGGTGCAAGAGAATTTTGACATTTAGACGAAATCTCTCTATCATTTCTTTCATTTTTACCCGGTTATTGTTATTAGAAACGTAGTATTTTTGCTCACTTTTATGGGAACGTCCAAAGTGTGATTTGTCTTATTAGGACATAAAGTATGGGATATTCAGTTTTTTATTCCCTACTTTAAGACATAATCATGAAAATTAAATTCACGCATATTCTGTGATAACCGATGACTCAAAGAGAACTTTGACGGAGCGATGTTTATTATTTTTTAGGACTGTCGCTGTATAGATAGTGATGTGATCAATATTTTCACGATGTTTTATATCACTCTGTCGAAATCTAAATAAGCTGGTAGGTTTGGACTTCAACAGCAAAATTTCAGTGTCCATTTTTGCATATAACATAATAATGATTTTCTTAAAAAATTGAGAAGGACCAACTACACATGTTACACATGTCCCTGCTAAATTTGGTCGTCCTAGCCCCTACGTCTCAGAGGAGTTATGGTTATGGCGGATATGGTTATGGCGGAAAACAAGTAATACGGAAACATTTGACCGAATCGCACGAATCTCCATAGTAAACTATGGGGATCGAAAATTCCTAAATACAATCAGGCCGCGAAGTTTTCAAAATCTACTCGAAAGGAGAAAATGATTTAGAAAGATTATTTTTTGGCTAAGTGTTTAACATTTCGGCTTTGAGAAAAAGGAAATCGTTAATTATTATTATTATTATTATTATTATTATTATTATTATTATTATTATTATTATTATTATTATTATTATTATTATTATTATTATTATTATTATTATTATTATTATTATTATTATTTAACATATTTATATAGCGCCTAATATATATAATCTCTAAGCGCTTTACAATACTGCGAAAAGAATATTATGATAATACTGATGAATAAATAAATAAAATTAGATATGCTAGAAGAGTGAAACTGTACTAAAAACCCATAATCACTAGACAAAACTTGTAATGATAAATATACTGAATTAAGCAATCAAGTATACGCTTTTCTAAAATGATATGTTTTAAGTGCTTTTTTAAAGATGCCATTGAGTTAATACTGTAGGTAAAGAGTTCCACAAACGTGGAGCACAGTTCCTAAACGCACGATCACCAAATTTACTGTAAGTTCGGAACTCGATGAGTTGAAACTGGTAGTCCGATCGTGTAGTCCTATGTGCTGGACGCCAAGAGAGGAGTTCGGTAAGGTATTCTGGTGCTCTGTCGCAAAGTCAGTTATGTCTGAATATAAGAATTTTAAATTCTATCCGTTGCTCGATAGGAAGCCAATGTAACGATTGTAACAGGGGAAAAGCGTCTTCGTACTTGGACACACGTTGGACAAGTCTGGCTGCAGACAGATTGAAGGCGGTTCAATAAGGAACGATTTATACCAAATAACAAGCTATTTGAAAAGTCCAATCTTGAAATAACGTATGTGTTTTGGTAGCAAATGGCGTGAGATATAGACGTATCCGGTTGATAATTTTATGAAATACATACTGCTTTTAATTTTTCTGAGATAAATCTTTCCATAGACACATAGGTGTCGAAAAATGCACCTAGGTTCTTCACGCAGTCACTTGAGTTAATTGCTTACTTCACGGGTCTAGCGGCCGTCAGCCCAATAACAACGTTGGAGCTAACCCTTTGGATATACAGTAAAACCTACATACACCGGACAACGGGGGGGACTGGCGGATTTTGTCCGGTATATAGAGGTGTATGGTATTTCAGGGGTCGTGTAAACCAATGGGGAAAAATTCTTGTTTGGTATTTCACAGTTTGTCCAGAATGAGGTTTTACTGTATACAGCAGCAAGCAGCAGGGCTCAATAACTAAACGGTGTTGTGGGTGTACTGCTATCTGCGTGCAACATATTATCTGGATGTATAACGGTTCATTAATACTGGGTTTTATTAGGTATTGGTATCAGGAGCTTTACCAAGGTATTTAACTTCAATTCCTTGTAATTGTAAACTTTCTGTATCAAATGAAATTAACATTAGAAGTAATAAAATAAAATGATATAATGATGTCATAATGACGCCGTAGCTGATTATTTGCGAAAAAGTAGTCTCAAAACGTATAAACTCTCAAGCTGCAAGTTCGACCATTTTCGAGATATTTGACTTTATGACGCCCTAAGACGGCGATGGCGACGTCATAGATCAAAGAAATTATAAGGAGGATCAAGGTGCTATGGTCATATGTAAGTGTGCCAAGTTTCATTTCCCCAGCTCCAGCCCTTTCGGAGGAGATGCGTAGAAACCGACGAAAACTGGAAAGAAAAAAAAAGCAAAAACAAAGAGGAAAACTAAACCTTTTTCGCTACCGTATCCCAAAATGGCACTTGAAATCATAAAAATTAAAAATACTGAATAAGCCTATGTTAAAAATAACGTCAGTTCACTGAAACTCTATGACACATGGCTTTTGACATGTTGTCTCCCAGTAAACATTCCCACTTCGATATAACGTTTATGGTTACAATGTTGACCCAACCAGACTGAAGCATTAAAACTTCTTGCATTTGGTCGCAACAATATAATAATGTCTAATCAAAGTCTTTGATACAATATTGATTATACTTTGGCTAAGCAGCGTTGTTAAATTGCAACTAAAAATTAAAAATACTGAATAAGCCTATGTTAAAAATAACGTCAGTTCACTGAAACTCTATGACACATGGCTTTTGACATGTTGTCTCCCAGTAAACATTCCCACTTCGATATAACGTTTATGGTTACAATGTTGACCCAACCAGACTGAAGCATTAAAACTTCTTGCATTTGGTCGCAACAATATAATAATGTCTAATCAAAGTCTTTGATACAATATTGATTATACTTTGGCTAAGCAGCGTTGTTAAATTGCAACTAAAAATTAAAAATACTGAATAAGCCTATGTTAAAAATAACGTCAGTTCACTGAAACTCTATGACACATGGCTTTTGACATGTTGTCTCCCAGTAAACATTCCCACTTCGATATAACGTTTATGGTTACAATGTTGACCCAACCAGACTGAAGCATTAAGACTTCTTGCATTTGGTCGCAACCATATAATAATGTCTTTGATACAATATTGATTATGCTTTGGCTAAGCAGCGTTGTTAAATTGCAACTAAGCCACAATTCTCCAGCGTCTAATCAACTCCTTCAGTGCAATGATGGATAAGATGATGTTGGTAAATTGGCGTTATATAGACGCCATCAATACACTATCAGGATAGCAATCCATTGGCAACGTTTATTTGACGCCAAATTATCTCGCCTATCTAGCTTCGGCAGCTAGATGTTGTTTCAATATCCACAGTCAACCAAAAGCCGACGTTGACGTTGTAACATCAAAATATTCACAGGAATTATAAAATTGCTATAATATCATAACTATTGAGGTGACGCCATGCAGTAGCATTCTTGCAACAAATGGAAGATTACCTCTTCTCTTTGAAGAGGCTTTATTTTCTAGCGAATTGTTTTCTCGACTTGAGTCGAAGTTCTAAAATTAAAAAAAAACACAGAAGAAAGGAAATATTGAACTTCCAGTTTTAAAATAAATCTTACATCTCTTTAGAAAAAAATGAAAACAAAATAAATAAGAAAATAAACATTAAAATATAAGATAGCTGGTTAATCAAATATTTTTAATTTGTAATAATTAAAAATACGAATACTATTTCTGTACATAAAATCAACTTTGTTGCATTCTTGTTACTTTGTGTTATTACCTTGGCAGCTGACAAGATGTATTGCAAACGTATAAGCAAACATCGCTTGCATCATGAAGTACAGGGAAACTCCGGAATATTATATCGACGGAACTGTCGAAAAGGCGTTATAATTTGGAGGTAGTTTCTTGTTTGGGGTAGGGTGAGTAGAACATTAAGGACTTTTTAGGGGTACGAATAATTCTATCTTATCCTAATCCTATTTATTGAATGCGTGAGGAAACTAAACAACAATTACCTGCCTTTGAACAAATTATTGCAATTTTTCAGCAAAACAGATACACTGGATAGCACATAAATATTCCGTATGAATCTGGTAATGCAGCAAATTAATTTAATCACGATGAGTTGTTAAAAAATCAATATCCCACCATCGCCTTAAATGCCGTTAAAAACTCGGGATTTCTTTTTGAGCGCTCTGTGATTTTCACTTTTTCTTATTCCGAACTTCTCTGCTGAATTTCTTTAACTGTCAGTTTTGCTCAATTTTATTACTTCAGTTTTATCGTGGAAAGAAATTCCATTTTTTTTTGTTTTCGCCTGATATGTTTTCATTTTTATTGCAAACCTTAATTTCAATTGATATCTGACAGAAAAACAGCGGTCTTGTATACACCCAAAACATGACTGCGTCACAAAAACAAGCTCATAGCATCAAGGTGTTGTTCTATTTGCATTACCCCGTCATCCGCAGCTAGGGATCGTGTACTCAGTAAAAAGTAAAACATTAAACATATACAGTAAAACCTGCCATAAGGATGTCCTGCATATTAGGGATACCTGAGAATTAGGGGCAGTTCATGCCAGACTTTTTTAAAATCCATTGACTTTCATACTAACAAAACCTGTATAGTAAGGACACCTGTTTATTAAGGACTAGGGAAGGCATTTTTGCCCGCCAGGGTGTCTGTGGGAAAAGGGAGCAATTATGGCCGAGAAATCGAAGTGAAGCCTTCTTTTTCTTCCCCAAGTTCTGGAGGAGCACTTAATTCCATCATCGGAATCAATGAATTCAGGCAAGTATGGCGTGAATGCATTATCTCTATTATCCCGACTTTTAGCCGAGCGATATTTAGCGACATTTATTGGAGGGATATTTAGCCGAGCATCATTTATAGAAAATTCGGCAATATCTTATATCTTAACAAATGAAAAAAGACAATTTATAATCGTGATAATTTTTTATGTGTTAAAAGGTTGTTCAGCGCTGAGGCCATCAATCACGCCAGCACCAATACACTAGATACAGTGATGGCTAACGCATGGCTTCAATAACAACTTTATTTTGGTTCTTAAAAGTGTCTATGCGTGTGAGCTGTAACCGGGGAGCTGTATTTGTTTCACTTTTTCAAACTAACTTAATTATTTCAAATGTAAACGAAGGACCTTTGCATAACTTGTGAAGCATGCTTCATAGGAAGTGCCAAGAAAAAATCCAAGGGTGACCCAAGGGTGGGGGTGGGGGTGGCCATACTATGATTGACGGCGATTCCAAATAACGTTTCTGATGTATAAACAACGCCGCTTTCCCGAGACCTATACAGCGTCGGGATATAGACGTTTCGACTTCTGTTTGCAACACAATGTTTATTAAACGTCGGATAATCCACCGTAAGAAGGTAGACGTAGTTTCGACTTCCATAACCTGAATATTATGTCATTGTTCGAAACGGTTTGTTTCAAGCCGTTTTGTGCTCCAAATCAAAATGCTAGAATGTTTTTTGTCGAAGCCAGTTACATGTTAGGATCAAATTTAGTGAGTTAAAACAAATTTGGTCCATGGGGTACTTTTTTAAAGTTATAACTAGATAATTTGTGGTCCTTTTGCCAAGTTTAAGTGTTGGTTTAGTTCCTATTACCGGTAGTATGCGTTTTAGTTTGCCTTTCGCTTTTCGCCCTCTTAGAAATGAGTGAAAAATAAAATTGGTCTTTTCAAGGTTCTGGGATTAGAGCAAATATTTGCAAATCAGAATCGCGGAAATTACGTCACGTGATCTATGATGTGTTACATTGGTGTAAATACTCACTGAATCGTCACGTCTTGAGAGTCAGCTGTTCGGGTAATGAGTTGTTGTCGCGTGTGTGAGGACGACCGAGAGTATACGAACGTTCTTGTTAAATAAATGAAGAAACTAAAGGCAGTGTTTTCCTTCTTGTATTCATTGGCCACGTAAAAAAATGGGGTTTGTGGTCATTAGAATCAGCTGAGCGGAATCAACAAACAGTACGGGCGAACGCCAGTTTTGTTAACGCAAGACTTTACATCAGAACGTTGTATTTTCGTTTAATAGGTAACGTCAAAACGACGATAAACGTCTTGCCATATTACTCGAAACCTAGCCGGTTTCCCTTACAGGTGGCTCATTGCAGGGGTGGCATATGAGAAGGTGTTTCACGGCTCGGCGTATTATAAACGGTTCATGGTGGGGTGGCGTATCAAAGGCGGTTCACCGCGGAGCGACGTATGACGTATGTGGCGAGACATGAGAGGAGGTTCACGGCGAAGCGACGTATGACGTATGCATGTGGCGAGACATGAGAGGAAGTTCATGGCGGGCTGGAGTTTGACAGGCGATTTTCATGGTGGGTCGAGGTACGACAAGCTGTTCACGCTAAGGTGGCCTCTAACAAGAGGTTCATGGTGAGGCGGTACATGACAAGCGGTACATAACAAGTGCATCCTATGAAATCAGGTGTGCATACTACTGAAATAATGTTCCAGTTTAGTCACTTTTACAAGAAGTAGAGTTGTTAACACGCCGACGCTTAAATTTATATGCACAGTTTGGACGATTGTCCAAACTGTGCAAATAAACGCTTATTTATTTGAATTGTTTGACCGAATCTGCGACATCTCGCATCTGGATATCTCGCATCCGACAACTCGCATCTGTACATGTCGCATTCAAATGAAAAAATAGACATCTCGCATCCGTAATTTTTTGCTTGATTTATCATTGTGTTTTGATGATGAGGAGGGAGGGGCGGGTTTGGGGGAGGTAAGTCGTAATATTTTTATTTAACGTAAGTTGACACTGTAATTTACTACGATTTATCATGGTTTTTTGCGTGGTGTATATGAAACCATCGAGACAAAGCTTAGGTTTGCCCCGAATACTTTCCATGAATTTAATTCTAGTTTTACCATTCAATAGCAAAACCCATGATTTTAGACTTCAATACCTTCCCTTTATAGACCCTACCTTAAGAGATATGGATTCGTGATTAGACTTTACCCGCCAAATTTTCGAACCTGTGCACGTTTCCCTTCCAAACCGTGGGATTAGTGGATGTGAATTCATTCTTAATCCTAATTAATTCTTAATACTAAGCGTTCGAACGCTTGTGAAAACTACTGCACTGCTGATATTAAAGCGTTCTTGCTTTTCAGTGCCTCTTTCAGGGAATTAGCACATGTGGATTCACGCTGCACCGAACGTTGAACTACTCACTGTGGCATTCACTGAGTATAAATGTAACTCTTGAATTACTCCATAAACTGAACTGAGTTTTTTTCAGTTAATTTACTCAAATAACTTACTTTTTGGAAATCCTTGTTAATACCCTTGAAGAGTGACACAAAATCTCGTTAATAGCTTATTTTTTGTACATTGAAATATTCCCAAACACAGTGTTAAAGCAGACCATAATCACGGATACGAGATGTCCACTTTTTTCATTTGGATGCGAGATGACCAGATGCGAGATGTCTGGATACCGTTTGACCAATTGAGCTTGGGAGAGTTAAAATCCTTATCATATACACTCTTTATATACATTCTTTATATTCCGTCTGTTTGAACAAACATTGTGTATATGTGCTCATTAAACGAATCAAATGGACATTAATGGTCTTGATACCCTGGAGCGTTTACTCTTGTTGGTGTCTTTAAATCTAATTGGGTGGTATTCAACATTTGACAAGTCGAAGACTTGCAAAGAATATACTGAAGTTGTTCGGGGCCAATATTTCGGATCTTTTTTCTCTTAAGTTGTCCGCCATTTTGTCCTTACTACTCCTCTTGCCAAACTGACTCTAGGACCACTAAATTTCGCATTTATATTTATACAGTATTTGATCTGAAGCTGTGTACCTTAGTTTTTGTTTTTGTATTTGTTTTCAATGTCATGCTCCAAACACAAAGCAAAAACAGCGATTTGTTATCACCCAAACCAACGCATAAAGGCTTCTCTGTAAAGGAAAAGTAAACCGAAATCAGGCTGAAAGTTTTTAAAATTCTACTCGAAGGAAGCAAATGATTTTTTAAATATTTTTTGTCCAAGTGTTTAATCGTTCGCCTTTAAGAAATAGATTCTCTTCTCTAAAAGATATTGACGTATTGCTGACATGGTTAAAACATGTGTCAATAAACTTATTGTGTCTCATGCGATTGCCTCAAGTTATTGTGCAAACTTATGGAAGATCACACAATGTTTGTAGAGCATATTAAAACTGCAATGGTTAGATTAATTCACAATACAAGCAAGAGTATTGCCACACACGTAGAAATTATACTGAAATGAAATGACACGGAAAAGGTTTCTTATGGCAATTGCTTTGAAACATATCCAGTTGTAAAGTAGGAATCAATCTTAGATAATTCCAATATTTTTCACCTTCAGTGTTTCACGAAAAGGAAGAAAAATGAATAATAATCAAAGAAAAGGAATTATTATTTCAATCATAATTATTTTTCTAACACTATACAGGAAGACATTCCTTGCCGTATCAAATAAAGGACTGAGTAACAAAGTTTCCACTGGATATATTTTAAAACCAATCCAGGTTAATTTATCAAATTTAAATCGAAATATTTCCTTCAATAAGACAATAATCGAGGAAGACTATCCGTCATACTGCACTCACCTGAAAATGACATACGTATTTAAGGATAATCTTAAAATTACCAAACCATCCGAGTTAAAAATGAAATTGCCATACATCAAGGAAATGAAGAATCCCTGTTTTTATGACGTCAGTCATCGACTCCGGTGTTTACCGTATTTTTCAATATTGGCCCACAAAAAAGCGCAACGTCTGATGTATACATGTCTGTTTCTTCACATCCTTTTATTTTCACAGCAAAGGCTAAGGAACGGCACTGGTTTAACAGAAGACGGTTTGGAATCTATACAAGATATGGGAGCATGGACTTAAACACTTATATGGATAATTTTTCTGAAAGTTTTGAAGGAATGATGGCAGAAAAGAAGAACTGTTCAAAAGTGAACCGTATGATAATTGGTGATGGTTCATCGACAGTGCTTTACGATAATCTCCTGTGGCGCGAAGATAATGAAAATATTGGGCATTCAGAACCTATTTATTTAGCCGCTCATTTCATGAAACAGCTTCTTCCATATGCAAAGTTCATTGGTGCTTATAGGAATCCTACAGAGAGACTGTGGTCAGATTATACATATTTTGCTGATGTGTCAAATCGCAAACCCACAGCACAAGAGTTCCATAAAAAAGTATTTATTTCATTTTTATGATAAAAATATTTTAGGACTGACACGCTTTATTGCTTTTTCGGCGTTCCACATATATCGTCGATTTTTTTAAATATGTTCAGCGTTGCGTCTGAGACGTTAATTAAGCATCAGGCAAAATTGGGTTTTTCACAACGAAAATAAAAGTCACATCTAAATAGCATTTTTATCAAACGTATGTTAAAGAGATGTTTAAGATGTGTTGAGCTATGGTCCCAGATGTGATCACAACCAAATTACAACAAAATCTAATGTTGTGAAAATGAGTTTTTTCGGGCACAATCAACGCCTGTACATTGTTGCTTATCCCATGTCTCTACAACATTGTGTCAAAGACCTTGATTTATTGTCGTGACCAGTCAAAACCAAATTATAATCAGATTCAAGGTTACGATTTGACCTGGGACTGAGGCAACCTCAAATCGACGTTTTCTCGACGTCAGACTATTCAGTGGTATACAACATGTCAAAAGCTGTCTTTTGTTTATTTTTGCTGTAACTGACATCTTTGCATGACTTCTAAGAAGGGATTTCACAGAATTCTGAATTTTTAAGTGTTTCCAACCACATTTTTGTGCCCCAAGTGTAATTTTCAACACTCGTAGTAGCGAAAACGGTAGTTTCAGTCCTTCCTTTGCTTGCCTGCATGTCTTATACCAATTGTGAAATACGTTAAACACTGACGTATTATATCGATTTTAAATATATTTCATTGTAAACGAGACATAGAATAACAGTTTTCCAAAGAATACGAGATAAAAACTCCTTTCATCACAGAGTAGTGTAATTGTGAGTATCAGTACAGTAATACAAAAATACTGAACATACCAAATGTTTAATGATGTCATTGATGAACACTGCAAAAAATAACGCTTCGGTTAAAAGTGCCATGACAAGAGATTTTTTTTTTTTTTGGCAAACAATAGCTGTTTTTTGTTTTAAAAAATATTAAATAATTTTGAAAGATATTTTATCATATTATTTTCATCTGTATATCTAGGTGATGGCCGCGTTATCATGGCTGAATGAATGTTTCAGAGATGAAACCAAACCAAATCGCACGTGTGTGTATGACCAACCATTTTCACACCCAGTGCCGCGTAACTATCACCCAGACGTGTCTTGGAATCCGATTGTCCGACTGCGGATTGGTCTATATTCTATATATCTGAAAGACTGGTTTCAAATATATCCACGAGAGCAGTTTTTCTTAATAACTTTGTCTGAATATTCCTCCAATAAGCGCGCTGTGCTGCGGAACATGGCAGCATTCTTGGACTTGCCAGATTTTGATTTTCAAAACATTAAAAACAACTTTAAAAGAAATCGTCAGCCAAAGCTAAGAGTTAATATGTTTACTGAAACAAAATTGGCGTTAGATAAATTTTACAAACCGTTCAATTCAGAATTGGCTTTGTTGCTAAATAGCAGCAAATTTGATTTCTAAAGAAATATCGGTCGCTTAAATGTCACAAACTCCAGTTTATTTCACACTGAATTCAAATATTTAAACATTTAAAGCCTCGTCTCACTCCCGATTCTATGTTAAAAATCCTAGTATTTTTATAACCTGGACTTGAATTAACGTCATTGTCCAGTAGTGTTTTCTTTATAATAAAACGGATATATCTTTTATTTTATAGTATTCATTTTATACTTTCATAAACGTCACTAAAATATTGAATTACAGCACAATATTTAACGAGCTCACAGTTTGAAAATATTTTCTAGAAATCTTTCTAAACTATTTTCTAGACATTTTCTAAAATTACGATGCAGCAACAAGAATCGATACTGGACAGACCTTATTTTTCTTTTACTTATAGGTTGCTTTCACATAATGGGATATCGTTTAATTGATTGAAAACTGCTCATTTATTTTGTAAATCGAATAAAAACGTAATTCGTCTAAATGTTAGAGATTAATTGTGTGAGCCTCATAAAAAACAAAACTTGCAAAAATCAACCTTTTCCTTCGCAAAGGCTTCGAATCGTTTATCTCAAGTTTTGGATGGGACTAGAATCCTCCGAAGGAGAACTACAGTTAGAGTCAAAGAAAACGCATGATAAAGTTTCACTCCTTTTTATTCTTCCAAATAAATACATCACGGGGAGATGAGGGTGGGGAAGGGGTGGGGGTGGGGAGGGGTTGGGGCACATCCCAGCACCGATACAAAATAATACCAAAAGCGACTGCACTAGTTCTTTTAAAACAAGAGGTCTGCCCATAAAAACGTGACAAATTTTATTTCAAACACTGTTTTAAGGGATGTGGCAAAATTATGGTTCCGCAGTGTCGCAGCTTGCACGGTCCAGATTTGTCGATGACTCATGACTCATCGCAGCACTAGCTGTTGTAGTTACGGATGGACCTAGCCGAGGAACAAAAACATACTGCCTCAGCGCTTCCTCAGCATTATTTCCAGCAATTCCTCAGCACTTTCCCAGTACTTCCTCAGCATTTTTCCAGCAATTCCTCAGCACTTTCCCAGTACTTCCTCAGCTTTTTCCAGCAATTCCTCAGCACTTTCCCAGCACTTTCTCGGCATTTCCCCGGCACTTCCTCAGCACTTTCCCAGCACTTCTTCAGCACTTTTCAAAGCACTTCCTCAGCATTTCCCCAGCACTTTACCAGCTCTTTCTCAGTACAGTTGGGAAACAACCCCAACTGATCCGCTGGCGGGGAATGTCGTTTCATTGAGTAAGCAAAGCAATATTTTCCTGGAAAGGTTTGGAACTGACAGAAAAATTTCTTGGAAGGTTTCGGAATCTGAAAAAAACATTGGCTTGCCTGTGGAAAAAAATTATAATCAGGCTAAAAGTTTTTTTTTTTTAAATTCTGTCGGTGGAAGAAAGTGATTTTAAAAATATTATATTTTTGGCCAAGTGTTAAATATTTCGCCTTTGAGAACCAGACTGAGTGATGAGGCCGAATCCTGCTGGGTTAATAATATAAACTATTATTCGGATATAGGTAAAATAATGTCGTATGAATGTTTTGGTTCATAGTAATGAGGTGTGGGACAGGTGGTCTCTGGCATGACGAGGTTTCGCAGTAGGTTTATGAAGAGAAGCCCTATCGCAGAACGTTTAAAGCGCAGAGACGCATTACAGCCGTCCACGGCGAGGCTCAGTATGACAAGTGGTTCATTTTGATGAGACGGACAACAAGCGGTTCGCGGAGATCCGAGGGGATGAATAACCGGTGGTTCACGGAGGGGTGGCGTATGACAGGCGGTACATGGCGGGGTGGCGTATGACAGGCGGTTCACGGCGGGGTGGCGTATGACAGGCGGTTCATGGCGGGGTGGCGTATGATAGGCGGTTCATGGCGGGGTGGTTTATGACAGGCGATTCATGGCGGGGTCGCGTATGACAGGCGGTTCATGGCGGGGTGGCGTATGACAGGCGGTTCATGGCGGGGTGGTTAATGACAGGCGGTTCACGGCGGGGTGGCGTATGACAGGCGGTTCATGGCGGGGTGGCGTATGACAGGCGGTTCATGGTGGGGTGGCGTATGACAGGCGGTACATGGCGGGGTGGCGTATGACAGGCGGTTCACGGCGGGGTGGCGTATGACAGGCGGTTCATGGCGGGTTGGCGTATGACAGGCGGTTCATGGCGGGTTGGCGTATGACAGGCGGTTCATGGCGGGGTGGTTTATGACAGGCGATTCATGGCGGGGTGGCGTATGACAGGCGGTTCATGGCGGGGTGGCGTATGACAGGCGGTTCATGGCGGGGTGGCGTATGACAGGCGGTTCATGGCGGGGTGGCGTATCGCAGGCGGTTCATGGCGGGGTGGCGTATGACAGGCGGTTCATGGCGGGGTGGCGTATGACAGGCGGTTCATGGCGGGGTGGTTTATGACAGGCGGTTCATGGCGGGGTGGCGTATGACAGGCGGTTCATGTCGGGATGGCGTATGACAGGCGGTTCATGGCTTGGTGGCGTATGACAGGCGGGAGCCAACTCGGATGCATTTGCAACAAAAATACGTTTTCACACTTTTTTGCTGTTAAATAACTATTGCCATTGAAATGGCAGCATTCCAATATTTTTGCACATGGCAGGTGTATTTTTCCTGTTTTCACTCAAATACAGAACTGTAAAACTATCTGCCACTGCCACCTAAAAAAAAAAAGTAAACTATCTGCCCCGCAGGCCTGCAGTTCCAGGATTCAATTCTCCAATCTTTACCCAGGTGCACAACTACAAGCTATATTCTTCCCCTATACAAGGCTTAAATGGAATGCTTGGAGTAGTTAATGAGATCTATCGCACAAAACACATCATATCCAAAATGTTGACAGACGGACGGACCGACAGACGGACGGAGGGACCAGAATTCAGTAGTCCTACCGCTTCGCGCTACGCGGCGGCTGGAGCTATGATTCCAAACAAGTTGAATCAGATTAAGGCCTGGCTAAATTCGTCACCACCGTTGTTAAGACTTACATTTCCAGCCTTCACGTAATGTTGATTAGATCCCGGATAATCGACGTCTCTCTAACGTCTGAATGCAGTTGTTTCGACTTCAGTTAACATCGTAAACCTGGAGCTAACGATCCAACGTGGCAGACTAGCCACCCCCCCCCCCCCCCCCCATAAAAAAACGTGATGCATTGGATGAAAAGTAACCCCTTTAAGCGAAAACTCCATTTCCTCCTCCCCTTCTCCGAGTTTGTTTGTTTTGTTTTTTTTGGCAAAAGTGAAAGAAACGCTATCAAGTGCCCCCGTCCCTACCCTCGGGTCGGGATTGCCATTCGAGGTTACAAGGGCATGTGCATTCATTGTATGAATTCTACTTGTCTCGTATTCTATTGCCCAAGTAAAGAAGATAGGTCTATTAGATCTGACACTATCTGTGAAAAACTTCAAAACCTTTTCCCTTTTCAATTAAATTGGAACTGTGAACAGAACCGGTGAATTATGCGTGGTGTGAAATGCAAGGGTAGACCACTTTCATGTGGCCTGGAAACTTATCCAATATCGCGTCTCACGTGATCAACTAAAGTTATTATGAAAAAAATGTATACTAATTCAGTCGCATGGGTATACTATTGGTTTGGAAGGATTCACATCATTTCTGGAGTAAAACTATATTAAAATAACAATTAGATCAAATTACAGTAACATGGAGTAGCATCGAAGACTTAAAAATACTGAAAAGATAGCCACCATAGTATGTAATGGAAAAATCATATAAATTGAATTTATGGTGACTTGAACTTTCGACCTTGGTAATTTGTTTTACCTTTTTAGGAAATTTGCTTTGAAACATATCCTGTTGTAAAATATAACTACTCGTAATTGTTGTATAATTGCAACATTTTTCACCGTCATTGTTTGAAGAAAAGAACGAACAATGAATAACACTATGAAGAAAGGCATTATGGTTTCAATCATCATTTTTCTGACAGTATACAGGGAGAAATTTATCACAATGCTGGTCGTATCCAATGAAGAAGTGACCGACAGCGTTTCGAATGAAAATGCTTCAAAGATCAACCAGGTTCACTTTTCAGCATTAATACAGAATATTTCCTCTAATCAGACAATAGTTAAAACGGAGTATTCGTCATACTGCACTCATGTGAACACGGCGTACGTGTTCAAAAAAAGTCTTAAAATTACTAAACCATCCGAGCTGAAACTGAAATTGCCATACATCAAGGGAATGAAGAATCCATGTTTTTATGACGTCGGTCATCGACTCCGGTGTTTGCCGTATTTCTTCAATATCGGGCCACAAAAAAGCGCAACGTCTGATGTATACATGTCTGTTTCTTCACATCCTTATATTTTCACAGCAAAGGCTAAGGAACGGCACTGGTTTAACAGAAGACGGTTTGGAATCTATAGAAGATATGGGAGCATGGACTTAAACACTTATATGGATAATTTTTCTGAAAGTTTTGAAAGGATGATGGCAAAAAAGACGGACTGTTCAAAAGTGAAGGGTATGATAATTGGTGATGGTTCATCGACAGTGCTTTACGATAATCTCCTATGGCGCGAAGATAATGAAAATATTGGGCATTCAGAACCTGTTTATTTGGCCGCGCATTTTATGAAACAACTTCTCCCACATGCAAAGTTTATCGGGGCTTATCGGAACCCAACAGAGAGACTGTGGTCAGATTATACATATTTTGCTAATGCGGCACTTCGGAAACCTACAGCACTGGATTTCCATACAAAAGTATTCCTTTTGTTTTTTTATGGTTAAATTGTTAAGCCTTTTCAGGACTGAACATTTTCCAATTACTTTGAGATGTATTGGGGGACAGCGATGTAACACTGGAAAAATCCTATAGTTGCGTGAGCAAGATTTTCGGATTTATTTCCCTTATTTGCCAAATTTTCCATTAGAACATTGCCCACAAATGAAAAAATGTACTCGATATTTGTTCACATTTATTCTTACATCGAATATCTGACGTGTATTCAACGTTGTATAGACGTCGGGAAGCTATATTGTATAAACGTGTTGAAAATATTCGTCTAGAATCGCCGTGCAGACAGTGACAGTCGTAACGTGGTGACCTCTACGTCACAGTGAGTTCATTCTGCACTGCCAGTATATTTTTATCTGTTCACTGATAATCCGGTCAGTTTTCGAAGTGACCTGACACAGCTGCGAGGGGGAAGGAGTACGCACAGTTGCAGTAGATCCAAATTGGTGAAATGAAAAAAAATCTTCCGTAGCTGAAAACATCTTACATTTGTCAGGTATCGCAAAATAGGTACTGTTTGATTCTAAGGGGTTGCATATTTTTATCTGACTTATTTATTGGAGTCGGAGTGTGACATTTTGTTGTCACCAAGTGTGACCCACTCTGACCAATTTTATTTCCCCCCTCTACATTTCTGGTGTGTGATCACGCCAGAAGATTCTTTTTTGGGTGTGAGTCCGGCATCTATATAACACTGAATTTTGCGACGTCTATCCAACGTGGAATTTTCGTTGCTGTACCAAAATGTGGATGAGGAGGTTGAGTTTCGGTTGCAACCGCCGTCTAAACAACGTTGTTTATCCAACGTGTGTTCAACGGCGCGTGAAAGACGTCGGTAAAATGTTGGTCTGGCCTCGGCCAATCACAACTGGATTACAAGTTAATGTTGTGGTTTTATCGGGCCGACATCGCAACCTCAAATGGACGTTCGATGGACTTCGGAATGTTTACTGGGTACTTACTCATTCGTTAAACAACAAAGATGTAAAAATTCTGCCAAGCATGTGGACTAAAAGTGTCCCTTAATCAGCGTGTGATGCAATTAGTTGTTAGCACCAAAACTGCCGGACACATCAAATGTTTCATGACTGCATATACTTTTTGAACAATGCAAAAATAACGCTTCGGTTAAGAGCGTCACAGTAAGAGATTGTTTTGGTAGTCACTGAATGGACCTAAGAGGATTAATAAGGCCCCAACCCTTCGGATCGGGGCCTATAGGTTTGGGGTGTCCGTCCGTCTGTCCGTCATCGCTTTATACTCCTATGAATTTGGGGGTGATTGGGGCCTGCTTGTGTTTCACAAATACTTACTTGTTTATTTTGGGAGATATTTTATGATATTACTTTCTTCTATTCATCTAGGTGATGGCCGCGTTATCATGGATGAATGAATGCTTCAGAGATGAAACCAAACCAAATCGCACGTGTGTGTATGACCAACCATTTTCACACCCAGTGCCGCGTAACTATCACCCAGACGTGTCTTGGAATCCGATTATCCGACTGCGGATTGGTCTATATTCTATATATCTGAAAGACTGGTTTCAAATATATCCACGGGAGCAGTTTTTCTTAATTACTTTGTCTGAATATTCCTCCAATAAGCGCACTGTGCTGCGGAACATTGCAGCATTCTTGGACTTGCCAGATTTTAATTATAACAACATTAAAACCAACTTTAAAAGAAATAACCAGAAAAAGCTAAAAATTAAAATGTTTACTGAAACAAAATTGGCATTAGATAAATTTTATAAGCCATTTAATTCAGAACTTGCTTTGCTGCTAGATGACAACAAATTTGATTTTTAAGAAATACTGACCGTTTAAGTGTTACCACCTGGAGACCATTTAGTCAAATCATTCTACCTTATTAAAGCAGAAGAGTATTTGAATCCATTGTGATATGTTTGGTGAAACTAAATGTGTTAAATAGTCGAGAGCAGGTAAAGCTATGATTTAACAAATTTGACCAATAAATTGCATGGTACCTTACGATTGCCCCCCCCCCCACCCCCTCCCCCGGGAGTGCACTCGCTAACTGGTCAACATGCGTAGCCATGACTTTTTAAGAAGACCCCCAAAACGCGGAAATAATACTCCGCTTCAGAAAGAACACCCTCTTGTGGAAAACTTCTTTATAATGAAATTGGCGGACCGCGACTGGCACCACAATTACCCCTTCTTTTCATATAGCGTGCTCATGACACGTTATTGTTCAGCATCTCCTTCCTAATCTTGCACACGACTCTGTTTTCTGTATTTTTGCATTTGAGAATACTATCTTTAATGTTTTGAGCAATGTGAGTTTTAGCATATTGTTGTTAAGCCTCCATTCACGCATTCGAAATTGTCGACAATAAAATATGGGTATTTATGATTTTATAGTATTATTTTCTATTAACGTTACTCAGATATTGAATTATACCGCAGTATTCGACCAGCAGCTCTGACAATGTTGAAAAGAAATGGAAAGGCATGGTTCCAAGATATGCTAATTAACGTTTCAAAGTATAAAGATAAGCAGGAATAAATACTGGACAAAACTTTAGTGTGTTTTAAAAACTATAGCTGCACTTTCTATATAAGAGGATGTTGTTTCATTGAAGGGCTGTTTTGTGCAATCTTTTGTCTTGGTTGACGCTGAACAATTTTCTATGGATTTTCCCTACTTTCATTACGGCATTTTTAGGACTTTAGCAACATATATTCATATCCACTTAATACTGCCTTTTTATTTCGAAAGAAAGAACTTATATGGGTAAAAGCGTAATTCGCGTTCTCAACTTTTAGATGGGTTTCTCTTCAAGTAAATAATAATAAAAAACGGAAGCAAAATTTCTCTTTGCGGTTCTCGATGAAAATCCGTCCCGCCTCCCACCAAATCAACCAATCAGAAGCGACGCAATACATAGCAGTTGTGGAAGTTCACGGAATTAGAATTTTCGGTTACCTTGTGCTGCGCTTACTTCCGCTGCGGGTCGTACCTCCTTTGTGAAAATTGTTATCTAAAAAATGTCTGATAAGGATAAGCCATCAAGTCCAAATTTGGAAAGAAAACTAGATAGCATTATGCAAGCACTTGAATCGATAACTTTTCGCGTGGCCGAGATAGAAGAAAAACCAAATTTAACAGAAGTTTCTAGAAAGCTCGATGCTGTGTTAACACGTGTAGAAAGACGTGAAAGCCCAAGAAAATCGGCTTTCTGTGAAAAATCGGAATCGCTTAGCCCCAATAGGGACTTTCGTCAACCTCCAGAGGTTCGGAGGAATTTGGTTCAGGACGCTTCTTACGCAAACTGCCACACCAGGCCGAATAGACCCTACCATACCAGGCCAGGAAGGGATGCATCAGGGGTACGGTCAGACATAGTCGCCTCCGCCGCCATCCAAGCTTATTTTAAGGCATTGAAAGAACGTTATTCGTCTTTAGCAATTCCAGCGGAATTCAAATTCTCCACAGATCGCACAGGCGTTAAGAGAGAGGACCAGAATCGTAAATTTGAATGCGTCCTGTGGTAAATATGGTGAAACTCTTCTGAAAAAAGCTCCAGCCGACGATGACAGTCAATCAGTGGATAGTGTTAAGCAGGGTGTGTTTATGGTCGCCAGTGCGTTGCAGAAATTTCTACAGACTGAATATTCCGCAGTTATAGTAGACAATCAGTTCGATTCTCAGACAGCACGCTTTTACAAACATCTTCGACGTCATACTACGGCCTTCGATAGTGATTCGCTTGCTGAACTGAAGGACGCTGTATCAGTTTGTTCCCGTTACCAACCGGCAACTGCGGAAAAGGATCATTCGAAACGGCGCTAGGGGTTTCGGTAGATTTCCCCGATGAGGTCGTTACTAGCACAGGCCGGATGTTTACAGTCAGTTTACAAACCAACCATTTCCAGCCAACAGACCACACAACAACGATGAGTATCAATAGAGGATGGAGAGATCTGCGGTAGGCTCTCTGAAAAGACACATCGCAGAGTGGCACAAAATTGGAGCCAATAAGGAAGTCATTGACTGGATCAACCATGGAGTAAAAATTCCGTTTTCTTCGCCAATCCCTCGGTACGTTTTTGAAGACCATAAACTTACTGGTGAACAATCGCAATTCGTTGATAGTGAAATAAAGAAATTATTACACTCTAGTGCCATTTCTCAGGCTTGTGAAAAACCACATTGCGTCAATGCTATAGGTTGTGTGCCGAAAAGGAACAAAAAACTGAGGCTGATTGTAGATCTGAGGCCGTTAAAAAGCCACATTCCGGTACCGTAGGGATAGATGTGGAAACGAAGGGATAGACATGGTATTCGATGCCTTGCAGTTTAACGATCGTTTTATTTCTGTGGACCTTAAAGATGGTTTCCGCCACGTATCAGTGCATACCGCTTACCACCAATACCTTGAGTTCGCCTGGAGGGAAAAATCCTTTGTATGGAATGTACTTCCGTTTGGATTGACTATTAGACCCTTTTTCAATAAAACAATTAGAGCTGTGGTTCAGTCTGGGGAGGCGTCTGTGATGATAAACAGGTGGCTGGAGCATGGAGTGATGTAGTAAAACAAAGATCAATTAATTATCGGGAAGTGCTAGCGGTGCTGTTAACTTTACAAACATTTAAAAACGATTTGGCAAACAAATGCATTCAGATCCGGTCAGACAATGTGACGACAGCAGCATTTATAAATCATATAGGCGGCAATGTGTCCGAATTAACTCAAGTAACAAAGGCAATTTATAAATTGGCTGCTGAGTTCAACAATAAAATACAGGCAAAGCATTACCCAGGGGTTCTGAAAAGGTATTTCAACAGATTCAGAATTCAGCACCTACAGTTTGAAACTGGATTCCAGCGTTTTCAGGCTTTTAAACAGGCTGTATGGAAATCACACGATAGACAGGTTTGCCGATATAACAAGTTTTTAGACACCAGTATACAACAGCTGGTACTGGGATCCGTTAACAAAAAGGGGGGATGCCTTGGCTCAATCGGGCTGGGCAAATCACAACAATTTTGTCAACCCACCATCGTTCCTGTTACCAAAAATATTGGAGGTGATAAAACAGCAAGGAGCAGTTGTTACCACAATCCCACCAAGGTGGCCAGCCCAGCCGTGGTTTCGTACTCTGCAACAATTGTCAATAGCACCTCCATTAGAATTACCAAATTAAAAAATATGGTGCAGGGGAAAGAACCCATTCTGCCTGGAGAGTGAGTGGGCGAAAACACTAAACAAACAAGGCTGGAGCTCTCAAGCAGCGAGATCTATTACATTCTGCCTTGCCCCATCTACTCTACACACGTATAACCTCCAAATCACTCGATTGCGGGAGTTCTGTTTGTTACATGGGGTGAGTTTTCTACCTAACATTCTTCAGTAATAGCCGATTATCTGTGTGTTGTGGCCGCCAGATCAAACATGCCAAGGTCAATATTGTGCACATTTCTGGCAGCATTAGATTATTTATTTTGCGTTTTGGATATCTCAAATCCTTGTGACGAGAATGTGCGGTTTTTAGTGAACTCTCTTGTGAAATCGTGCACAAAGGCTCCACTTCAAGGGGTAATATTCTGCCCATTGAACCCTTCAACAATCTGTTTTCCAAGTGGTAGGAGAATTTCGAATTGCCCATTAAAAGACTGAGAGTGGAATGCATCACGCTATTGGCGTTCACGTTCATGTTACGCTCTTCTGACACTACCTGAAAATCCAGAGTGCAGGATACGACTGCAGGCTGTGAAAGTTGTTTAATGTTTTCTACGGAACAGGTCAAGTTTCTCGAAAACGGGCACTTGCAAATCACCTTTTTTGGAATTAAAAATGACACCCAAAGAGACGGTTTTTCCGTTACCATTCCCCCCGTTTCAGTGAAAAAAATAGACCTTGTTGATGCTCTACGGGTGTAAATCACATGCACAGAAGACCATCGTCCCTCGGACAGTAAGCCAGTGTTTTTGACAGTTAAGAAACCGTATAAGGCGATTTGTGCTCGTACTGTGTCTAATATTCTCGAGAACGCCATATGACTTGTCAGGATTAGACCTCAATATGTGCTCGGCAAAATGCTTCCGCCCATCGGGCGCAACGACAGCCATTGAGAGTGGTTTGGACCCTGATAAGGCAAGGCGAAACGGGCGACGGAAGACCTCAATTGTGTTTTTGAACATTACGTACATGATAAGACACCGCAGAACTACTCGGATCAGATCCTTTTTTCGCGAATAGCGTGTTTCCACCGAGCCCATTTCACTCTGTATTATAGCAAATGTTTCGAATGAAGTGAACTATAAACAACGTATATTTGAGGAAATAGTAGTTGTGGAATTTCACGTAATTAGAACTTACGGTTACTTTGTGCTGCGCTTAAACGTTCTATTTGCTGGCTCAGGGTTTTTGTTGTATGTATACTCGTGTACAGATAGCTACGGTTAAGCTTTATTCAAGGATAATGCCAAATCCGGACATGCTACCCCGGATCCGCTAGATCCGCTAGGAGACAGCAGTGCACAAGGCTATAGTTAATGTTTCGAATGAAGTGAACTATAAACAACGTATATTTGAGTAAATGTGTACTACGTCACTTCATTGTGTAAAACGATTGTGTCATTGTGTCCCTTTCTGCCCACCCAGGTGGGGTTCAAACTCGCCCAGGCTTGTTGAGGGTTAGTTAGTGGAAAAAAGTAAGCTTAAAGTGGAGAAAGCGAAATTCGTTTGCACTCATAATAGGTCGCGTGGGAAAGAAATCGATGGACGGCTTTTGTCCCTCGTTTACTCCCTCCCCCGTTGGAAGGCAATGGACGACTTTTTGTGGACCTCTCATCTCTCTTCAAGACCGCCAGAACCCACCATCCTAAATTCCATGACCCTTGAAGAGTCTTTCGTTTCCTGGCGTTACATTGGTTGGCTGCTGGCAGTGCTCCTTGGTATGTTGATTCTCCGACATGCTACTGTTGGCTAACTTGGCGTGCTTGGGTGGAGGAAGCTACACACGGAAGCTAGCTTTGGAACGCTCCGCCGCGGCTTTGTCTTCTTGCGCTTTGCGCGTTGGTGGCAGGCAGCATCTAAGACACGTAGCATCAAAGGAATGTACTGAGGCACAGTCCTGGTTCCCTTATTCGTTGGTCAACAGTGTTTCTCTGTAAATAAACTATGGGCGTCATCATGAAAGTCGATAGCTTAACGACGCTCCTTGTCGTGAGAGCTAGAAATTCCAACAGTTTGAAGAAGACTGGATCAGGGAGACTCAGATCCGCCTTTCATGTTTACAGCGTATTCAGGGTGCTGTCCTGAAACATGACATCAAGAACATGACTGGGGGACGCCTCAGTGGTCTTGGCATCTTTTTTCACAGATGGAATATTTGGGTCAGTCCGCACTTCTGGCAACCAAATGGTGTGTTTCACGGGTTGTTCCAAAGCTTCCAATGGGATCTGATCGTGGGATGAGCGGTATGGACATTAGGGGACAACAATGCTTCGATGGGTCAAAGCAAGATTGTGTGCGACACTCACTAGGACCCATTCTCTTCAATTCGTCAGAGCATACCAGTTCGCGATGCCTTCACTTGTTTCCACTGCGACGAACGAATCTTGCCAGGTGGGAATGCCTAGCTTCCCTGCTGATGTGGTAAAACTTGAGCCCGATGCTTGTCGCTCACTGGAGGGTTTTAACTAAGAGTCTGATTCGGATATCGCTCCGCTATGCTTTATCTAGGTCCGAGCGTTTCTCCCGTCCGGGATGTCGAGCTCAGCGATAGTCCAGGAGAAAGCCCTTGGTTAATCTTTTTAGGCTTCTTCTGGCTGCGTCGGATTCCACCCGAATATCTACATGGACCGCTGTGGACGCTTGGTACATAACAAGTGGACTCGGGTTCTTCATGGTATGCTACCCTGTAGATTGCGAGAATCTTAACAATAAGTACCCTGCTTTCTGTTGCGTGCATGTCAGGAGACGACTAATTTGAGTTTCATTCTAGCTCTTCCTTTACTATTTCTTCACGTTTTCTTCTTTTTCCACTTCTTCCTTTAGCAAATGCGTCGTATTATAGCAATTCTACCTGCTAAACGGGACGTTAAACACGAAAGAAACAAATAAATCATGGCATCCTCAGTGGTAAACGTCGTTCTTGGTCAGGGGTGAAAAGGCGTCCAAACAGGTTATTCGCTTTGAGCCAGATCGGCTTGTAAGATAACTGACGGTGCTTTAGAGTTTTTGTTTAAAATGTTACCTCGTCTGCTGTATTCGGTCGAGCTATAGACCTTGTTTAGGAATTGTTAAGCAGGCGGTGACAAATGCTCTTTCTGGTGCCAGGTAATTTAGCTCAGATACTGAAAAACTGCCTAGCAAGTTTCACCACACTTAGAAAGAGTATTTTCAACGCTTTCCACCAGTCTAATGGGTTGGCATAGGACTTCATCTGGTATCTAAGTAATTCCTTCAACATAATATTTCCCACTTGTAAACAAAGTTAGCAAATGGGTATGCCTTGATAAGAATTCTGGCTGTTTATTCTTTTTTTACAACTGGGGATTTGCCATAATCCCCTAGTGTATTGAATTTGTACGAAAAATTTAGCCGCAGTTATGGCATGTTTGTTTTCTCGATATTTTGAGTTTGTCCGTGGAACTAGTCAGAGGCTGTTAGGGCTAGAAAGATGAAATTTGGATATGATCCTCCTGTATTTGTTTTAAAAAATCACTTAATTTTTCAATTAAAAACGACAAAACAAATTTGCGAGACAGGCGGCAAGAAGCTGAGAGCAGTAGTAAGAGGTATCTGGGTGACCTTGATCTCTCGTCGGACACAGTCAAAGTCAAAGACGGACGTTCGCCATTATCTCGAAAACGGCTACAGATAGATCGAATTTGAGCGTTTTTCGACCCTTGGGGCCTAAAAGACGATATGTAAGAGGTACATCGGTGACCTTGACCTCTTCGGCCATGGTCAAAGTCAAAAACCAGAAGTTGACTATTATCCCATAAACGGTTAGAGATAGACCGGTTTTGAGTTTATTTTCGACCCTTTGGGCATAAAAGACTGTATGTAAGCGGTCCTTGGGGACCTTGATCTTCTTGGCCATGGTCAAAATCAAAAACCGGAAGTGTATCATTATCTCGAAAACGGTTAGAGATTTTGGGCCCAAAAGATGATAGGTAATTTTGAGCAATTTTGAGCTTAATTTCGACCCTTTGGGCCAAAAGTACGATAGATAAGAGGTATTGACCTTGACCTCCTCGGACCTGGTCAAAGTAAAAAACCGGAAATTGACCATTATTTCAAAACGGTTAAAGATAGAGCGAATTTGAGCTCATTTTCGACCCTTTGGGCCTAAAAGACGACATGTAGAGGTACCTCAGTGACCTTGACCTCCTCGACCGTGGTCAAAGTAAGAAACCGGAAAGTTGACCATTATCTCGAAAGCGGTTACAGATTTTGGGCCTAAAAGATGATATGTAAGAGATACTTCGGTGGCCTTGATCTCCTCGGCCATGGTCAAAGTCCCAAACCGGAAATTGACCATTATCTTGAAAACAGTTAGAGATGGAACAATTTTGAGCTTATTTTCGACCCTTTGGGCCTAAAAGACGATAGGTAAGGGGTCAAGAGTTTAGAATCGTATTTTTTGTGACCCCCAAGTGTAATTTTCGCTACGGTCTAGTTTTCCTTTTTTCGTCTTCAGCTCCTCCTGCAGAGTTTGTCGTACGCAGGCGGCATTTGACAGAAATATAGAGGGTAATGAGTTGTCGTGAAATCCGCAATTTTTTTTATCTTGACACTAGGAGGTGTCAGTAGGCAGTAACATCGTGGACTGAATCTCGACATTCAGGGTCAAGGTCATGTGACCTTCGTATATCCTAATCCGTTAGGAAAAGATTGTCCATTATCTCGGAAACGGTTAGAGATAAAGTGATTTCGACTCAAGGGCCTGAAAGATGTTATATAAGAGATACCCCGGTGACCTTGACCTCCTCCGTCATGGTCAAGGTCAAAAACCGGGCGTTGACTATTATCTCGAAAACGGTCAGAGATAGAGCTATTTTGAGCTTATTTTCCATACTTTGGGCCTAAACGACGTTATATATGAGGTTCCTCGGTGACCTTGACCTCCTCCGTCACGGCCAAAGTCAAAAACTGGAAGTTGCTCATATCTCGACAACAGTTTGAAAACTGAATTTGATTATTTGTGCCTAAAAGAGGTTACATTATATTTACTTAGATGACCTCATTCAAGATAATAATCCGGAGGGTGATAACTACTTCGAAATACTGAAAGTTTTGTCTTTGACCAGATATATTGTGTCTCTAGCCTTCGGTCTAGTTTAAGATCTTTTTTTTTTAACATTTTGTTAACATAATTGAAATGCCTGCTCATCGTTCCAGTTGACCCACCTTTGAAAGAAAATGAAGTTACACAAGTCTACATCTGTATTTTTCGCCATTTCAACCCAAGAATTTTTTCTGCAATTTTGCTTTGAAACTGATCGCGCGCTGAATGCACCTACTGAGAAGCAACTGTTCTCACCCTGTATCATTGACGTTTGCACACTGTATAGCGTTAGGCCAGGAAGAAAAATAGTAGTTTTTCATCCCATTCCGACCGGAAGATCTTTTTATTTTATCTCAACTCCCACCACATCCCCCCCCCCCCACCCCTAGGTCAAACGTTTTTATTATTCAAAACCTTCCGGTGGATAGCAATTTCAGTCTTTTTCCGTGTTTTTCTTTGTGTGTGGGTGTTTTTTTTTTGTCTATTCGCGTTTAGTAGCCATTTTAAAAATTCATAGACACGCGTAGTAACCAATATGTGGGAGCCACCCTCCCCCCACCCCATCTACCTTACCACATGACTTATGAATTAAATCAATACCATATATCGACCAGATACAGAGAGCAGCTGCCGCTGGTGAGTAACACGTCATCAAATGTTACGCAGATCTGTTTCGGACTGCAATATATGGGACTTGCTTGTGTTTTCTTGATAAATCTAAATGGTTTCTTGTTTATCTTTTGGAATATTTCGAAACTGGACTAAGATAACAGGAGTTGGCAGCTAAACTGAAAAAAAATATTTTGTATGTGAAGTTCTTCTATGTAAAAATTGAAGTCGATGATAATAAGAGACAAAAAATAGGGAAAAAAACTGTTCCTGATGCATGACTTGGGTAACTATTGCATTCTGGTTGGTCGATTTCCAAGTCCATAATTTTTCAATGTTGGCGATAACGCAAAAGTTGATGAATATTGCCATTATTATTCCCCCGCCGTCCTGACGGAGGCGGGGATATAGAAAGGCACTGTGTTCGTCCGTCCGTCCGTGCGTCAGTCGTCAGTTTTGTTTCCAGACGATATCTCTGAAACTAGGGGGCGGATCTAGTTCATATTTGGTTTGTGTAACAAACAAGATATCTAGATGTGCCTTTGGGGGTTTTGGTCGGATCGAAGCCCATCTGGATCTGTAATTGGACTTAGAATCCCGAAATCCGGATCTCAACGTGCACTTTGGTTTCCAGGCGATATCTCCGAAACTAGTGACCGGATCCGGCTCATATTTGATATGGCTAACAACCAAGACATCTAGATGTGCCTTTTGCGGGTTTTAATCGTATCGAAGCCCATCTGGACCTGGATCTGGTTTCCAGGCGATATCTCCGAAACTCCGGTTCATATTTGATATGTGGAACAACCAAGAAATCTAGGCCAGAAATATGGCATTTACTGATTGCTATTGTTTGTAATCAAAACCCAGTTAAGTCGTGCAACAAAGCATATATTGAATTATTTCGAGTCAACATCAATATTTTACTTACCGCAGACAGAAATGTTGACCTGAAGGTCAATATTTTCTTACTGTTAATAACACTTCATGTTGACTTGAAAGACGTAAATATCTGCTAATTATAGACGTGAGCGGCTACCATTCAGTTTGTCTACAGTGGAAGAATATTGATGGGTCCAAAAAAAAACAATTTTAGAATACCTGGGTTAAATTTCTACAAAAACAATTCTGAGCTTTAAACCAATAACAAATGTATAGCAGATACTGACTTATTTTAGCATTTAGCATTAAGTATTTTTAGTCACCCTCCGCCGCGGTACGCCCGGAGCCGGGGACTTATAAAACGTTGTCCGTCTGTCCGTCTGCCTGTCTGCCCGTCTGTCCCTCCGTCTGTCCCCCACCAGTGCCTCCACTTTTGTACACGCGATTACTCACTCACGTTTCACCGCAGGCTTTTGATTTTTGTGGGAAGTAACAACATATGTTGGAATTGTGCGACCTGGGGTTATTTTTGAATTTGACCAAAAACTGACGAAACTAACTTCAAACTTGACCAAATTTTTGTTTGTTGGGGCACGGTGCCCCCACTTTTGTATTGCGATCTCTCACTCACCTTTAACCGCAGGCTTTTGATTTTTATGGAAAGTAATAACATATGTTGCAGCTGTGCGACCTGGGGTTATTCCTGAATTTGAGCAAAAATTGACGAAACTGTGAAACTTCAAACTTGACCAAATTTTTTGTTTGTGGGGGTACTGTAGGGGCACTTTCGTACGCGCAATTTCTCAGTTATTCTGCACGGCAGGCTTTTGAGAAACTTCCTACGTGCCCAAAATTTTTGTTTGTGGAGGCACTATGCTTGTCGTGATGTGATCCAGCCGTACTAAAAAAATCCGTCGTACTGCTCCCCATTCAGATATCTTTCGGCGGGGGACTATGATCAGTTTCACTGATATACTTGTTGTTACATGACTTGTGCAAATGCTGTTACCTGACCGAACTATTGCAAGTCAATATTTTTTTTTTTTTGATAACCGGACATTGTTCTAAAGCAGCTGACCTCTGAGGAGATCTATCGAATCCCGGACCGAACACGCTTCAGACAGAACACCCTCCGGATTGAACCACCTTCTTTTTGACAGCTACAGACAAAACCCCCTCCTCGGTACAGACCCCCCCCCCCCCATATTTTTTAAATACAAAATACAAAATACATACATGTGCGACAAAAAACATTGGACGTGCTCGGATTAACAATGTGTTTGGGTCATTTTTTATGAAATTTGGGGTGTTTGGTCGGGTGGTGTAAATGGATGGTTTGTTTTTCGGATTTACTGAGTATTTAAATGAATTGAATTGAGCCGGAGTAAAGCTTTCATTGTATAAATCTGAAAATGTCCACGAATCAACATCATCTACGGTTGACGAAACGGAAATTGCGGCAAAAATACGTGAATCCACACGTTAGAGTGCATTGAGAAAGACGCAGCAGTTGGTTGTACGCAGATCGCCCAAGCCGCCATTGGACAGTTACCGACAAAACTCTTGTATTCCGCAAGAGAACAGGCCGCAATTGAGAAACGTTTGAAAAGTCTGTGCTGCGATCGCGCCCAAGGGCGAAAAAACGATCGCCGAGTGTCTCCAAGGACTTGGACAGAATATTAGGCTAGGCTAGTTCTAGGTATCTAGAAGCGATAAACGGTCATTTGTCCCCCCCCCCCACGGTCAACTGCCCCCCCAGTCAACTGCCCCCCTCTTTTGCAACCCGGTCCACTCCCCCTGCAATTGGACGGGGTGGTCATCTGCCCCCTCCCCCCTCCTTTTTTTAGTGGAAAAAAATCTTTTAAAAATTGGGCAATTGTTATTTCACCGCCTACTTCGTCTCTGAAACAATTGATTAGTACAGTATGGTGCAGCCCCCCGCTACCAACGAGAATGCTACGCCCTCGCCTATGCGCCTGCAAAGGATACCCGCCGGAAACTTGGAGCCAACACGACGCCACCCTAGACGACAAGAAAAGAACAAATAATCTGTGCGAGGGGTGGAATAACGCCTTCAAATCTATGGTTGTCCACGACCAACCCTCTCTATGGTACTCCATAGAATGTCTGCAATAGGACGCCGTCCTCGTCTGTACGGAGTTGGAACAAGTCGCCAGAGGAGAGCCGCTGACCAAAAAAGCGCCAACTCGCCAAAACCGTAAAACTAAGCGATTGAAAAATTTGTGCAAACAGCGAGTCAGGGGCGAAAAGGACATTTCGGGGTCATTGCGTGGGGTTCGGTCACAATATTAGATTAAATTAGTGACTAAAACTGTAAAAAAAAAGACTGAAAACGTGACACTGAAAAATGGACACTGAAAACATGAGAAGGACATTTAAAACTGAATATTTTGTTTGCTTATGCTATGACTATTTTGTTTGTACAGTAAAACTTCACTCTGGACAAACCCTAAAATACTGAAAACTGCTAATACCGGACAAGAATTCGCAGTCCCGTTTTTCCCCGTAAGCTTACATGACTCCTGAAATGCCGGACACCTCTATATACCGGACGAAATCCGCCAGTCCCCCCGTTGTCCGGTGTAGACAGGTTTTACTGTATAAGCTATGTATTATGGTAGAGGTCCAACGCTAGGCAAATAAAATAAAATATAATTTTATTTGCTTTGTCTTTGTAAGCCAAGAACCCAAGAAAAAATAGTATATGGAGGATGGGGGACAAATGACCACCTCTCCACTTTGAAGGGGGGGGGGGGCGCAGTCAGCCAAGTTGCAAAAAAGGGGGGCAGATGACAGGGGGCAGTTGAAAGAGGGGCAGATGACCGGGATTCCTAGAAGACTGATGATGTAAAGAAAAACACACAAAGATAAATTACAAACTAAGGGGGTTCTGTATGTAGCAGTGAAAAAGAAGGGGGTTCAATCCAGAGGGTGTTCTGTCCGAAGGATGTTCGGTCCGTCCCCCGATCTATCTGTTATGTCTAAACACAGAGTGGATGGATATTTTAAAAAACAGTTCTCACCTTTTTATGAGTACTATTTTTGTGGAATCCCCAGTGGGCTTACGGAGTAAAACGGTGTTATACACAACAGACCTAACCGCCGTAGAGGTTGGCTGTTGGACAACAACGAGTGACCTGAAAGCAAACGTTCACGAATATTGCTATCATTTGCAATCAACACGCCAGTTCAGCCATGTACCAAAGAATATATTTACTCATATATGTCAAACGAAGATATTATTGACCAAAAAAGGAGTGGAGAATAAGGACATGAACGTCAACTAACTGACCAATAATACTAATTTTTTGTTTGAACAAATATAAATAACTCTGACAAAATTTTTTGGACACTTTTCGGTTCTGAAACAACAGAGCAAAAGGTCATTGAGTAAATCAGTTACTGTACTTCTATTTAGAAAGTATCCAAACTTTCAATGGGCGTTTTCATGAATTGTGAGGCCAGAAAGAAAAACGGTTTTGTTTCTCCTCCAGAGTTCTTTTTTTATTGACACGACCCGGTCTTTCTTTATTTTTATTTCTTAAAAAAACCTAGAATCGACCGGGCCTTTATCTTCGGGGTACATACAAACTGACCACCGGCCAACTGACCACCAGCCATACTGACCACCGGACAAGTGACCACCGATCAGCTGACCACCAGGAAAATGAAAAAATAATTTTTTTGAGCTATGACGTCATCAACGCCTTGTAACGTCACGGATATTTCAAAGTTGAATATCTCGAAAACGGCTGGACCTAGAGATTTCGAGCAAAATACGCTATGAGAACACTTTTTGACAGAGGACATCGTGGTAACGTTATTTTTAGCGCATGACGTCATAATGACGTCATTTTCCGTTTCGTTTTCCCGGTCGTTTTTAAAGCGGGATTTTGATACACAGTATGCAGGCAGCTTAGTTGTATATGAATTAATGGGTAAAAATAACTTTTAACCACACAGTGCCCTGTAAATCGCCCAACCCTGTTTCCCCCAAAATGCTCGTCCTGAATGCTTAGTCTTCACGGTCATCCGTAGCAGAGCATTGCTGTCTGTGAGGCATCTCGCTTGTGATTGGACGATATTGGAAGGCTAACTGTCAGCTACTGCTATCTGCTTTTACTGAGGCCGCTGAATTGTACTTACGTGGCTTTTTACAAGCAGCTGGCATTCCGCTTTTCATTACAAAGAGAGCAAGACGTTCACTTGACATATACGATTACAAGTTACTGTTGTTAGTCCTTTGAAAAGAAGTGTTTGACATAATTTTATAGAGGATAGAGAATAACTGCTCTCCCAAAGTAAGTGTAATTTATGTGCTTGATAAGACCAACCAGAAAAAAATCACACGAGACCCAAGACCTCCACCTGCTTTAGGACGTTAGGTTAGGTACAAATTTCGGTGACTTTCACTTTCACTCTCAAGTTCACTTTCGAGTCAAAAGCCTGAAGTTGCACTTTATCTCAAAAACTATAAGACATAGAGCAATTTTGACCTCATTTCGACTTCCATCCCCTCTAAGACGTTACGTAAGTTATAACTTCTGGTGACATTGGCCTTAAGGTCACTTTCGAGTTATAAACCGGAAGTTGCCCTTTATCTCGAAAACGGTAAGAGAAGAGCCATTTCGACTTAGTTTTCACTTCCACCCTCTCCTCAATATACGAGGCCAAACCGGAAATTGTACTGTATCTCGAAAACGGTAAGAGATAGCAATTTTGACCTCATTTTCGTCCTCCACATCGTCTTCGTAAGGTATAACTTTCGGTGACCTTGATCTCAAGGTCAAGTTGGAGTCAAAATCCGGAAGTTTAGAGTGTTTTCAAGCGTTTATTTCCTCACTCGGTGGCGAAATCGATCTAGTTTTCCATTCATTTTTCGCTCTGCTGTGAACCATAGGCACAATTGCAACTCGTCTTTATCCTCCGTGTAATATCTCTGCATTGAAATGAAACGGCTAGGGCGTAAAAGGGCGGAATGGACATTGAGAAAAAGGTGTTAAAAGCACAGAAAGAAAGTAGTCAAATGCACGTATTCCTTAATCTGGTAAAATGGGTGATTCTTTGATGCACCAGCAGTAATTTGAGTAATTTGAGACAATTAAATATTTGCAGTTTTGTAGATGGCACAACTTGTTTGCAATTTCACCTGTAGATGGACGCTGATTGTGGGGTTAAAAAGCTGTGTAATTTGTGTTTACCACCGTTGTATTTTTACTAGTTGCATGTAAACCTGTGAGTTTCCGCACTTTTGTTACATAAAAGATCCCCGCATTTACGTCTTTTTTCTCCGCGCTTTTGTGTTCTTTTTACAAAAGTTTTTACTAATGAAAGGAATCAACATCTCTTTTGTTTTAATTTTTATTTATGTGTTGAAACAGGTGATTAAAACAGCTAGAAAAGAAATCCCGGGTAAGCTGAAGTTGCGGCGTAAGATTTAGTCGCGAGTAAGCCTTTTCATCACCTGGTATCACTTTCTAAATGGAAGATAAAGTTGAACACACAACAAAGCGCTTCTTGGATAATGTGGTTGTTATCTATGACAATCTCAGCGATGAGAAGTATCCGTGTGTTTCTTTAAAAGTACTAAAATTTATATTAAGAAAAAAAACAAAGAATTTTCTGATCAAGGATGCCTTTTTTCTATTTGTTTGAATTACGTTGAATTTAGTCAACAAAGTAGTTTAAGATAGTTTTATACAGTTTAATTGAGTTTAATTGAATTTAATTATTCATATGAACAAATATCAAAATATATTTACACACAAAACGATTCTTGGGGTAAATATACTGGAGGAAGGAAGACAGCCTGTTTCACCGGCAGCACCTAAGAACAGAGGTGGTGTGAAAATGGCACAAAAGACATTCGTTCTAAATTTGACCAGAAAAAATTGAAGAAAATTTTCTCTAACAGGCTATAATATGTCAGTCTCTAAAGGTATGATAAGCGAAAAAGAAATTGAAATATAAATCACGATCTCACTTACGGTTTGGCCCTTTTCGCTTGACAAAAATAACATTGAGGCATATCATGAACAACATTCATACTGCAGTTATCAAAACATTAAACAAGACATTCTTTTTGTATGAAATGCAATATTTTTCTGTACTATTCAATTCTAAGTTAAAAAAATTCATCTGTTTCACATTTTAACCTCCTCAACTCACGAATTTTAATGCTGAGGCGCATTCGAGATGATTATGTGTTGTGATTACACGTTCTTATGGCAATATAATTGCGCAAAAATTTCACCGCGTTCGCACTCCCAAAGGTATTTTGTATCGCTTTGGTATCTATGTGAATTAATACACCAGAAAATAGTTAATTCTTTCACGAACCACATTTTATGGTATTTTTGTGAATTAATATACCAGAAAATAGTTATTTCTTTCGCGAGCCACTTTTTATGTCATCCAAGTCTATACCTTTTTCTGCACGTGGTTTTCTATTCTGAAAATAAATTACAGAATTTGCATTGACATGCATTAATTTTACGCGCCTCGTAACGAATTGTTTCGTGTTCCAAAACTAAGAAAGCGGATGTCCATAGACGTTCGTAAAAGACAGACTTCACGTTTACTTAACATGCACGAGAAAAATTATGGCGAAGTAAAAGAGCGCGAACAAATAGTAACTAAAATGTGTAAAATATGTATTTTACGCCAAACTTAAAGCTCGTTTTACGAAATATAATATTAGTTTTACTTCGCAAAAGCTTAGAATTCGCTTATCTCCATTTTTAGATGGGACTGAAGTTTGGAGCAGGGGAGCCTGCCATTCTGAAGCACTGGGCGAAAAAAGGGTCGCCAGATGCAAATACTCGTAAGAACTGTTGCTAAATAAGCCCGTTAGATGGGATTAAAATGAAGTTAAATAAAATCCTGAATCTAAGATTGCTTTTTTTATTTGTTTTCCAAGACTTTGGTAGAGAAGGGAGGAATACCTTCCTAGCCCGTAATGGGATCTGGTAACAAATAGTATATTAGATTCCTATAAAAGGTGTAAAAACAGTATGAATCAATTCCATGCTGACCGACTGACTGAGTATCCCTTACCATCCCCCTCCTGCCTCCCACTGGATGGATCACAACCAGGGATACTCAATGCTCTGTGTTTGAAGACACCAATAATACTGATTTATTGTTCTTGCTTAACAAAAGGATCGTAACCCCGTAAGGTTAACGTGAAAGTAATCTTGACACAGGACAATTAGGACTGTCTGTGTCTCACAAAGGCATGCTAAAGATCTAAGAACTTGGGTAAATGTTAAGATTCCTCTAAATCATTACCGTTTAAAACATTAAAATTGTGCGAAATCGACCGGCGATTTCGAGAGATTTGATGACTAGAAGCTTTAAAACACTCAATAACTTGGATTGGAAGCAATCCTAGTGATAAAACTCACTAAACACTGATGATTTCACGTCTAGTCCCATAATGGTACTATGGGCCTTGGTCACTGTGACAAAGACCCCTGATGTCCTCTGAGCTCTCAGAATGACCCGTGACTGCGGAAGCGCTGGGACGGGGAGTACCTGTGCCCCCTCTTTTCCTATGAGTCAAAGAAAGGCTGTAAAGTAACTGAGGCTAGGGTGTGGTTCACAGTGACCGCATGATTCTAAATCGTTCCTGGGATAATATAACAATAAAGTTAAAAAAACAGTCCAACACTACACGGTAGCCAACACCGTAGAGTCGGCCATAACCGAAATACGTGATATAGCCGGTGGGGTAGTGCACTGGCTATTTCTCAGATTTGAAGTGGTTGGTGGCACGGTTCTTAGGGTCGCCTCCCTTTTGCTTGCCCTTGCCTTTGGGTCTTGGAGATGGTGATCTGTAACAGAGGGACAATTAATTAGTAATGGCCGTCTCCGCAGCTATGAAGGACCACAGAGAATAGAGGCCTGATAGTTCATCTTGGGAGAAGTCTTTAAGATAATACTTGACGAAGGAATTAGGGGAAGCTCAGCATCCCGTTTTAAGTGTATCTGACAACGACACATTACACGGAGCCCTAAGTGAGTTTGCAACTTGTCTAACTTGGTGGACTTTCATTTTTAGCTCTGACTGAAGAACTGCGTCTGATTGTGCTTCGTCATACGCTGCCATAATGACCCCTTTAATGTAGTTGGAAATGGTTTGTTTCGAGAGGTCTTTATTGAATATGGGCATGTAGGAAATAATAAGGGCCTTTTGGTTTTTCCTCAGTGGTTTGTTCTTTCGGTAGGGATGGTAAGTTGATGTGGCCAAACGTACCCATCCCGTGGGTGATGATATGGGTTTTGCCCATGAAGCCGGCCCTAATGATGAGGGTGATGTTTTTCCACTCCCCGTTCTCTTTGCTTACCGATCTGTCCAGGGCATTATCTTACTCCTCCTTTTGCCTGAGGCGAGGGCTAGCAGGAAAGTGAACCTTACCGTGGCATTTTGGACTGAGATTATCTTGTCTTCAAAAATGTTCGGGCGCTGAAGGTATATCAGTACTAGGGGAGAGCCCACCGTGCAACGTTGAACGAGCTAGGGAGTGAGTTTACCTTGAAATGACGGATCAATTGAGAGATGGTCGCGTCGTCCCCTGGGTCGTAGCCCTTTGAAGCCTTGAGTCTGGAATCTATGGCTGCTATGTAACCTTCAACGGAACCTACTTTTAGACCTTCGTTTGTGAATAGGTGATCTAAAATGTCCCCTATCCCAAATGGCGAGGCCTGAAACGGGTTTAGTTTTGATCCGCTGCACCTAGATGCGAATTAGTTCAATTGAGGCCTTTACACCTTTGCAGTAGATTGCTTATGGCTGTTATCTATTTTATCTACTGTTTTTTGTGAGAAGCCTTTCTTCTTTAGGAAGGATTGGTCAGTCACCAAAGGTGTAGGTTCAATAGGTGAGGGGCTGGATGGAAATGTTGCCAGTGGGGCTGGAATAGGACTTCCTTGTTGCACGGGATAGGAGTCGTCTTGACTATCTTGCATCTGAGGAGCAGGGCAAACCAGCGAGCCTCCGGCATTCTTGGGGCTGCTAGTAGTAAGGCCCGTGGGCTCAGGTCCAAAATCCGTTGTAGTACCTGTGATAGGATTGCTTGTGGTAGGAAGGCGTAGAGAACTTCATGTAGTGACCATGGGCAGTTTAGGGCAACTATCGCCCACGCCGCTTGATCTAGGCATGGGGAAATATACCTGGGTAGTTGTGTTGTTACTGCGTTGGCAAACGGGTCTGACATGGGGGACCCCATGGTGATTGGTTTGTGACCCATTGAAAGGACTGGGGGTTAGGCACCACCCTGTGTGGATCACTTGGCCTATTCTGGACGCTAGGTCGGCCAGAACGTTGAATTTTCCTGCCAGATATCGCGCCGTTAGGGTGATTTGAGACTGACGGGCTAAGGACAGGATTTTGTCAGTGAGAATCGATAGAGGGAGGGATCTGGTCTCCCCTTGTTCATTTAGGTATGCCACGGCTGTAGATTTGTCTAGGAGGAACAGAACTCTCATGCCTCGGAGTCGATTGGACAGTTTGTTCAGCGCTATCCACATAACTCGTAGTTCCAGCAAACTGATGTAGTACTTTCTGAAAGAGGGGACCATTTGCCCCTCCACATCTGGCGTTGGCAATGTATACTCCATCCCCTTGGGATGCGTCTGTTTGGAGCTCTATCTTTGGGAGTGGGGGTGGAAGGATGTGTCCTCGTTTAAAATCTGCGGGTTGGTCCACCACGAGATAGAGGCTTGGGACACGGTCATTTTTGCCTGAGGGAACCTCCCCTGTTTGAGGGCCCTGCTTACCTGTCTTTGGAATGTCTGTAGTGCAGACGGCCCAGGGGCACTATACGCTCTGTGGCCACTAAGAGGCCTAGTGGAGACTCCATGGGATGTAGTCTTACCTTTTTCTGACGTGAATCCTTCGCATGCCCTGTGGGATTTTTTGCTGTCTTTCTGCTGTGGGGATGGGGCTCTCGCACTTACCAGATCTCATCTTTGCCCTAGAAAGACGATGTCCTGTTTGGGTATTAACTCCGACTTGGGAAGATTGGCCACTAAACCTACCTGCAAGGCTTTGTGTTCCAGCGCTAGGGTCTGGCGATGGGCCGTACCTCTGTCGGAGTGTGCCAGAAACCATCCGTCCAGGTACTGGAACACTAGCATTCCTTCTAATCGGGCCCATGCGTTGAGTACTCTCATTACCTTTGAAAACTCGTACGGAACAGTGGACAGACCGAAAGGGAGTGCTCGAAGGTAGACTCGTTTTGGGCCTTTTTGGAAGAGACGCAGCGGACTCCCGGCTTTGTGAACGTAATTGTAATTCATGTATTTTTTCTGCATTGGAGTCTGTTAGCCAAGAAGGCCGAAAATTCCCCTGGCAGATTTGGAGTCTGGGTGGGGGAGACAGTTCAAGCGGGCTGGAATCCCCGATTGGCCGGCTGATGCTGTAAATGAGGATCCCGAAGCCGTCACTAGCCGTCACTAGATCGGGAAACGGGGGCTTGGGTTTGGCATTAGTATCTGGTGAAGTGACCACCGTGGGCGGGGACGCTACCCAGGCTCTCCGAAGTGTTTCTCGTTCCCCTCCCTCGGGGATATCCACCTCGGTCACCGTCTCTGAAAAGGCCTTGGCTTTGGATTTTTTGGTCTTTTTGCCTATCACGGCCGCGTCAGATTCTAACCGGGGTGGAGACTTGATCCAGGATAACTGAATTGGCTTTCCTCATTGTCTTTTCAACAAGGTTTGAGATGCTGAACGGGGCAGAGGAGAGAACACGGCGACGATCATATCTTCGGTCGTTTCGTGCCCTGTTCTTATAAATCAATTTTCGTTCGTCCGGTGTAAGATCCCGGAACTCTGGGCAAGTGTTGACCTCGTTACAGAGGAGCAAACCACTATTCCTCTGGCATCGATCGCAAACCATATGAGAATTCCGTGCAGATGAGTGGTGGGAGCACTGCAACAGCTTGGGAGGCGAACGCAGGGTTGCCTCTGTCATGTCTGAAAGACAAGCAGAGAAGAAGACATAAGTGACTGCAAAAGAATTCTGCAAGTACAGTACGATCAAATACATAGCAACACTTAAGGTACTACTCCAAACTTAACCTAGTAACCAAGCATTGCTGGCGTTATCCGCCTCTTTTTCTTTTTTTTTCTTTTTTTTTCACTATAAGAGAACAAATTCTGCCCCTTCTGATCGCAAGAAATGCTTGTAGGCGTTTTCTGGCCGCTTTCCATGTTTAAAGATAGGTCGGGGCAGAAATAGGCTCAAATGTGGGTGTCCCAGTACCATAAACCCGAAATAGGCCTCGATCCAGTAACCAGAATGGACCTTGGGCAGGTGATCCCAACATGGGCCTCGATACTTAGTCCCATACTCATAACGGTCCCATTATGGGCCTAAGGCACCGGTACCGTGACCCAGATGGGAGTTAGGGGGCCGAAAAGGCCACTGACCGTCACGACATCCCCGATCCCATAGCCCAAAGGCTGAAATGAGATCGGTGTTCCGAGAACGGTACAGGGGTCGCCACAACGGTCCCTTGGCGGGCCCAAGATGGGCTTCGACGGTAAACGCCGAAAAAAACCGCCAGTAAAACGCAAAAAAAGCATTTCTGTCGCCAGAACTGAGGTTAGGGATACACCAACTGCCGACAGACCTCTGACCAGTTCGAAGGAGTGACAGCTGAAACCGTAACTGGCCATTCAGTGATGGAGCGGATACAAGGAAAAGCAAGGAGTCAAAGCACGCACAGCAGACTGAAAAGAACCAGACACGACGATGTGTGCTGGAAACTAGTGAGTAAAACTCGATCCTGAAGACTTCTCGTGGAGAAGAGAGGCACACTTCCCGGGACTGAATAAGGTGTCATCGTTACGTGTAAACCAAACAACTACCTGACCGAAGTACAAGATGCCAAATGCCTTGCTTAATTGTGGGCTAATTTTATCCAAACTACCACATGCGCAAAATTAGTCTTTTAATTATAAAATATAACCATTAAAAGCAAATTCGTACCTTGAACTAGTTCCCTTTTTCCAAAAGATTGCGGAGCACATAGAATGGCGTGTGCTGACAGCGCCACACTCAAAGGGAATTATTGACGTCTTGAATGACGTAATACTTTGTGTTAGCTGCATTGGCATTGGTCAGTTGTATGAAAGGCGGGATAGGGTTCATTCTGTATGCGAGAAAAAGTTTCTTTTCTATTGTGTGGTAAATCTATCCAAAGTGAAACGCATCTAAAAGTGGAGATAAGCGAATTCTACGCTTTTGCGAAGTAAAAATATAAATTGTCGATAGGCCGTTTGATGATCACGGGAAAAAAGAAAATTAACATCATGTAGGTTTTGATTATTTTGGACGAATATACCGCAATACGTTCCTTGTAGTCAGAACCTGACATTGCAATGTATTTCAGTGTCGTGAGATTGATATCAATATGCAACAGTCAAAAGCTCTGGAATGCCATTTATTAGGCAATTGTTGATATAAATTTAATTTTTGATCTCAAAAATTCATTTTTATGTAAAGAATTAATGTATGGTCTCAAAAAATATTTTTTTTATATAAAAAATTAATTTTGCTATCTTTATTGCATTTTTTATCTCTAAATGTATTCTTGATCTCAAAAATTAATTTTTGATATCTCGATTTCTCAAATTAACTTTTAGAGCTCGGAAGTTTAATTTTTGATAGCGAACGGAATATTTAACAGCAAAATCTCAATTCTGAGCTAGTAATTTTTTCTTTTTATTAATACAATGAATTTATTTTAGATATCTTCATTTCAGAATGAGACCTTTTTAATTTATATTTTAAAATGTGCAAATGAGTTTTTATCTCAAAATTAATTTTTGATATCAAAATATCAGGATATTTTTATATCTAAAATTCAAAAGCATAAAACAGAAGTAATTCTTGAGCGCAAAACTGTGTTGTTACTGATATCAGTAATTCAATTTTTCATCTCCGATATTTAATTGACCATTCGTTAAATTTGATGTGAATGTGTATAGTATGCAGTTTTAACATTTAATGCTTATTTTTATATCAAAATATAATTAAAGATATCAATAAATCAATGTACATCTCAATAATTTATATTTTGCTATCAATAATTGAACATATATAGCAAAAATTTATTTTTGAGATCAAAAAATTAATTTTACAAACTTAACAAATCTTAAGGGAGACACACATTTACATAAAATATAACGAATCGTCAATTAAATTTTGGAGGTGAAAACTTGTATTATTGAGATCAACAATAACAACACATATTTCGATGTCAAGAACTGCTTCTTTTTGTACAGTAAAAAATTTAAAGAAATATTTGATATCAAAAACCAATTTCTGAGATCAAAAAACCGTTTGCAGATTTCAAAATACAAATTAAAAATGTATCAGTCTGAAATAATGATATCTGAAATAAATTCTTGATATCAATATAAAGAAAATCAAGAATTGAATATTTGATCTCAAGAAATAAATTTAGATATCATTAAATCATTTTTGATATCACTAAATATTTCTTGATATCTCGAAATATTTATTGATATAAAAAATTATTTTTTTTGAGATCAAGAATACATTTAGAGATATCAAAAATACAATTACATTACAGCAAAAAATAATTCTTGATATCAAAATTTGGATTTTTTGAGATCAAAAATTAATTCTTGATATCAATAATTCCCTAATAAATGTGAAAACGGCATTCCATAAATGTGTGCGTCCCTTAAAAATTTCTCACTTTTTTAAAATTGGCTTTTTATATCAAAAATAAATTTTAGCCATCTCAAATTCAATTATTGAGAATAAAATATAAATTAATGCAATCTACATTTATTTATTGATATCTCCCAACTATATTTTGATATCAAAAATTAACATATATGTTAAAATGGCATTCCATAGTGGAGATCTGATTAATTAATATTTTGCTATCTATAATTGCGTTATAACGGCAAAAAATAATTTTTGAGAAAATTTCAAAATAAATCGTGTCCGAATCCAGTACAAAACATCCAGCCCCATGATCTATCCATGTAATATTTTTTTCTTGGCTTTGAAAATGTTACTCAATCCATTATTTGAACTTATGCAAAAGCTTATAATCCGCTTAAACAAACGGGGTTCTAGGACTTCAATCAGCGGGGTCGATTTGACTTTCGGATCGATCAGTGGTGGGAAAGAGGTAGTTTCACTCATCTGCATTTGACCGGCCGAAAACCTGAGCCAAGTCGGAAATATTTTTCCTTTGAACGTTTATTAAAGCCTTAAAAGCCGTCATCTTCGTGCTTTTTTCGTCTTCTCTGCTCGTAGTCTTTCTACTCGTTGCTACGACCGCCATCATATATGCTCTGATTATAACATATATCCAGGGTACTTACTTTATGGCCGTCATCGTATCTGCTCCGTTTATGAAATATCCTCGGTACTTTATGGCTGTCATCATGTCTACTCTGTTTATGAAATATCCTCGGTACTTACTTTATGGCCGTCATCATATCTGCTCTGTTTATCACATGTAGCTGTTGTATTTTCTTAATGTGCGGCATCATATCTGCTCTGCGTATGTCAGATATATTCGGTACTTTTTTTAATCACGGTCTTCTTGACTGCTCTTTCCCCCCACACTTGCTGAACTTTTCATTCTGCCTACTTATCTTCCTTTGATTTTGTTATCATTCTTTATACCGCTATTTTTTTATACTGATGTCATTTTTGTTATTATTTCAAGTACTTGTTATGACCATGTTTGCTTTGCTTGTGGTCCTTTCGGGTACTTAATGGTTACATTTAGGATTCCTTTAGATAATCTTAACTGGATTTAATTATCGTCTTGGACGCTTTCTTTATTATAATCTTGAATGTCGACATTGTGGTTGGCTGGACACTTCAACAATCAATTCAGCATTTTTCATTTTTCCTGGGAGGTGGGGGGGGGGGGCACTCGGCGGCTTGGTCTAACAACGCAGAAATGGGAGTAATTTTGGGTCCTAATGCGATCCGCCAGTTGCGTTAATCGGTCAAGCGGGGAGGGTTCCCACAAAGGGGGGGGGGGGTCATTTCAACACTCCAACAAAGCTGGGGCACCCAAAAATTTGGCGCACATGTGCCTGTCTAGTTTTCTTTTTATGATTGTAGTCATTTGCCCCTCTCTTAGCTAAATTAGCTGCGCTTGTACTCAAAAACATAACACTTTGTTAAAACGGGCTATATTAACACCTCCTCCTTTGACGTAGAACGATGAAATTTGGCACAGAGATAGAGGGTGATGAGATGTCGTGAAATCCGGAAATATTTTTTACCTTGACCAAGGTCAAATTGGGGTCAAAGTTTTTTTTACCTCAAAGTGGTTTCTAGAAAACTCCTCCTACACGGTTTGTAGTAGAAAGACGGCATTTGGCAGAGACGTAGAGGGTAATGAGTTATCGTGAAATCCGCAAAAATTTTTTACCTTGATCTTCAAGGTCAAGGTCAAATTGAGGTCAAAATATTTTTTCAAAAACATCACGAAAAATTGCTGGAAATAGCGCTCAAATCTTTGTTTCAGCAGTTGTACGGTGTCAGTAGCAATAACATCATGGATGGGATCTCGACATTCAGTGTCAAGGTCAAGGTCATGTGAGCTTTGAATATTGAAACCCGTTAGAGAAAAATTGTCCATTTCTCGAAAACGGTTCGAGATAGATCGATTTTGAGCTTATTTTCGATCCTTTGGGCCTAAAATACGTTATATAAGAGGTGACCTTGACTTCCTGCGCCATGGTCAAGGTCAAAAACCGGATTTTGACCATTTTCTCGAAAACGGTTAGAAAACTGAATTTGATTATTTGAGATTACATTATATTTACTTCGATGTCCTTGTTCAAGATAATAATTCGGAAGCTGACAATTATGTGGAAAGACTGAAAAGCGTCTTTGAACAGATAGATTCTACCGTTGCAAGTGGGTGTCATTTCGCTACATGTAGCGAAATTCAGTCTAGCTTTGTCCCTGCTTCTCCCCTGAAATACTGGCCAAAGGACCGCAAACTATTGTGTACACCTTAGCTACATGAAGCAAACTTAGTCTTTTGGGCAGCTGGGTGGTGCCCTTCTTTGATTAGCTGTTGACTTGTTTTGAGTCAACATGAAGTTCTTTCGACCAGTGAGAAAATATTGAGATCTAAGTCAACATTTCTGTGAGTAATCAATAATATCTTTATTTGAGCGTCCCCTTCCCACCCCACACCCAAACCTGAAATGGTTCTTCGCGTAAAGGATTATTATATTACCAGTCGCTGCATAAGCTTATAAAAGTGCACGTGGGTCGCGAAAACACGGTAGCTCCAATAACTGTGCACTTGTTGTAGAAGAGGCCCAAATATATCGGAGATCAATAGCCACGTCTGGATCACGATAGCAAACACAACACATGGAATGATCAATTAACAATTTATGGTATTTACACGTCCACACAGAGACGTTACGGGGCAAAACAACACTAAGCACTCAGCTAAATAAACGCGTTTCTATTCCAACAGTATTCTCTAGCGTCAACAACACAACAAAATAAAACCCCAAGTTCACACAACGCTGGGATAGTAATTTAAATTCAGCACCTATAAACATAGTGCACATAACGGAAGGAAAATAGTTGTACAAGGTAGGAACTGTTTTATATGTTATTAAGTTGGCTAGTATTCTATGGCAGGCCTGGTAATATTGGATATATTATTTCCTGTTGAAGGTCGTATCTACAGTGTCTAAAGGTATCTGCATGTTTATAATTGAACGACCATGGGTTGAAGTATATTTTAGAGTCTTGTGGAAATATCACGAACCAAATGTATTTGCAGGGAGCTCGCAGATTTCACGTGCTTAAATATTCCTAATTTGTTATGCTCTGAGCTACTAAAATCTCGAATGATGCCGAGAACAAATTGTGGTATTACTAAAAACTAAGTACAGATCAAACCAAATGACATTCCAGCTTTCAATATATAGTTACCGATATTCTGGCCAACTTTATCGTTTTTTTTTTTAGACATTTATAAACACCGAACATCGTTGTCCAACTGTAGAACAGAACAACGTGTCGTAATAATTGGACACAGAATACCACTTTATTTTATTTATTTATTTATTTTATTTATTTTTTTGGTCATTTTTGCATGTCGTTGAAATCTGCTGATTTCCTTTAAAAAAAGGACAAAAAACAAGAGAAAAAAAATAAACGTAATCTTAAGTCGTTTGCATGGGCAGGTGTTCAAGCTGTTCAGATACAGCAGAACAAAATGTTGAGTGATGCGTTTGCTTTTTACGCATCGTCTGTCACCTGGCAACACTGGTTGCTTGACAAAAGAAATGGCGCACATAATAGAGACCTTTAGCAAGAAGTAAAACTTCTCGTTTTACTTCCCATTTTACTTCTTGTGTGTGCCCTGTGCAACATGAAACGTTTCTTGAATAATTTTAACTTGGCAAACACGATTCAGTAGTAAATATTACTTCTGGAATAATATGTTTTTACATTATTGATTATTTAGCACATTGTTGCATTTAATCATCTTTGCCGAATCCCTTGCACACATTTGAATCAGAAAAAATTGCTGTAAATTGCGATATAAAATTCCTGGGGAATTTGTATACATATGCCTCCTTTCTACTAATCAAAACACAGCTTCGATTCATATTTAGGGTTTGGGTAACTAATTCAAATGATCTCACGTTTCAAACAAGGAGGTAATATAATTTTATTCATACTTGTTTCACAAAGATGGTGGGCATAAAGTCGTTTTTATCGAAACTAAGCTTTATTTCTTTCAAAATACTTTATGCCAAAAGACTTTACTTCTCATTTGAGAAGTCATCTCAGACGAAAAATTTTGAAAAGTTAGCTTTTTGCAAAAGGTCTCTGATGCTTAATTAAATTCCTTTGTCCTTTTTGCACCATACTGTAATCATATAACCGTAATGGAGTCGGGGAACAGAAACTGCCCGTCGGTCCAGCACTTGAAAACCAAAATAAGGGGTGTCAAAGGACGTACTGGACTTTAAACCCGCGAGCGTAGTGAATAACGCGGTTCTTATTCATAAAGTAAAACTTAAGCTCAAGTTTTGTTCACACCCAGGCCTACTTTGTGCAAGTTTGGAGGTGGCTTAAAATTAAGTTTAGTGCGAAGAAAGTAACGGTTTGTTTCTCACTTTATTTGTTTGCAGTATATGTATTTTACCTTACAAATTCAAATTATACAAGCAACCCCTACCCTCATTCCATTCCACCCCTTCCCCGGCTACACTAATCTTGAACTCAGGGTTTTCGATTTAGAAAAGCTCAAGCTCCTATTTTGAACAACTGATCCACCGAATTTGAAAATGAAGCTTCAGGTTCATTCCAAATTGCAAACTTCGTTTGCAACTATGTATAAGTCTGTAGTGTTTTTGAAAGTCTCTACACTTTTTTTCCTTTTTCTTCTCTTCTTTTCCGTTTGGATGGTTTCCAGAAAACTCTCCTACAGCATTTGACAGAGGGAGATGAAATTTTGGCACTCGTGTAGAAGGTTACGAGATCTCGGTCAATCGGCAAATTGTTTTTTTAACTCATCTGTCAAAGTCAAGGTCAAACTGAGGTCAAAGTTATTTTTCCCACAAAATGGTTTCCAGAAAACTCCTCCTAGCGTTTGATTCAGCGGAGCATTATATTTTGTACACTTCTAGATAGGCATCAGGTCAAGCTCAAAGTGAGGGCAAAACATTTTTCAAAACGACTATTAATCAAGAAAAGTGGCCATAAAAAGCGTTCAAATCCCAGTTTGAATAAATAGAACGTACTCATTAAGAGGTAGCTCTCCATTCTGAATCTTAACCTTGAGGGTCAAGGTCAAAGGTACCATTAACGATAGGCCCACCTAGCACGAAACGGTTCGAGATAGAACGATTTTGAGCTCATTTTTGATCCCTTGGGCTTAAACAACGTTACATAAGCGGTGTCTCGGTGACCTTGACCTTCTCGGCCACGGTCAAGATCAAAAACCGGAAATTGACTATTATCTCGAAAACGATTAGAGATAGAGCGATTTTGGGTTCACTTTTAACCCGTTGGGCTAAAGCAACGACAAAGGAGTGCTTCGTGGCTTTGAGCTTCTTGGTCATAATACAAATTTTCCTTCAGTGGTTTCTGCAAGTGGGCCAATTCCGTTATCTAGCGGAAATCTGTCTAGCTTTCAATATGAATTTTAGCTAAGTTATTGAACAGGCGCACTCCACCCTCTCGCCGCGACCCAAAAGTTTTATCCGTGCGTGCCATGAAAGCAATGTGAGCCATGCTACAGATTTTTTTCCAGACAAGTGTGCGTGTCGAAGGAAGCGGAATGCATTCTTCATGTTTAATGTCTTATTTTTTTTTATTTCAAGAAGTAGTCGGAGGTATATATCAATAGAGTGCTTTCGAAAAAACGTTATTTGCGTAAGGCTTAAAGCTGAATGCATTCTGATCAAGTAGAAAAGGACTTTTTTTGGAGGGGGGGGGGGGGGGTGCTTGTGTTTTTTTGTGAATTGTTATTCGCCTAGCAACACCATTTACGGGTTAACAAAGTATACAGAGTTTTTAGCCGTCTCCAAGAACAACTCCTTTGCATGTGCTAAAGCTTTTAAATAAACGCATGGCAGCTGGGGGGGGGGGGAGTGCCCCCCCCCCCAAATTCCCTTCCGCCCCCATAATTTGTAAAGCAAGATACGTTGTTAAAGTTAGCCTGTAACAATTTTACTGTTGAGCTTGTTCCAATGCAATGGCGCCAGTCATACTGAAAAATAGCAATTAAACAACTGAACACCTCCATATTTTTTCTTTCCACATGCGCGGAGTTTGTCAACACACATGCGTGTAACTTGACAACAATGGGGTGCACTTTCCATAAAGCTATGCTTTAAAAACGCAATGACACATCGCACAACATAAAACTGAATATCCACCATAAAAACACAAACACAGACGAACACAACAACAACAACAACAATATATATATATATAAATATGTCAATAAATAATCAGAGATAGATCTAAATGGAGAAGAGCTCTCTCAACCTCCTTTCGATATACTTAAGCAATTTAAATTAAAATGACGATGTAAATTATTATATTTAAAGAATACCTTTATTTAAAGAAGTAACTTTCTGAAAATTCCACACAACAAAAAACTAAATGTGGGCCACAAGAAGCGCAAAAAAATCAGTCTAATACAGACTTTACAACAACTGTAATATAACAACATTCTGAAGTCATGTTGAACTTTTCAGTTTTCAATATCCTGTGTGCCCTCCTCTGGATCAATGCATTGACGCGGTGTGACATCGTCATAATGATCCGGTTTTCCCTCGGAATTTTGTGTCATTCCCCCCCCCCCCCCCCAATGAAGGCGTGTCTCAGCTCTGCATTAATTTATGATTGAGCACATCCCAAACGTGATCAATAGGTCACGTGAGGCCATTGTAGGGTCTGGATCTGATAAGCACGCAAGAGATCTGTACAAATTTCAGCCACAATTGTAATCCGGTTTCAACAAAATTATATGAAAAAAATCAGTATATGAAACTCTTTGTTTCTAATTTTTCTTTGTTTTCTTTTTTTTTCTTCTTTCTTTCCTTCCCTTCCCTCCCTTCCCTGAATTCAGGCAGATCTTAGGTGGAGTTGTGGGGTATTTTGGCAATTGCTTCGGCACAAACTGTCCAGATAAACGAAAAGCGTCACGGATAGAAAACAAGAAAAAATGTCGTTCGTCCACAGAACCAGTGCGAATATTTTTATAGCAATTCTACTTCTACTGATCTAAATTTTGTCAAAATTGGTAAATTTCTCCTTTAACCTTTGTAATTTCTTCGCTTTCAGAGCTGGACACAGTATCCACGGACATTCTTGTTAAATTACGTTAGTATATGTCATTAAATTCTGCTATTTTTATTCTGGACTTGACTAGGTCTGATTTTGACTTGTTCGCCTATCCGATATTCAGCTTCATGTGGCCATGCCCTATCGCGTTAATTAGAATTTATTGACTTCGACAGTTCATTCAAGGTCAACGTTGAACTTTTTATCTTCAATACTCTCAAATGTGTCGCTCGAATGTATCTTGTAAATGATTCAACCAAAACATGTGAACTGATTTTAACGAAACGTGCTGTGAGTGTGCACATAAATGACCTTCAGGTTACCTCGTGAGGTTCTTCAAGGTCACCGTAAGCACGTTGAATGTTTATCTTTAACACTGTCGTGTTTAACAGACGCATGGCTCAGATTTTAAGCAAATCCCGTGAGCAGATTCAATACATCTTGATATAAGGATGCATATGGATTACCACCCCCCTCCCGCCACCCCCCCCCCCCCCCTCTGGCTACATTTCGCAACTGAACATTGAAGTTCCACTACTATTTCTGTCAGATGGTATTGCCAGCAGGATTCAGCAAAACGACATAGTCAAAGCCTGTGAACGGTTTCAGTATCGGTGTGGATGACGCCCACGCTCTGATTAGATTTTGCTCACATTGAAGGGTCACTCAAGGTCAGTACTAGACTTTGAGCTTTGAATTCTGAGAAAAGCGTTGGCTTTTACTGCTGTTGTAGGCACCACCATCGGCTTCATTTACATTCAGTTGATTTATCTGGTTTTCGAGGCATCCGTTTTCCAACGGACACATTTCTAGTGTCATAACTGTGCTGATTTAGATGTATTTTAAACTGACTTAGTTGATGTTGAAATGTCTTAAATTCAAAAGAGATATCTGAATCCTTTGCATGTATGTTGAATATGTTTTTTCGCATTTGAATTAGAAAGTTTAGCTATAAAATACGACATGAAACACCTCTTGAATTTTGAACTCTTTTTCACAAACTCTTTTTCACAAAGCTGGAATAAATTGTCAGTAACTCCCCCCAAATATATATATATATAGAGAGAGAGAGCAGTATATATATAAATCTCTAGCCGTTTTCAAGATAAATCGTCCTATCGCTAATGGTTCACGGAATACAAAGGTCACGTGACCTTTGACCATGACGTTCAGAGTCAATATTCAAGGTGCTAGGTTACTGTCTACTCAAACCTCATATGTTGTCGAACAGGAATTTGAACCCTGTTTCTAGCCATTTTTCGTGATAAATAGGGGTTCCAAAATATTTCACCTCAATCTGACCTTGACCTTCAAGGCCAAGGTTAAACAATTTACAGTTTCAGCGAGATCTCATCAGCCTCTATACCTGTGCAAAATTCATCGTCGTGTGTTAAGCCGTCTAGGAGGAGTTGTCCGGAAACCATTTTGAAGTAAAAAGATCATTTCACTTAAATTTGACCTTGACCTTGGATGTCACGGCCTGAAAAATTGAGATTCCAGCGAGCTCTTGCCACCCTTTATATGTGAACCAAATTTCATCTTTGTGCGTGAAATGGTCTAGGAGGAGTTGTCTGGAAACTATCGAAACATCATTAACAAATTAAAAATGCAGAAAAAGGAATAAACTTTCGGAATAATCACAAACTTATCCTCGTTTGCAAACGTAGTTTACAAGTGGGGAAACAGCGGAACTGGCGGGGCTGTGAAATTTCACAGAACTATCATATCAGCATGATCATGAATAAATCCATGTTAAATATTCTTAAAATGGACAAGACTAGTGCATGTCAGAACTTGGGGAGGGGGCACTCATGTACCAACTGGTTACCGTGCGTGTTCATGATTTTTTTAAACGACCTCTAAATGCGAAGTTTGTTGGGATTCGTATTGAATTTTGTTTTTACCGCGTTGGCTTATCCACTTTGGAGTCATTATCGAACGCTGTTTTATAAGACCAGTAAGTGTACTTAAAATAGAACTAGTTTCGAGTTGCCCCCTACTACTGAACAACACAATTATACATACCTATCGTAGGTTTAAATTCTTTTTTAGTTTGAGGTGAATAAAGTCAGAAATATTGACAGCTATTTGAGAATGTAAAGGAAACGATATATACATTGCACACAGGGAAGCTCGAATTTGCCGCGAAAAAAAAAACAACAACAAAAAAAAACATCAGACGAGAGTTTCCCTGGTAAATTTTATACGCCTAGCGACAACTAACCAAATGTTGGTTAATGTTGAGCGTCCTGAACACATAATCAATAATGCGAGCTATACGGTCCTTGGGTCTATCAACAATCAGCCAACGATACCCGCAAAACATTATTTGGACCTTCTGCTCAATAGGGGCGGCCTTGTTGACTGAAAAGACAGGAATAACTCGAAGGCTGACTCGACGCATAGAACTCTAAATAAAATGTCAATCGAAACAATAAGGGTTATGTTTGACCCTGTATTTATATACTGGCAAAGGCAAATCAGTCAAGCTGAGATTTTCTTCGCCATTCCATGAGCAACTGCTGTTTATAGAATCTGATAATTCTTGTTGCGACTGTCTAGTGTTTTTTTTTGTCGGTCGACATGATCGCAACGTTTATCCAACCGTTGTTGTAATGTTATATAGACCTTGGTAAGTAAATGCTTTAAGAACGTTAAGAAAATTTGTTTTCGAGACATGAAAGAACCAAAGAAAACGTCTCCTCAATTTAATTTTAATTCTTAAAAATAAGCGCTTATCAGTGATGTAGACCAAGTCTTTGAAAGTGCCGGAGCTTGAAACATCCATAGCTCTTCTTTCGCTTCCCCCCCCCCCCCCCCCCCCGCCCATTCTCCCGAGATGGTGATGTTTCCCGTTGTCTCTCCCCTCCACTCCAGAACAAATCGCCTGAACCACATTCAGTTAGAACTTTTTACATTGGGACTTCTACCTCTTTCACTGTTATGCTTTTCTCCTTTTTTCTATGCCAGACTCAATGTACCTACGAAATCGCTAAAATCAAAGTGCAAGATAAGCCTGGGATAGGACCGTCAGGATAAGCCTGGGATAGGACCGTCAGGATAAGCCTGGGATAGGACCGTCCCGCAAATGGGGCCAATTATAAATAGGACCACTTTTCAGTAGTCATGTTCAGAGCGCCTCCTGTTACAAATAATCAAAAAAAAAAAAAAAACATAAGACAGTCCTGGAAATGGGATCACTTGTGATCCACTGGGATCCTATTCCCGGTTTCCCTTGGGCTCGTCACCTTCATCAAGGTGCTTCGCGAAATGTCTGTGGCGAACGTTGTTGAAACGGTAAATTAGACACCCGAAAACTTTTAAACAGATAAATAATACCAACACTAAAATCTAGACCCCATTTGCGCAGGTGGCAAAATTGATCCGCTTAAATGTCTGGATTAGTTGGAAATGAGCTTAGAATCTCGAATTGTTAGCGAGATATTTGTTACACTGTGATTTGTGACCTTGACGCAAAAGGTCAAAGTCACCCAGGTACCAGGTAAATAAGGCAACAATCAAAGGGTTTCACTGTTTAATATATCGATATAAACCGATAACTAGCAAAGAAACAGTCGATTTTTTTCCATATTTTTGGCACTTTTCCGCTTTAAACTGCGAAAACAGCATCTTTCCTTCCCTGGGCATGGCTTATCATCGACGGACCCGTTTGATTGTAGCGCTCGACTAGTTTTCGAATAGTTGTTCGATGCAGCCAAAATGACGCCCCACCTCGCTGTGATTCGCGTTCGCTTGCGTCATGCCGAGCGCAATCAGGCGTTCTTCATGCGATAAACGCGGCATAGCCTACCGTTTTTAGGTATCTCAATCTTGATTCGTGTTATCCCTTTCCATTGAAACCAAAATACTGAGTATTGCCCAATCTTTCAAGTAGCAGATTGCCCAAAACTGTTTTTGGTCGAAAGTCGACCGATAGAGTCACCCATGCATGACACTAATTGGAAATATTATACAGCGGTGTAGAACCTAGTTTCCAATACTTAAGCATTGTTTACTATACATGACATAAAGAAAATTGTAAAATATACCAAATTTTTACCCGGAACTTTTCATTGACGCTCAGTATACGTTTTACAGAAAAAAGAATACCGATCTTTCCGATGAAAGCAAATTTCAGGAACGATCTTAGGACATTAGAGTGCTTGTTGTTTCCGACTATATACCAGAACAAGAACCCAAATACCACCCTACCACCCCCGGCCTTCCGCTATGCATTTCCTTCCACTCCGATAGTGCTAATTAAATTAAATCAATTAAATCAATAAACATTTGAAGGAAAACCACTTTAAAATTTTTTCATCTAATGAACCTTTAAGCAGAATAAGTGAGTGCAGAAAAAGGGGAAAAGAGTGATTTTAATTTTTTTCATAATGGAGCTGCCTTGTTATTGTGATGTCACGAAGTTCATTCGTCATAATACTGGTTCTTTGTGATTCACTTATGACGTCAGGGGGTCCACCAAGCAACGGCTAGTAACTCACTAGAGCGAGCGCAATGTAAAGTTACAACGCCACCAAAAATAAATGCTGCATATAATTTTATGAATATCAAAGAATAAACAATAGTCTAGCTTTTTGAAAGTGGAAATGTAAAAGGTGAAAGGTATATCGACCGATTGTGCCACTTGAATGAATTAGAAATCGAAGGCAAAGATCGGTAGTCGTGCTTTATTATTATTATTATTATTATTATTTCTTCTTTATTTTTATTCATTTATTCACTTGTTTATTTGAGCTCCAATTTATTTAGGGATTGCAAAATTTAAGAAGGATAATAAACGAAAAGGAAAGCATGGTTGCAGGTCGTGTTTGGACGGTTGTGGCTAAGTATGTAGCTGCGGGTGAGGGTTTTACTGTATAAAATACAGCTGTACAGTAAAATCTTGGGTCCGAAAACACACGATAAGCTGGGCAACTACCAGTGCAGCTCATTTTTATAAATTATTTTTGCTGTCGCAGAAAAAAAAACATGACACACGGATAACAGTGTTGCACTGCAGTATTTTGGGCAGCAATAATATTGGTCGCTTCATGTTAAAGTTTTTATTATTTGTTACTGAACATCAAAATCGTTGTACGGATTCGAATTGGGAATGATGCAGAATACACTGCAAAACCAAAGGCGTTCTTTGGTCCGAAAAAAACGGGGCGGATTAGTCCGCGCTTTGGCTTGGTGCTTGATCATTTTCCCCTGAACTAAATGTACAGTTGTAATTGTTTATGAAAAAAATACCTGTTCGGGGCCTCTACTGCAAAGAAAAGCAAAAGTATTGGCAAACAATTAGCTCTCAATGGATAGTTAAATAACTTTCAAAAACCTTATGACATTAGATTTCAGTTATTTTGTGGAAATCTTTATTTAATCAAAATATGAAAAGAAAAGTATTAGCACGTATTTCTTTGCACATAAAAAAAACTGAACCGACATTTTTACTCTAATATTAAAGTTAATGTTATACGAGACATTGGTACTGAAAGAATAACTATCCAAAGATCTGTTTGCTTACAGGACATTAAAGAAACCTGTTGACCGTACAACTTTTTGCCAACCACACTTTACTTTGAACAATGATATTTCCATTGATCAATTGCTATTATAACTTATCCCTCAAGTAAGTTTAAAAGTGTTTGGGATTTGTTCTGTAAGCATTGCTGTCAGCCTCGGTCATACTCGTTAATAGTTGATGCCACCCGAATGCAGTATAGTTCCTTTCTGTTTCTCATTCCAGAAGCTAAGAATTAACAATCCTCAGGATGGGCAACGTACCGGCTAGAGGCTTTGTTAGTCGCCCGGGACGTTCAAACCGCCGCAATCGGGGCAACGAGACCAGCAGCGGCGGGCCGAGCCTAGTGCCATCCGGTCATTGGTATTTTTACGAGTATCCCTTAACAGAGCGTGACCCGGCCGAGCCTGTGGATACTGGTGACGATGAGGAGCCGAAACCAGAAGAACCGAAGCCCGACACTGAACCAGAACCAAAACCGGAGCCAAAACCAGCCACTCCTGTAAAACCGCCAACGCCTGTTTCAAGTAAAAAATACCAATTCATGTCATTATTTTTCTGTTCACTTCTTTCTTGTACCCCATTATACTTTGCGATATTACATCGACGTTGGATAGACGTCGCACCCGACGTTGGATGACGTTGTATAGGTCTCGGGACAATGATAACATAGATTCGCCATCTTGACAGTGTGTCATCCGCTATCTCAGGGCCCCAATCTTGGGGAATCCGGTTGCCCCACCCTTGAGGAATCCGGTACCGGAGGATATGTGTGAAGTGGATTGCCATGAATATTTTTCAGAAGCAGGTGTAAAAAAATTGTGTGCTCCTGAAATTCTCATATTTTACGTCCTTGTTTCGGAGCGGTAATATAAGGATGTTGTTTTTTTTTATTGTATATCCGACGTCTGTCTAACGTCGAGCTTTTACGCCTATCCAATGTTGCACCAAAAACGCTGATTAGACACAGAAGAAAGTTACATTTTGGTTGCGATCAAAAGCAACGCCTAAACAACGTTTCCCATCCATCGTCTTTTCAACGTTGTATAAAAAAAAACTCTGCTTAGACGTGGATCTGAAATCGCGGCCAATCACAACCAAAGTTCAGTTAGCGTTAATGTTGTAGTTATCTGGGGTCCACAACCTCAGATCGGCGTTTAATCAACCTTAGAATGTTATTGGAACGTGTTAATGTACAACCATTGTATAACCGGACTACGAGAAAAAGCTAACAAAAGGAAAAGCATAAGTACAAAAACGAAGTAAATTAGCCAGGCACATCTACCGTCCCGGTAAACGTTGTCGCGTTGGAATAATGTTGGACAGACATCGCATCCGACGTCAGATCAACCTCGATTTTTGGTCGCTTACGAAGTCGAAACAGAGTCTGTCTCCGCACATTGTATACACATCGGAAAAACGACGTTCGATAAATGCCGTAAATATATTAATCTAGAATGTAAAGTGTCGTGGTCACCCCTCCGTTACACTTTGACGGAGGAGTGACCACGGCACTTTACGATTATTGACTCAAAGTACCCCCCACCATTGGGCCATCCTGTCACGCGGGATATGTAAGGAGTCACAACCAAATTGTAGCCAGATTTAGTGTTGCCATTTGGTTGGGCTGACGTCGCGGTCTCAAATCGACGTTGGAATGTTTACTGGGGTACATGATTTTCTTTTTTCCGAATACCCAACAAAACCTATTCACTTTTATATATGTATGCATGAAAATCTACATATATGCATACTGCATCTAAGGCCAATGTCCGGACGACATTATAAAATGGATTTTCTTCTCCAGCGAAACCCGAGAATCCACTGAAAGTTACATATATCGAGCTGCGGAGAAAAGAGAATGAGGCAGCACACACTACAAGTGAATACGATCCTGAAGAGTCTCGTATGCACATGGTAAGCATAGCACACAATCTTGATTGATCTGGTGTCAGTGGACTTTCAAATTTGGGCCTACGTTTTCAGCTGAGCATTGGGGTGCCCAAAACGGGTCTTAATTAAGAGTTTCCTATTTTAGGAGATGTTTTTATATTGATTGCAAGACACCACGCAAAACTATCGTTTATTTTATTATTTTCTTCTATTTATTTATTTTTTTTTAATTTATTTATTTATTTATTTATTTATTGGGTTGTTACGCTTGGGAATTTGTCAAAATCTCATTGTGTATTGAATTTGTTTATAATTTTAGTCTCAACTGAGGGATGTTTTTTCCTTTTTATTTATTTTTTTAATTTATTTTTAGTTGTCCGTTGAACTAGTCAGAGACCGTTAGGGCTAGAAAGACGAAATCAACAGTATGTCTAGTTGATCTTCCTATATTTAAAAAAATGCTTAATTTTTCAATTAAAATACGTCAAAGCAAATTTGAGAAACGGGCGGCAAGAAGCTGAGAGCAGTAGTTTAAACTGGCATGATCAGCCTCGGTGTATTGATCGCCCAACCTCAATGAAAGCCATCACAGCATGCGTGTGCAAGTTTAAGTTGGCTGCAGCGTTTGCGTTTTTCCCAATTACTAAAGAATGATGAAAGTTGGCTCACTGATAGAGAGTGAATAGACGCCGTAAAATCCGCATTTTTTAAACCATGACCTTAGAGAACGATTGACATTCTCGGACATGGTCAATGTCAAAAACCGGAAGTGGGCCATTATCTCGAAAACTGTTAGAGATAGAGCGATTTTGAGCTTATTTTCGACCCTTTGGGCCTAAAAGACGATATGTAAGAGGTACCTCGGTGACCTTGACCTCCTCGGACATGGTCAAAGTAAAAAACGGAAGTTGATCATTATCTCGAAAACGGTTAGAGATAGAGCGATTTTGAGCTTATTTTCGACCCTTTGATCCTAAAAAACCATATGCAAGAGTTACCTTGGTGACCTTGACCTCGTCGGCCATGGTCAAAGTCAAAACTGGAAGTGGGCCATTATCTCAAAAACGGTTAGAGGTAGAGCGATTTTGAGCTTATTTTCGACCCTTCGGGCCTAAAAGACGACACGTAAGAGGTTAAGAGTTTAGAATCGTATTTTTGTGACCCAAGTGTAATTTTTGCTACTCGGTAGCGAAAACGGTCTATTTTTTCATAAGCCGCTTTTTACGAGTGAGAGCGAAGTTTGCGTTCTCCATCTTTAGGTGGGATTTCCTTCATTTACAGTAATCTGTACATCAACGAGAAGCTCATTCCGCTAGCAAAATGTTAAACACTTGACAAAAATTAAAACGCAAAAATGGTATCCAGACAGAAGGGCCTTGGACAAAAGGGCCTTGGACATAAGGGCCTCTCCCAAAACGGCCTTTCCCCAAAAAGGCCTTTCCCAAAACGGCCCTAAATGAAAAGTTGGACAAAAGGGCCTTGAGAAATTTTTTCTTGGATTTTGAGTTTTAATTATTTAATAAAATATGTAATAAAATAAAAAATAAAAAAAACAGGCTTCATTGTGTTTTTAAAGTGACTGCCTTGATGTTTTGTTTCAATTACTCCCCATGACTACCCGTATCTTGAAATTCCCGAAGCACTGTACCACAGGTTAATCCTTGTTTGTACCAATCACTGCCTTGATATTTTACTCATTGTAAAGGCTCTTTCAATTACTTCCCATCACTGCCTTTAGATGCCAGATTTCGGAGTAATTGTGCCACAAAAGATAATCTCTGTCCTTTGTTTCGTTCCTCTGCACTGTGCTGTTTAAACGCACGCGCTAAGCCGGATGATGTTGACGTGTCAGTATCTTGCCGATGTATGAGTTCTGAATTTGAGGTCTTTATTTGAACTGTGACCAACAGCAATGGATACTAGACAAAGTATTAAATGACAGCCAAAAATTTGTCTCGATGAATCAGGCAATAAAATCAATAAACTTTGTTTTTGGAGTTGTTATTTTATTACACAAAAAATAAAAATAATTTTGAGAACCATATCCAAAAAAAATGTCTCAAGGCCCTTTTGTCCAACTTTTCATTTAGGGCCGTTTGGGAAAAGCCCTTTTGGAAAAGGCCGTTTTGGGAAAGGCCCTTATGTCCAAGGCCCTTTTGTCCAGGGTCCTTCTGTCCCGGATTCCGCAAAAATACTTCCTTCAGTCGGTTATTTCTTGAATAATATATTGCAAACAACACAGCTTGAATACGTCTTATAAGCCGAGTAGTGTTTGGTTGTTGTTGACTTAAAGTTTTATTGACTGATCAGGCATACGCTTTGTTATCCATTTACGCAGTGAGAGCCCGCACAAAGCTATGCTGTATGCTGTGCTATCGTTAAATGCTACGCATTTACTTGCAAAAAATACACTCTTTTCACATGGCGTTTTAACATAGAAAACGAAAGCAAAGACGAAAATAAAAAGTGGCATGCACATGTTCAGATCGAGCTCTTCATAAGTCCCAAGTTTCATGGTCCTAGGGCCCATAGTGTCAGAGAAGAAGACACAAAAAATCGGAAAAAGTGTCAAGAAGAAAAAAAGGACGAATTTTGCTCGCACAAATTCATATAACCCTTGCAAGCCAAAGGCTTGTCAAGTGTTAATTATGGATGAAACTCTTCTGTGCTTTTATTGTCAACATTACCTTATTATTATATCCAGTGTAACTAGGGGATATAGGTTTCATCTTTTCCGTCTGTCCGTCTGTCTGCTCGTGTCTGGGCTATATCTCCGAAAGTATTTGCCGTATAGCTTTTTCCTTCGGAATATGGTTAGAACAATATATTGAAGGTGTGCAACGTCGTATTGCTTTGGCAATAGGGAAAAAATTTCTCAAAAAGACGACTCGTCAAAAATGGCTGTTTTTCAGAAAATTTGTTAGCACAGAGATAGGTTTTGTCCAGACGAGTTCTCCAAAACTATTCAATCCAGCGTTGTGAAATTTTATGCAGTGAAAATATATATAATGCAGATGTGTAACGTTGTATTGTTTTTGAAATCGGCAAAAAAATTCTCAAAAATACGACTTGTCAAAAATGGCTCTTTGTTGGAAAATTTGTTAGGACGGAGATAGGTTTTGTGAAAACTCGTTCTGCATAATTATTAGATCCAGCGTTCTGAAATTTTATGCAGTGAAAATATATATATTGTACATGTGCAACGTTGCATTATTTTTTAAATCGGCCAAAAATTGTAGAAAACTATGACTTGTCCAAAATGTATATTTTTATGGAAACTTTTTTGCATGGTGATAGATTCTGCACAGACGAGTTGTTCTCCGAAACTACGAGATCCAGCATTCATATAATTTTTATATATATACAATTTTAAAAATACGACTTCTCAAAAGTATATATTTTTAGCCCAGCTTACGTTACACATAAGCTAGAGTTACGTACCTATCGATTTGCAGATGGGGGTTAGTTAGTTAGTTAGTTAGTTAGTTAGTTAGTTAGTTGGTTAGTTCGACGCATATTAAATATATATGCGCACTAATCCGAAATGCACACGACGCATCAACGCATGTTAACGAAACATGCGCACTGGTCCGAAATGCGATCCGCGCATCGACTATAGTTACGTTAACATGCGCTCTGGTCCGAAATGCCAAAATAAAAATGCGCACTGGTCTAAAATTAGCACCAAGCTTGAACGCAAGTTAAATAAACATACGCACAGGTTCGAAATGCGAACCACGAATCAACGCAAGCTAAATGAACATGCGCACTGGTCCGAAATGCGAACCGCGCATCAACGTAAGTTAAATAAACATACACACTAGTCCGAACTTCGAACCGCGCATCAACTCAAGTTAAATAAACATGCGCACTGGTCTTAAATGCGAACCACGCATCAACGCAAGTCAAGTAGACATGCGCACTGGTTCGAAATGCAAACCGCGCATATATATATATATATATATATATATATATATATATATATATATATATATATATATATATATATATATATAAGTTTAAATATTCATCAGGCGGTCCTCTCGTGAAAAGTTACTTTCTTGGCGATCCGCCTACAATTGGCTAAATGGAGGAGATTTATAAAAATAGTAACCAATTTTCAAAATGGTTCACTTGCAACAATTTTGATCGTATTTCTTTCCAATTTTGAACGATTGATCCCAAAAATATTATCTCTTGAGAATATGCTTTTTTGGTAGATCCTTCAAAAGTGGCTAAATGGAGGCTTTATATATATAGTTTGTTGTGTTTGTTTTTTTTTGTTTTTTTTGTTTTTTTTTTGTTTTGTTTTGTTTTGTTTTTTTTTTTTTTTTTGTTTTTTTTTTTTTTTTTTTGGGGGGGGGGGCAGTTTTCAAATTACTTCTTTACAAATTATGTACGACTGTTTACTGGGTAAGCCTCTTTTGATTTTTTTTTGGCGATCCGCCAAGAAGTTGCTAAATAGGGTGGATTTCTGTTAAGCAATCTCAGATAGAGTGTTTCCAACAATTTCAATCGAATTGCCTTGAAACTTTGCACAATGTTCACCAGGCAGTTCTGTTTCGAAACGGTCCTGTTTTTTTGGCGATCCGCCAAAAATTCGCTAAAAAGGATTCATTTAAAAATTTTGTTTCTCATTCGAAAAATTACTTTTTTGCGAATTCTCCCAAAATTGGCCTATTGACAGTATTTTAAATCCTTTTGTTTTCCAAAATGCCTTGCCTGTTGCAATTTGATTAGATTTATTCGGACTTTTTGAATGTTACTCTTTTCATGTGATGTTTTCTTTAATTTATTTTTTGGCCCACCAAATCATTCAAACGATAGCCTCATGCTACCGCATGAATGATTTGGGGATCAAAATTTTCTTTTAAATAGCTCTTCTGCAAATAATTTTAATCAGATTGTTTTCATTTTTTGGACGTTGTCCAACCTTATTGCTCTTTGAAATTTACTTTTCTAAGATCCGCCAGAGATAAGGCAAAAGTCGGCCTTTGAAAAATTTTCATTAACCGGCTTTTAAAATATAACTACTACTTTTTGGCGACCATACAAGAGTATTGATACTTGATTCACTAGATCTCGGCTGGTCATAATGTCCCTGGACATTCTTGTTTATATCTAAAGTAAGACCACTTAAATAAGGAATCAGCTTTTTAATCATGAATTTTCCTGGGGGTTTCATGAAATCCCTGACTGCAGGCATTCCATGTGAGGTATACACAGGCATCTCTTTTACGAGTACTGATGCCGCAGAATCCACAGTGCGTCTGCGAAAATGTCATACACAACAGATCGAACTGCAGTAAAGATTGGCTATTAGACAACAACACTCCTTAGTCATCTCTGTTTTCTTACAGATTGTGAGGAGAGGTCAGCCATTTGATATAACACTAGAGCTCGACCGACCGTACGACAAAGAACATGATGAAATCAGAATTGTTTTTGAAATAGGTAAAAAATTTGATGTTTTTTAGCAACAAAAATTCTACAACCGCTTTTCACTACCCACATCAACAGAAAATGGAGTGCTGTGACTGAACGCGCCCAATAGCGATGTACCCTAAAAGTCTGAATCTTGATAACTGTTCAGGAATGAAAAAAACACATTGAAACCACTTTGATCTCTCTTTCAGTAAAAACCAGTTCTGAAAATGTCCTTATAAATGAAAGCAAATCGGAAACTGGGAAAAACAACCCAAAACAGAAATCGGGATCCATTTTAAAATAGCATGAAAATAACAATACATCTAAGATCAGACTGAGTGTTGGTGGCTGCTGTAAAAGATGATTTCTGTTTCAGAAAAATATATCGCGGAAGGTAAAGCAGAATTCACGTTGTCTCTTAACTCACTGCTGTACTTCACTATCGCTTTTGTACCTATTTAAAAATACTCCTCTTCGGTCCTTAATTGGGATTGACGATCAGCACGAAAATGATCATCATTGTTATGAAAGTTTCATAAGCTTCCCCAGTAAACACTGCGAAGTTCCATTAACGTTGGATAGACGTCGCGCGTGATGGATGATCAACGTATATTTTTTGATTCATCGAAGTCGAAACAATGCCTTACGGTCTTGGATAGGCAGCGATTATCCGAGATCTAATCAACGTCAAATTGTATACACGCCGGGAGAGCGACGTTGTATAGACGTTGTAGAATCACCGTCTAGACAGCAACAATCATAGCATAGTCACGTTGGTTAGACTTCGGAGAAAGTTACGTTTTGGTTGTAACCGAAAACAACACCAAACAACGTTGCGTTGAATACAAGTCGCGACCAATCATAACCATATTACAGCCAGCTTTACCTCGTCGTTCGGTCGACCTTGGAATGTTCACTGGGTTGTCTAACTGAGACGATTGCTTCCACAAGATACGTGGAATCGGTACTACGCAGCCTTGCCAGATTTTCTTCATAATCTGAATGCGTTTTTTTTCTGCAGAAAACGCTGGAGTCCTCGTAGTCTCGACACCAGACTATAAGGCGATAATGCTGATCTCTCAGTCTTTTCTTTTTTTAATATTTCTTGCATTTCAATGTTTTCTCATTAACAATTTTCTATCATCTTGCTGCAACTAGTGGGACTTAATATAGATATTTTTTCTCTATACGCTTTTAGCTATATTTTATGTTACTGCAGATTTAACTTTCGTCATTATTTTAGTCATATCTATTAGCCTTGCTTGTGGTTAGCTGCTGGTGTTATTATTAGTACCTCCCGCGTAATGGAGATATATAGTTATGAGCTTGTTCGTCCGTCCGTCTCTCCGTCTGTCCGCATGCGGTTCAGGCTATATCTCCAAAACTATAGATCAGATAGGGCACATAGTGCAACTGAAAGAGTGCAACTTCGTGTTTTCGTTCGTAATTTTGTCCGCGTAATGGAACGTGTCGTTCAAGGCTGTATATCAGAAAACTATTTGTCGGATTTTTGTGCCAGGATTACGTAAGTAATCCAGGTTATGTAATCACATCTTGATTCCTCTTTACATAACCACAAAATATTGGAAAAGTGTCGTAGAGAGCAAAGGTAAAGTTTGGGAAAATATTGCAGGCATCCAAGAGACAGAATAGTGCAAGTTTATTTTCAGAACCCATATCAGTCATAATAGTACCATAGCCTCGTGATTATATGGCCGGCAAACAAAATACATTCACAGACTTTTTTGTTTTTATTTGCGGTTGCAGGTGAAATCTGTTTTTCTTTGTCGTTGCGTTATTTATAAATATATGAATGGATATTCAGGATAATATATCATGTAGGGTACCGACAGGTATTCAGGATGGATTTTATGTATGTGTTATTTTATACCTGTGTTATTTTGGAAACAGTTAAAAGAAAGGACTATTTTGGCCTCGTTTTCGGACTCAACCCCTCTGCATAGTTACACAAGACGTAACTTCGTGTCTGAACTTTAACCTACATTTTCTAGGTCAACGGTCATGTGACGTGTTATCTTGGAAACCTTCGGAGAATAGTGGTGAAAATGGCAGTAGTATGACACTTTGCAAACCAATCTTTGCACCGATGTCATAGGTCATTCTCGCTGCACGGGGATCATGTCTCTCTGAGGCTCTAGTTATTATTATTATTAATATTATTATTATTAATATCGTTAAATAACAACTGCATTATGCATATTAATAATAACTGTAGTGCTATGGAATCGATGTAATACAAATGTTTTTACAAATCATTTGGATCGAACTGAGGCTAGAAACGTCCTAACCATATATTTTATCGCGATCCAAAGAGAAAGGAAATGAAACACACTCGTGTGCTTTGCATGATTCTCACCATTTCATATAATACATGAAAACGCTTTGTCGTTTTAAATGAATGGCCTTTCGCAACATAAAAGTGTGTTTCCATTCCTTTTCTTTCCTGATTAAAATATTTTCTAGATGGCATAGACGCCATAAAAATAACAAAACTCTACGGCATCACACGTGGCTAGAATCGAATAATCGATTCCCGAAACTATATCCAGATAGCGCGCGCTATCTTTTAGGGGTAGCAATGCACAATGACGTTACTGGATTGTTTTGCTGGTGATACGCTGGAGGGGGAGGGGAGTGTTATAAAACAGCAGAGAGGGAGCTTGATGAAGAAAATATTTTCTTCAAGAACTAGACTTCATCGCTTAAGCTCGGAAACATCTAACCGGAGTTGCGGTCGAGAATATAGGCATGATACTTTTCTAGATGTTTTTGAGATCCAAAGGCAACTATAAGATATTTGTGAGGGCAAAAATTGATGTTAACGAGCGCTTGTCCAATGACAAGGCGAAAGTTTAGCCCCTCGACTAGCTGAGTAATGTAATTTAACTACATGCAAATGCAGGGGTACACACAAGACCTTCGCATTTCGCCATGGCGAAGGTGAAATCCATTTGGCGAAGGTGAACAGATTCACTTTCGCCAATTCGGAGAAGGTGAATTCTAGACAAAAATTATTATAATAAAATCAAAATATGGACTGAGTAACTACCAATCTAGCTCTTTAAAGACATAAACTGGACAATATAGTTAAGAATATGTATAGTTTTGATGCAATAAACAAATGAAGTTACAGTTTTAATAAGAGGGTTAATTTGGCGAAGGTGAGCTGAACGGCCTTAAATTGGAGATGGTAAAAAATCCTTATGTGCACCCCTGCAATTGTAATATAATTATAAGAATTAAAATATATCAAATTAAAAACCACATTGATAAGTGAGTGGTAGCACTTTCATTAAAACCAAACATGAATGGCAATTGCATTTAAAATGTGAAGCAGACCGTTTTTTGCGCAAGAAATATTTAAACCTATTAGTACTGGACTGGCATGTGCTATTAACCTTTTAAAAAAAATTAAATGGTATGTTGATGTATATGTGTAAAAACAAAAGGTCCAGAGCCAAAACCAAGCAACGGTGCTCAGGTAACGATGCACATGAAGAAAGGACTGCGGAAGCGGAACTGGGGTTGCGAATACATCAGCTCGAAGGGGAAGAAACTCGAGGTTCGCGTGGAGCCAGCAGCGGACGCCATCATCGGTCGCTGGAACATCATCGCTCAATCAAGCTTTCTCGTAAGCAGATATATATATATATATAGTTTCAGGATATTTTTACGATATCCTTTTTACGATTTTGAGTGGTGGCTTACTTTTGCAGTACACAGGTTTTCAAGATAACGATGCACTTCAAACCCGAAAACATTTTCATACACAGCAAAAGACTGTTGATATTGGATGGTAATGCGTTTTCAGGTAGAAGGTTCAGGCAAAACACAAAATTTCAGTTCTTCAAACTTGCCCTGAAAATTCACACAGCTGACCGTCAGTTGTGTTTTCCCCTGGAACACGATTTTTTCTGGCGCAATTTTCCTCTCTAAGGAAAATAATAATGAATGTATTTCATTGGTATTCACATTCATTTCTTTTTCTAAACGCAAAAAAAAAAATTTGGTTCATTGCAAATTTTCCACTTGTTTATACTTAAAATTTTCATACTAAAACACTATTATACGAATAGCACCATAATAAAACGGTCTTTGGACCACACAGAAAAGCCGTCCTGTAACTCCTACATATTTGTATAAATATATATAAAATATATATAAAATAAGGAGTAATGGAGTATAGTTTTTAGCCCAGCTTACGTTACACGTAAGCTGGGGTATTCCTATCGGTTTGCGGGTGGCGTCCGTTAGTTAGTTAGTTAGTTAGTTAGTTAGTTAGTTAGTTAGTTAGTTAGTTAGTTAGTTAGTTAGTTAGTTAGTTCGCTGTAAACTTTGTTTCAAAATGCATCTCCTCCTACAATTTTAAACCGATGTCATTTATTTTTTATGCGAGGCATCCCTAAGGGGTCATGCATACGGCTTGTGCTTTTCTAGTTGATCGGGTGATTTTTGAATTTTTGGCGAATTTTTAAAGAAAAAAATTAAAAATGTATCTCCTCCTACATTTTTGACCCGATGTCATTTATTTTTGGTATGAGGCACCCCTAAAGGGTCGTGCATACGGCTTGTGCTTTTTAGTCGATCGGACAATTTTTGTATTTTTGGGGATTTTTTTAGCAAAAATTTTGAAAAAAAATGCATCTACTCCTACAGTTTTGATTCGATGTCATTTATTTTTGGTGTGAGGATTTCCTAAGCGGTCGTGCATACGGCTTGTGCTTTTTTAGTCGATCGGGTGATTTTTGAATTTTTGGCGAATTTTTAAAGAAATTTTAAAATGTATCTCGTCTTACATTTTTGACCCGATGTCATTTATTTTTGGCATGATGCACCCCTAAAGGGTCGTGCATACGGCTTGTCCTTTTTTAGTTTGTATTTTTGAGGAATTTTTGAAGCAAAAATTTCGAAAATAATTCAAAATGCATCTACCCATACAATTTTGATTCGATGTCATTTATTTTTGGTGTGAGTGGATACGGCTTGTGCTTTTTAGTCGATCGGGCAATTTTTGTATTTTTAGGGAGTTTTTGAAGAAAAAAACTTCAAAATGCATTTCCCCCTACAGTTTTTTTTTTGTTTTTTTTTTGTTTTTTTTTTTTTTTTGTTTTTTGTTTTTTTTTTTTTTGTGTTTTGGTTTGAGGCATCCCTAAGGGGTTGAGAATACGACTTGCGCTTTTTAGTCGATCCGAAAATTTCTGTATTTTTTGGGAATTTTTGAAGAAAAACTTCAAAATGCATTTCCTCCTACAGTTTTTATCCGATTTCATTTATTTTTTTTGCTATGAGGCATCCTTAGGTAGGTCTCGCATACGGCTTGTGCTATTTGACTCGACTTGGGAATTTTTGATTTCGGGGGGAATTTTTGATGAAAATACCTCAAAATGCATTTTCTCCTGCAGACTTGATCAAACATCATTTATTTTGTTCCTGAGGCATGCTTAGGGTGTCGTGAATATGGCCTGTCTTTTTAAGTCGATGAGAGAATTTTTGAAGAAAGAAATTCAAAATGCATTTCCTCCTACAGTTTTTATCAGATTTCATTGATTTTCGATATGAGCCGTCTCTAGGGGGTCATGCATACGGCTTGTGCTTTTTGAGTGAATTGGAAAACTTATGATTTTTTTTCGGAATTTTTGAAAAAAAATTAAATGAATCTCCTCCTACAGCGCATAAACGCAAGTTAAATGTTAAATGAACTTGCGCAGCAGTCAGATTTAACAACTGCACATCGACGCAAGTTAAATAGACATTCGCAGTAGTCCAAATTAAGTACTCCGCATCGATGCAAGTTAAATAAACATGCGCATTGGTCCGAAATGTGAACTGCGCATCGACGGAAGATAAATAAAGATGCGAACTGGTCCAAAATAAGCACCGCGCATCAACGCAGGTTAAATAAACATGCGCACTGGTCCGAAAAAAAGAACTACGCTTCGACGTAAGTTGAATAGACATGCGCAGTGGTCTGAAATGCGAACCACGCATCAACGCAGCCTAAAGAAACATGCGCACTGGCCCGAAATGCGAACCGCACATCGAGGAAAATTAAATAAACATGCGCAGTGGTCCGAAATGCGAACCGCGCATCAACGCAAGTTAAATAAATATGCGCAGTGGTCTGAAATGAGAACCACGCATCAACACAAGTTAAATAAACATGGGCAATGGCCTGAAATGCGAACCGCGCATCGACGGAAGTTAAATAAACATGCGATTCGGTCCAAAATAAGCACCGCACATCAACGCAAATTAAACAAACATGCGCACTTGTCCGAAAAAAAGAACCACGCATCGACGCAAGTTGAATAGACATGCGCAGTGGTCTGAAATGAGAACCGCGCATCAACGCAAGTTAAATAAACATGCGCAGTGGTCCGAAGAAAGAACCATGAATCGACACAAGTTGAATAGACATAGGAGTCGGGCATCGACGGGACTTAAATAAACATGCGTTCTGGTCCGAAACGCAAATCGCTCGTCAACGCAAGTTAAATGAACCTGCTCACTTGTCCCAAAATGCGAACTGCGCATCAACGCAACCTAAAGAAACAGGTATACTGGTCCGAAATGCGAACCGGATATCAACGCAAATTAAATAAACATGCACACTAGTCCGAATTGCGAACCGCACATAAGCGTAAGTTAAATAAACATTTGCACCGGTCCAAAATAAGTACCGATCATCAACACAAGTTAAATAAATATGTGCAATGGTCCAAAATGCGAACCACGCATCAACACAAGTTAAAAAAAAACATGTGCGCTGGTCCGAAATGCGAACCGCACAGCAACACAAGCTAAATAAGCACTGGACCAAAATAAGTACCTTGCATCAACGCAAGTTAAATAAACATGCGCACTATTTCGAAATGCGAACTGCCCATTAACGCAACTTAAATAACATGCGCACTATTCAAAATAAGAACTGCGCATCAACGCAACTTAAATAAACATGCGCACTGGTCCAGAATAAGAACCGCGCATCCACTCAAGTTTAAGAAATATGCGCATTGGCCTGAAATAAGAACCGCGCATCGACGCACGTTAAATAAACATACGCAGTGGTTCGAAATGCGAACCACGCGCCAACGTAAGTTAAATAAACATTTGCACTGGTCTAAAATAAGCACCGCGCATCAACGCAAGTTAAATAAACATGCGCACTTCTCCGAAATTCGAACCGCGCATCAACGCAAGTAAAATAAACATGCGCAGTGGTTCGAAATGCGAACTACGCTCCAACGCAAGTTAAATAAACATTTGCAGTGGTCCAAAATAAGCACTGCGCATCGACGCAAGTTACATAAACATGCGCACTGGTCCGAAATTCGAACCGCGCATTAACGCAAGTTAAATAAACTTAGGCACACGTCCAAAATAAGCACCGTGCATCAACGCAAGTTAAATAAACATGCAAACTGGTCCGAAATGCGAACCGCGCATCAAGGCAACCTATGGAAACTTGTGCACTTGTCCAAAATAAGTACCGCTCATCAATGCAAGTACAATAAACACGCGTTTTGGTCTGGAATAAGAATCGCGCATCGACGCAAGGTAAATAAACATGCGCACTGATCCGAAATAAGAACCGCACATCAACACAAGGTAAATAAACATGCGCATTGATCCGAAATAAGAACCGCACATCAACACAAGGTAAATAAACATGCGCATTGATCCGAAATAAGAACCGCACATCAACACAAGGTAAATAAACATGCGCACTGATCCGAAATAAGAACCGCACATTCACAAAAGGTAAAAAAAAACATGGGCGCTCGTCAGAAATGCGAACTGCCTATCAACGCAAGTTAAATAAACATGTGCACTGTTCCAAAATGGGAGTTGCGCATCTACGCAAAATTAAATAAACATGCGCACTTGTCTGGATAAGAACCGCGCATCAAGGCAAGTTACATAAATATGCGCACTGGTCCGAAATGCGAGTGTTGTTTGAAGGTATCTATGGCAGACTATCCAGTCTACAAGAGATACAAAAGAATATCTGTTTCCCATTTTTCTGGGAAAGAAATCTTTGTATGCATTTATCGGTCTATGTTCTGGTCCGGTGCTAAATTAATTATTGGGCTAGCTCTTTGCCGTCTCATCTTTTGAAGCCCAATTTTTCAGGAAAATTCCCTTACTCATGCACGCTGGAATTGGGTCTTATTGCTTTTCGTAAGCTGGGACTTTGTCCTTGGACAAACTTGTTATCCCCTTGTAGCAAGTACCACAAGGTGAGAAAAAGGTCTTCAGTCGCTTCAAGCATTTTGCAAAGGTTTACATCATCTTCAACCCATTTAATAAAGGTAAGCAGGCATGTATTATAGTTTTAATAACAAGGATATTTTAAATAATTATTCCAACCGCTGCAATTGAGACAAGTCGCTGCAGATAAAGCAACAGCTTTCTTTTTTTTCGGACTGCCTACAGATGTTACAGACGTAAATGTTTTTGTCAGGGGTGCTCATGTTCCATTGTATTTGTTCAAGATACGGGACGGATCATATATATAATTTCTTTCCAGAAGATAAAGTCCATATAACTTTAAGTTAATTGGTTTTCAAACAAAAAAAGAGTCACTTTTGTCTGGTTGACTTAGGACGATATTTTCCTCTTCTAAAACTGAAGAATGCTAATATTTTTAACATGAAAGAAGATATTAATCTTGCTCACTGGCTAGAGTGAGTCCAAACATTCAAATAGCTATAACTGTTAAATATTTCAGAGAAATGATTCATATATAACTTACTGTATTTCCAGACGATCAGGTTTACATGGAGGACGAGACTGAGCGAGACGAATACGTTATGGCTGAGAGCGGACACATCTTTGTGGGAAACTACAGACAGCCCTGGGCACGACCCTGGAATTTTGGCCAGGTCCGCACTTCTTTATTTCTGTGATTAGTGTTTAGTTATTATTTTCGAAAGTCGAAGCAATTGAATGTCATTCTCACATTTATTGCCTAATTTTAGATATCAATAAGTACTTAAAGATATCTTAAATTGCATTTTACAAATCTAAGATTAAATTTTAGATATATATTACATCTAAGTAGATCTTTTTGCGTGTAAAAAATTCAATTTTCGATATCTTAGGAGGGGAGGGAGGGATCTGATTCCAAATGGTCTTAAACCTTAACTAAGGTTTTTGGTTTAATTTATGCCACTGTGTTTGGATAATAGTTTGAAGAGGACGTGTTGGATTGCGCAATGCTGCTCCTTGAAATGTCTGGCTTGAGGTACGATGTTCGTGGAAATCCAGTTTTCATCTCAAGAGCTATATCAGCAACAGTAAGTAATTTTAAGCAACTCCCCTCTTTCCCCTCTCCCCATGGCTAAATATAAGACAAGTTTTGAAAAAAAGGTCTCTACTATGTCTTTTTTTCTCTTTTGATAACGACAGCTAAAGCAAAGCAGCGATTTCAAAGTCCAGTAATTTCTGTTGATGTATTTTCACGAGTCAGTTGTAGGAATTTAGTTTTGCCATTTTCATGCATTAGAGACCCATTACAACAAGTGAACATGCAAATATTATTGACCGGTTACGAAAATGTTGGCAGCTAAATGTTGACCTGGTCAACAGTACTTCATATTAACTAGAAATAAATCAATATCTGCTAATTGTTCTATGATTTCTTGTCGATATTTGTAAATTTGGACCAGTAAAATTCCGGTTTGCACTTTTCTTGTATTTTGCGTGTTTCGAACCATATAACACAAGAATATATTGTCTTAATATGAATTTACTTTAAAGTAATCCTTTTGCAGAAAATGGGAATTAAAAGGTCCAGTTTTTCCATTCTTTAACATTCACTCAAAAGAAGATACTTATAACCTAATTTTGACCAGCAAATACTTCTGGTTTGCAATTTCGTGGGGCATTCAGTAGCACGTGGACCATAGAAAATCATAAATTCACTTATTTTGGGTCAATATTAAGGCATGTTAACATCGAAAAAACAACAACAACAAAACCAAATAATATGTTCCTTGGAGACAACATGTGTCAAACTAAGTCAATTTCTGTTAATTCTCTTTTAGGCAAACCAAGCTGACGAGAATGGCGTTCTGGTTGGCAACTGGTCCGGTAATTACGAAGGTGGGGCAAGTCCAACAAGCTGGGTGGGCAGCATCAAAATTATCCAGCAGTTCTACGAAACACGACAGCCTGTTACGTTTGGGCAGTGCTGGGTGTTCTCAGGCGTTGTCACGGCATGTAAGCTTTGTCTGAAGTGGAAATCTACCCATACGGATGGGTACAAGTTTTCCCTGTCGTCAGCTCCATATCAGTTGCAATGTGGTCGAGTAAAACCTCAAGACAAAATGTATTTTCAAATTATCGAATGGAACTTGATGATTTCAAGCACAAGGCCCAAGGGGCGGCCATTTTTCCTCATCTTAAAATTAATGGTCATAGCGTATTGGGCCACTTTCTGTGAGAGGGTTGAAAGAGTATAACTCTACTCTCTTGCCCAAAGCATATAATTTTCCGCCCTAAATATATGACTCAAAACAATGTCCCACCAGTTTATAAAGGGAAGCCTTTCCATTGAATTTTTCAGCAGGACCCAAAAATTTGAAAAGAAAAGTGCCAGTTGAATTCGTCAATATTTTGAATTCCATAATAAGTTATCTAATTAGTTAAGCATTCGCTTAAGAAAGGCAATCCGTCCGCTTACAACCTGAGTCAGATTTGAACCGGCACCCTGGCAGTACCAGATTAACACTCTAACAAAGTGATCTAATCGTAACCCCTCTAATTGTCTAATTTTGTGTATATTTCACAAGATTGTCCATAGTAGTGTGAAAACGGGGGTTCTAAAACAGGAAGTGAGGTCATAGTGACGTCACATGGTGTTTTAGAATCCCCACGGGGGTTCTAAAACAGTGACGTCATAATGACGTCACTGTGGGGAAAACCCGATCGATAAATTTCAGAGTGCACTCGTACAGAGTGTGGGGGAAAACCCGATCGATAAATTTTAGAGTGCACTCGTTCAGAGCGTGGGAACGATCAATAAATTTGAGAAGGAATGGGATTTTCAGCAGGATAAAAGTGTGGCTCCGAAAACAGGAAGTGACGTCATAATGACGTCACGAGGTGTTTTCGGAGCCCCATGGGGCTCCGAAAACAGTGACGTGATTGTTTTCGAATTCGCATGGGTATTTTGAAACAGGTAATCGAAAGAGCGCGCGCCCGTTCAATGACGTCATGATGACGTCATCATGACGTTATAATGACGTCATCATGATGACGTTATAATGACGTCATCATGGCGTTATAATGACGTCATTATCATGACGTTATAATGACGTCATAATGACGTCATCATGACGTTATAATGACGTCATCATCATGACGTTATAATGACGTCATCATGACGTTATCATGACGTTATCATGACGTCATCATGATGTTATGGCATATTAAGACAGTTCTAAGCAGGATAACCCTAAGTCGCCTGTCAATCATCATGACGTCATTAGTCACGTGACCTGTCAATCATCATTGGTCACATGACCTGTCAATCATGTGTGATGTGATTCCAACCGCATATGAGGAACATTTTCCTGCTGATTAACCTTCTGGCCTGAATGGCTCAGTTGGTAGAGCAGAGGACCCGTAAGCGGACCCATGATCTGAAGGTCGGTGGATCGAACCCGCCCTCGGGCATCACTTTCATATCATGGGTCCTCAATCTTAGAAGACCTCCCCCCCTCCCCCCCCCAGGATCAAGACATGACATGAATCGGACCCCCCCCCCCCAGGACCAGGACATGACATGAATTGACCCCCCCCCCCAGGACCAAGACATGACATGAATCGGACCCCCCCCCAGGACCAAGACATGACATGTATCGGACCCCCCCCCCCAGGACCAAGACATGACATGTATCGGACCCCCCCCCCGGACCAAGACATGGCATGTATCGGACATAGTCATATAGCTATATGACTATGTAATTGCTATGTGAACATAATTAGTTTCAAGTATGTATGTCATTATCAGATCGTTTAATAGTCAAGCCGCGATAGCTCACTTGGCAGAGCAAACGGCTAGCAACCTGAGAGTCCCGGGATCGATACCACATCGGGGCAAACTTTTTTTTGGTTTTTTGTTCACTTTTATGACTCTGTGACATTATGTGACAACATGTGACTGTGACATCATGTGACTCTGTGACATTATGTGACTGTGACTGTTTTTTTTTTTTTTTTTTTTTTTTTTTAACATAATGGCTATATTTCTATGTCTATTTTCACTATTATTATGATAATATTTAATTAGTCATATTTCAATGGTTCTAACCACACAGCATAGGAATAAGTACATGTGTACAGAGTGTGGGGAAACCGATCAATAAATTTTAGAGTGCACTCGTTCAGAGTGTGGAGGAAACCGATCGATAAAATTTCAGAGTGCACTCGTTCAGACCGTGGGAACGATCGATAAATTTGAAAACATCAAAGGCCTAGACCGTGGGAACGATCGATAAATTTGAAAACATCAAAGGCCTAGACCGTGGGAACGATCAATAAATTTCAGAGTGCACTAATTCAGAGCGTGGGAACGATCAATAAATTTGAGAAGGAATGGGATTTTCCACAACTCTATGTTTTATGTTATAGTAGTTGGAAAATGACACTTCTAAAGCACATTTAACAAATGTAGGTTTTTATAACATATAATATATAAAATAAGTTTGAACATTTTAGCATGCTACTTATTTGAATATTCTAAAGTCATAGTAGTGGAAAAATGATGGTTCTAGACCAACTTTAACAAATTTTGTTTTTTGACAAAATATGATGTATAAAATAAGTTTGAACATTTTACCATGGTGTAGTAGGGTAAAAATAAGGGTTCTAGACCAACTTTAACAAATTTAGTTTTTAACACCATATGATATATAAAATAAGTTTGAACATTTTAGCATGCTAGTTATTTGAATATTCTAAAGTCATAGTAGTGGAAAAATGGTGGTTCTAGACCAATTTTAACAAATTTTGTTTTTTGACAAAATATGATGTATAAAATAAGTTTGAACATTTTACCATGGTGTAGTAGGGTAAAAATAAGGGTTCTAGACCAACTTGAAAATTTTTTTGTTTTTTTGACAACATATGATGTATAAAATAAGTTTGAACATTTTACCATGGTGTAGTAAGGTCAAAATCAGGGTTCTAGACCAACTTTAACAAATTTAGTTTTTTACACGTTTTAGACGATTCTACCACTTGGTTGGTTGGTTGATTGTTGGAAAATGGGAAGTGAAAATGTGGATAGTTATGTAGGAAAACTGCGCCCATTCAAAAGACGTGTTCGAATGGCAAGCCCATTTTAAAGACGTGTTCGAATGGCAAGCCCATTTTAAAGACGTGTTCGAATGGCAAGCCCATTTTAAAGACGTGTTCGAATAATTTTTGAAAGATATTACGTCGTGGTATTGTTCAACAAATTGTTCAACATGTTCAACACGTTCAACATGTTCAACATGTTCAACATGTTCAACAAGTTCAACATGTTCAACAAGTTGTTCAACATGTTCAACATGTTCAACAAGTTCAACATGTTCAACATGTTCAACATGTTCAACAAGTTCAACAAGTTCAACATGTTCAACTTGTTCAACATGTTCAACAAGTTGTTCAACATGTTCAACATGTTGTTGTTCAACATGTTGTTCAACAAGTTGTATATAGAGCTATGTTTAAAGACTTTCTCATCATTTGAATAGTGTAGGCTGAACCGAAAGAATGTATACATGCAACATTTGTTCGAAATCTTACAATTGGCTGCAAAGTCGCATATGGTAAAATTATTTCTAAACATTTTAGGACATAGTGTGTCCAACCTCGAGTGTGGCAGCTCCCTATAGAGCATAAAAGGTTCCTACCCTCAGACATAACGCACATTCTGTATCAAGATACTGAAGAGTGAACATGTCTGCAGTGAGTGAACAACAACTACCATCTATGGCAATGCCTGCAGAAAATTTTATAGCAAAGCCTGAGACAATACCTACAGCAAAGTCTAAGGCAATGCCCATGGTAAAGTCTAAATCGAAGTCACGTCAGCAGCGTAAAAAGCGACCACATCTTAGAAAGATAAAAAGAGATGAGTTACCAGCTATGACGCCGCCGTGTAAAATGCGAAAAAATACGACAGAGCCTAATGTGAAGCGAGAACCGGAGCGTAAAGCTGATACCACTATGAAGAAGATGCGTGTAGACGATTCACCGGTTATGATACCCATTAATGGAGAAACATATATTAAATTGGTGAATTATCAACAGAAAGTGATGGTTAACATTCGTAAATATATTACGAATCATGCATCTGGGAGGTTATATCCTACCAAGAAGGGAATTTTGTTGTCATTGAAAGACTGGCACATGTTGAAGAAGCAAATGACGTCAGTGGATCTCATGCTTCAGAAAATGGATCTGTATAAATGCAGTGACTGTCAGAAGATGGTTGAGTAGACAGCGAGATGACTGTATACAGTTTTAACAGCATGACGAGCTTAGTGGATGCTGTGATTTCATCACAGTGCAGAAGATTGGACCGACGGTTTTGAAGCTTGACAAGAACTTAGCTTTGACTCATATGGACATGTACATTTGATATGTAGTTCAAATTAAATTGTCTTCATATGTAGACTATGAAATTAACTTTATCTATGTTCATGTGAAGTCAGTTGTTATAAAATTTTAAGTTTAGTTCTTCTGCACATGTATTAACATAATATGTATTTGAAATAGTTTTGTTTTTATCATAATTGTACATATTTGTAATGTTCAATAAAAACACATATGATGCTTTTCAACTTTTTATTTTTCTCATATAATACTTGGATATAATACATAATAAAACAATACTTGGATATAATACATAATAAAACAATACTTGAATATAATACATAATAATACAATTCTTGAATATAATACATAATAATACAAAATTAACTATAATACCCAATATATGATATATGGTTTACGGGTCAATTAAAACCGTGTCAGGAACCTTACGACTTTATATGTTGTAAAGCAAGACATATATTACACAACGCTTAAGTTAATAAAATATTACAACATTTATAAAGTCTTTATTATAAAGTTTAGTCAAATAAGTCTATTTTTCTGCATCTGTTTCACTCTGTTCACTGTCCATGCCACTTTTGTTGTCACTGCTACCATCCTCCTCCTCCTCCATATCTAGTAGCTCTTCAAAGAATGCATTGTTTTTCCTTATAGCCGCCTTTAATGCCTTTGAATACTTATAATGTTTTTCATCAACAAAGTAATTAAAGTCCTCTAAAATCTTTTGATAATGTTTGCTTTGTTGTAGACGCTGGGTATAGTTGAACAGCCTCATAAACAGTTGTTTTAGTCCATGCTTATAAATGGGTCGAAGGTCATAACTTGCTATTTCACGCGCATCTTCAAGTCCTTGTTCTTCATATTCTGAAACCTTTTCTTGAAATATGTTATCATAGTCATCGTAGACGTCTTGAACCATATCATGCCAAACAGAGTCTATTTCTGACTCACTTTCAGAGTCTGTTTCTGACTCACTTTCAGAACTCCTGTCATCAGCATCCGCACCACACTGCTCCATATGTTTGAGCAAAGCTTCTTCGCTGTTGTACAATGCACCACATTCTGTACAAGCATGTGCATTCTTTTCAGCTATGTTGACGCTTTGACTTTCCATAGAAGACTCATCTAAAGTTTCCGTGAAAGGTAGTTTTACAGGGTTTTCCATATGCGATTCTTCATCCACTTCTGAAGCGTGAGCAACCTTTAAGTGTCTTTTAAGACTTTGCGGCCAATTGTAAGATTTCGAACAAATGTTGCATGTATACATCCTTTCGGTTCAACCTACACTATTCAAATGATGAGAAAGTCTTTAAACATAGCTTTATATACAACATGTTGAACATGTTGAACTTGTTGAACATGTTGAACATGTTGAACAACTTGTTGAACATGTTGAACATGTTGAACTTGTTGAACATGTTGAACATGTTGAACATGTTGAACGTGTTGAACATGTTGAACAATTTGTTGAACAATACCACGACGTAATATCTTTCAAAAATTATTCGAACACGTCTTTAAAATGGGCTTGCCATTCGAACACGTCTTTAAAATGGGCTTGCCATTCGAACACGTCTTTAAAATGGGCTTGCCATTCGAACACGTCTTTTGAATGGGCGCAGTTTTCCTACATAACTATCCACATTTTCACTTCCCATTTTCCAACAATCAACCAACCAACCAAGTGGTAGAATCGTCTAAAACGTGTAAAAAACTAAATTTGTTAAAGTTGGTCTAGAACCCTGATTTTGACCTTACTACACCATGGTAAAATGTTCAAACTTATTTTATACATCATATGTTGTCAAAAAAACAAAAAATTTTTCAAGTTGGTCTAGAACCCTTATTTTTACCCTACTACACCATGGTAAAATGTTCAAACTTATTTTATACATCATATTTTGTCAAAAAACAAAATTTGTTAAAATTGGTCTAGAACCACCATTTTTCCACTACTATGACTTTAGAATATTCAAATAACTAGCATGCTAAAATGTTCAAACTTATTTTATATATCATATGGTGTTAAAAACTAAATTTGTTAAAGTTGGTCTAGAACCCTTATTTTTACCTACTACACCATGGTAAAATGTTCAAACTTATTTTATACATCATATTTTGTCAAAAAACAAAATTTGTTAAAGTTGGTCTAGAACCATCATTTTTCCACTACTATGACTTTAGAATATTCAAATAAGTAGCATGCTAAAATGTTCAAACTTATTTTATATATTATATGTTATAAAAACCTACATTTGTTAAATGTGCTTTAGAAGTGTCATTTTCCAACTACTATAACATAAAACATAGAGTTGTGGAAAATCCCATTCCTTCTCAAATTTATTGATCGTTCCCACGCTCTGAATTAGTGCACTCTGAAATTTATTGATCGTTCCCACGGTCTAGGCCTTTGATGTTTTCAAATTATCGATCGTTCCCACGGTCTAGGCCTTTGATGTTTTCAAATTTATCGATCGTTCCCACGGTCTGAACGAGTGCACTCTGAAATTTTATCGATCGGTTTCCTCCACACTCTGAACGAGTGCACTCTAAAATTTATTGATCGGTTTCCCCACACTCTGTACACATGTACTTATTCCTATGCTGTGTGGTTAGAACCATTGAAATATGACTAATTAAATATTATCATAATAATAGTGAAAATAGACATAGAAATATAGCCATTATGTTAAAAAAAAAAAAAAAAAAAAAAAAAAAAACAGTCACAGTCACATAATGTCACAGAGTCACATGATGTCACAGTCACATGTTGTCACATAATGTCACAGAGTCATAAAAGTGAACAAAAAACCAAAAAAAAGTTTGCCCCGATGTGGTATCGATCCCGGGACTCTCAGGTTGCTAGCCGTTTGCTCTGCCAAGTGAGCTAAGGATGGGGAATGTTTGACCAGCCTGAGGGGGAAAGTGGGAAGGTGAAACGGGGGGAAGTTGTGGAGGGAATAGCTGAAAAGTGGGAAAACTGCTGGTGAGTGTATGAGAAACAGATGAAACCGACTTTCGCCACACGTAGCAAAATGGCACCCACATCGCTCTATCTCTAACCGTTTTCGAGATAAGTCGGCCTTTAGTTAACGGCACACGAGGTCACGTGATCTATAAACACCGTAATATAGTGATTTCCGGACATTTCTGGGCTTTCTTCCTCCACCCCCACCCCCCACCCAACCCACCCTCCCCCATGTTGACTTAAAATTATATAAACACCGTAATATAGTGATTTCCGGACATTTCTGGGCTTTCTTGCTCTACCCCAGACCCCCCCCCCCCCACCCCAACCCACCCTCCCTCATGTTGACTACAAATTATATAAACATCGTAATATAGTGATTTCCGGACATTTCTGGGCTTTCTTCCTCTATCCCCACCCCCCCTCCCACCCCAACCAACCCTCCTGCATGTTGACTTAATATGATATAAACATCGTAATATAGTGATTTCCGGACATTTCCGGGCTTTCTTCCTCTTTTTGTTTTGCAGAAAGTGTGATGTTAACAGCTTTCTCATTGGTTAAAAGTGCAACAAGTGCAACGCTGCTGTTGCACTTTGTGAAACAAGTGCAACAAGCTTGTTTCACAAAGTGCAACAGTCGTGTTGCACTTGTTTCACAAAGTGCAACAAGTGAAACAAGTTGCATTTGTATGGCGCACTTTGATTGGTTCTGAAAAAGCTAAGCAAACGCTCGCAACGGAGAGCTATCGCGGCTTGACTATTAAACGATCTGATAATGACATACATACTTGAAACTAATTATGTTCACATAGCAATTACATAGTCATATAGCTATATGACTATGTCCGATACATGCCATGTCTTGGTCCGGGGGGGGGGGGGGGGTCCGATACATGTCATGTCTTGGTCCTGGGGGGGGGGTCCGATACATGTCATGTCTTGGTCCTCGGGGGGGGGGGTCCGATTCATGTCATGTCTTGGTCCTGGGGGGGGGGGTCAATTCATGTCATGTCCTGGTCCTGGGGGGGGGGGTCCGATTCATGTCATGTCTTGATCCTGGGGGGGGGGGGAGGGGGGGAGGTCTTCTAAGATTGAGGACCCATGATATGAAAGTGATGCCCGAGGGCGGGTTCGATCCACCGACCTTCAGATCATGGGTCCGCTTACGGGTCCTCTGCTCTACCAACTGAGCCATTCAGGCCAGAAGGTTAATCAGCAGGAAAATGTTCCTCATATGCGGTTGGAATCACATCACACATGATTGACAGGTCATGTGACCAATGATGATTGACAGGTCACGTGACTAATGACGTCATGATGATTGACAGGCGACTTAGGGTTATCCTGCTTAGAACTGTCTTAATATGCCATAACATCATGATGACGTCATGATAACGTCATGATAACGTCATGATGACGTCATTATAACGTCATGATGATGACGTCATTATAACGTCATGATGACGTCATTATGACGTCATTATAACGTCATGATAATGACGTCATTATAACGCCATGATGACGTCATTATAACGTCATCATGATGACGTCATTATAACGTCATGATGACGTCATCATGACGTCATTGAACGGGCGCGCGCTCTTTCGATTACCTGTTTCAAAATACCCATGCGAATTCGAAAACAATCACGTCACTGTTTTCGGAGCCCCATGGGGCTCCGAAAACACCTCGTGACGTCATTATGACGTCACTTCCTGTTTTCGGAGCCACACTTTTATCCTGCTGAAAATCCCATTCCTTCTCAAATTTATTGATCGTTCCCACGCTCTGAACGAGTGCACTCTAAAATTTATCGATCGGGTTTTCCCCCACACTCTGTACGAGTGCACTCTGAAATTTATCGATCGGGTTTTCCCCACAGTGACGTCATTATGACGTCACTGTTTTAGAACCCCCGTGGGGATTCTAAAACACCATGTGACGTCACTATGACGTCACTTCCTGTTTTAGAACCCCCGTTTTCACACTACTGTCCATGGACAATGCCCCAGCTCATGAATACTGATGTCAGGATTTGAGACATATAATTATAACCGTTAATCAAACTTTCAATACAAAAAAACGGTTTGTCGCCAGTAACATCAAGTTTCGACCACATTTTATGACAGTAAGGCCATATCCCAAGCGTAGCGTTAGATCTGAATTTAAAAGTTTTTTTCACCAATATTTCCGCCAATTTTTGGAAAGTTTCAAAATAAGTAATAGCCATAAAGACAAGGAGGACATTTAAACCCCCTACCTACGATCAAAATTCTAAGACATTTCCACTAAGATCGTAGGAGGAGATTATTTTTAAAGAGGTTTGGCTTTAGGCCAATATTTCTGCCAGATTTTGGTAGATTGTCAAACAAAGCAATAGTCAGACATGCACTGAAGTTGTATTACCGAGAAGCTGCTTGGTCACTCACAAAGAGCGTGTATTAGCAATTCATTACAAAGAAAAAATATGAACTCGCGGTGGTCAGACGCAATTTGATATCCAGAATGCCAAATATAACCAAGAACGAAGCCAGCGGCTTAATACGTAGTCCCCTTGTGACAGTATACGGGTAAGTGACAGGAAAAACTCACTAAAATGGGCAGACGCACTATCATGCACCCCTTTATTACACCACCCAATATTATCGATTGACCCATACTCAACGCACAAAAACGTGCTCAACTCGTACGCCAGTGACCAGTGAGGTGGAGTACTCGTACAAGATGGGTGACGCATGCGCTCATTCAGTACATGGCCAATATTATTTGCTACACTACGAACACACTATAATGTCCCCATGCAAGATTTCGGTCACTTTTCCAAGTGATCTTGGTTAGTCTCGGTACCTGATCCCTGCGAGTCCGACTCTAGTGGCCATGACGGACGCACCGAGGAGGATGCGTAGTGTGCATGTACACCCCGCCCCGTTTTTGCTAAGGGAAGGCGGAGTACCAGCCTTGCAGGGGTGAAACATCGAGACTAGCGCCAACTGACGTCCAGGTGTGCGGACTTTAGTAGAACTGTCTTCTGAGTACTGAGCCATAACTAGAGCACACGATGCTCTTGTCCTAAAGTGAAACTGAAGGAGTCGAGTCGCAGTTACCGACGGCCTTGGTTCTGGCCCTTCTTGTATTTGCTAGGCCGTTGCCGGGGCGCTGATGAAAGTTTCCTTTGGTTTTCGCTCTGTCTTTGACTATTGCTTCAGCCGCTACGAAGGGACATAAAGAGCATAGGCTGAACAGTTCGCACTGAGAATACTCCTTTAGGTAATATTTAATGAACGAGCTAGGCATTGTCCAACAACCCGTTTCCAGTATATAAGGCAAGGATACGCTACGCAGAGCCCTAATTGAATTGGCAACTTGTCGTATTGATGGACTTAAACGTTACATAGGCACCTGGACCCCGCCTCTGTTTACTGTAAGCATTCAGAATCACATTGTATTTGGAAATGATCTGCTTTGATAGATCTTTATTGAACTTGGGCATAAAGGAAACGATTAACGCTTTTTGCCCGTATTTCCTTTAATCTTCTGACAGCTGAAGATACTTACGCAGTGGGCAGAGAGATTACCACACCTGGCTCCATGTCTCTGTCTGCCAAGGCTGCCAGTGTTATCTGCTCAAAGGCACCAAGACCCGCGGTGGCGATGTGGGTCTTGCCCATGAACCCTGCCCCCGGCCTTAGAAAGACTTTTTCCACTCACCGTTCTCCTTCATGATGTGATGGTCCAGGGCGTGGATGTCACCGCTTCTCTTCCCTGAGGGCAGTTCTAACAGGAAGGTGAATCTTACTGTTGCGTTTTGGGGATATTATCTCATCCCTAAAAATGTACGTCCTTTGGAGACAGCGCAGCATTAAGGATAGGTCCTACTGCGCTATAATAGCGACTGATGGGGGAGAATTTACTTTGAAGTGTCTGAATACCATAGACAGTGCCGGGACTTCTCCTGGGTCATAATCCGTCGTTTGTTATCCTTTTTCTGCCACTTCCTTGCACCACAGATGTAGGTCCAGGAGGTGAGGGTCGGGTGGAGGTATGGCCAATGGGGCTGAGACAAGATCTCTGGGTAGCAAGGCAGTTTCAGCGGGGAACTGGTCACGCAGTTGGTCAGGAGGGGGAACCAAGGGTCAAGGGGCTATCAGGAGTAGGTGTCTGGGTCTGAGTAACATGGCTCTCTGGATAACCCGCAGTAAGACCGGTTGAGGTGGGAAGACGTATAGGACTTCGCCCCTCGGCGTTGATCGCCCAAGCCCGTGTGTCTGGACACGGGGAGATATACCTTGGAAGTTTGGCCATTCATCACGTTTACCAACAAGTCTAGGGTCGGTCTTCCCCACGGAGAGTGTTTGATCACCCACACGAAAGCCTGGGCTGATAGGAATCACACCTTCAGGGACCGTGCCAGGAGCCGAGCTGATAGGTGTATGCTTTTCTCTGGAGCCAAACTCGGATGCTGTTGGTTAGCTCGGTGAGTTGCTGGGACCTAGTACCCCCTTGTTTGTTCAGATATGCCACCGCCGTGGAGCTGTCTAGGTGGAACTCTACTACGTATTTCCCCTCCAGAGCGTGGGATAGGTCGGTTAAGGCTATGCAAACTACCTGTAACTGAAACCAATTTATGTGGCAGCTTTTTAACTGCTTTGGCCACGAATCTTGCCACATTTTGCCCTAGAAATGAATTCCCCACCCCGAAAGAGACGCGTCGGTTTGTATTTCTAATTCCGGAAATAGAGTCGAGAAGGGAACAACCTCGCCTGTGATCCTTATGTGGCACCACCAAGCTAGTGCCTGATGGGCTTCCTTGAATACATACATTGCGGCCTTGGGTGCCTTCCTTGATGCAGGACACGTCTGAGTTTTCCTAGCGGAACTGTCTTTTCTGTTGCTACTAGACAGCCCAAGAGACTCTGTTTTTGCCAGACTTACCCTCGAATCTGGTTTATGGCCTGGAAGGGGGTCCGAATCCTTTCTAGACGTTCGGGGGGGGGGGAGGGGTAAGATGAGCCCTTGCTAGACTTAAATTCCACCCCCCCCCCCAAAAAAAAGGGTAGGTGGCATAGTTGTCCACATGTCTAATACTTTTTGGCGATTCGCCAAATATTGGTGGAAATATTGGCCAAAGAACATTCTTTTTTAACTTTAGCTAAAATCACGGCCATATCCTGACTGTCTTTATTTTTTTCTTTTTTTTTGGGGGGGGGGGGGGGTCAAGGGAAGTAACTACCTGACCTGGTATGGTATTCATAAGAGTTAACTGGGTAGTTAACTGTACACCGCACAAGGAACATCAACCGAGTCTGTCCACTCCTATTACAAGAGGGAGAAATTAAAAGGAACCAATTAAATATTTATAAATTTATTATCTTTATTCCGTTATTATCTTTATTACGTTAGTCAACACATAAAGCAGTGACCACCAAGCTGTAATCTCAAAAATATAACTGAAAAACAGAAGTTAAAAATATGTAGTTAAGAATTTTATTTCACTGCCGAATTGATGAAGGATATGAATATCAGTTTCGGACGGAATAAAATTCAGTAGAAGCTAACTATCATTTGTGAAGCCCTGACTCTTGACAGCGAGCTTACAAAAGGAACAAGTTCGACGTGATATTACTTTGGGAGAGAATTGAAGACACACCAGAACGAACTCAGTTCTATGAAGTCGTTGAGCTTCCGGGCCCAGGTGGCAAAGGGATACGAGTGCCACATGATATCTAGCTGGGGAGGAAATAAAGAACAACAGGAAACACAGCTATAAGTATGATACACCTGTAGATGATAATAAGGTCTCGCTGAAACGTCATGGTAGCATGGAAAATGGCTAGAAATAGATCTCAAACCACTGTTCAAACCATATACGGTTTAGGTAGGCAGTAACCTCGCGATTAGAATCTTGACCGTGAATGTCATTAGTGAGAGGACATTTTCTCTTGCAAATTTTTTAAATATTTTGAGCTCAATATGGGTCCTTTGGACCTAAAAGACGCCACATAAAGGGTGCCATCGTCATCTTGATTTTTCGGTTAAGACCAAGGTCGATAACAGGAAGTTCACCATGATCTCGAAACGGTTAAATTTTGAGCCCAAATTCAAATAGTTGGGTCTAAAAGACGTTACATAAGACAGAACTCAGAAGTTGACCATGATCTGGATACCGGTTAGAGATTCAGTGATTTTGAGCTCAATTTTGATCCATTCGGCCTGAAAAACGTCACATAAGAGGCACCTCGATTACATTGACCAAAAAGGTCAAAGTGAAGGTAGCTAACCAGGAACTGACCATTATCTCGAAAACGATTAGAGATGTTACATAAGCGGTATATTGGTCGAGGTCAAGACCGGATGCTAGAAGTTTAACATGATCATGAAGTTAGAAGAGCGTCAGCTTTGATACGTTGTGAAGTAAAAAGTAGCTGCCTGATCTGTGTCGTGACCTTGAGTTTCAAGAAATGTCGCATTCGTACATGGTACACCTTTGACACATAAGTTTTTCTAATGGTTTTTCCATGTTGGTCATTTCGCTATCTAGTCTTCTAGTTAAATATGCATTAATCCTGATTATTATTGCACTTAGAATACACGGGAGTGGTAGTAGTAGACCTTCAAGGAAATTGTTTGACATTTTTCGAGGGTGAGCGACATTACTATATTTCCCACTTGCAAACATAGTTTGCAAATGGGTATGCTTTGCTAAGAATTCTGGCTGTTTATTCCTTCCTTTTGATGTGTTTGTTTGTTTTTTTTTTTTTTTTTTTTTTTTGTTTTTTTTTGTGTGTTTTTGTTTTTTTTTTTCTTTTTTTGTTTTTTTTTTTTGTTTTTTTTTTTGTTTTTTTTTTTTTTTTTGGTTTTGGAGCGGGGGACTATAGTATTCGGGTCTGTCCGTCCGTCCGTCTGTCTGGCGACACTTGGAAGCACAAATTTGTGCACGCGATATCTCAGCCGCTATTCAACCCTAGCTTTTGAATTTTGCCACAGTGAAAATATATATATTGAGATTGTGCGACGTTGCATTATTTTTCGATTCGACCAAAAAACAACGAAATGGCGACTTGTTGAAAATAGGCAATGTTTTAGTATTTCTGTTGCCTACAGTGCAACTTTGTGCACGCAATATCTCAGCCGCTATTCAACCCTGGCTTTTGATTTTTGCTGCAGTAAAAATATATATTGAAGTTGTGCGACGTTGCATTAATTTTCGATTAGACCAAAAACGACGAAATGGCGACTTGTTGAAAATAGGCAATGGTTTAGTAATTCTGTTGCCTACAGTGCAACTTTGTGCACGCGATATCTCAGGTTGTGCGAGGTCGCATTATTTTTCGATTCGACCATGGTTCGTGGCCGGGGACTTTCATCAGTTTTACTAAAACTTTTTTTCTTTTTTTTTTGTTTTGTTTTGTTTTGTTTTTCGTCTCGGAGGTTTCCAGAAAACTCCTCCTACGCTATTTGACTAGGACGGTGAAATTTGGCACAGAGATAGAGGGTGATGGGATGTCGTCAAATCCGCAATTTTTTTTTTAACTTGACCTTCAAAGTCAAGGTCAAATCGAGGTCAAAGTATTTTTTAACCTCAAAGTGGTTTCCAGAAAACTCGCCCTACAGGGTTTGTAGTAAAAAGACGGCATTTGGCAGAGACATAGAGGGTAATGAGTTGTCGTGAAATCCGCAACATTTTTTTGACTTTGACTTTCAAGGTCAAGGTCAAATTGAGGTCAAAATATTTTTCAAACCCCTACTCATCACGTAAAATTGCTGGAGATAGAGCTCAAATCCTTGTTTCAACACGTGTACGATGTCAGTAGGCAGTAACATCGTGGACTGAATCTCGGCATTCAGGGTCAAGGTCAAGGTCATCTTTGTATATCGTAATCCGTTAGAGTAAAATTGTCCATTTTCTCGAAAACGGTTAGAAATAGAGCGATTCTGAGCTTATTTTCGACTCTTTGGGCCTAAAAGACGTTATATAAGATGAACCTCGGTGACCTTGACCTCCTTCGTCATGGTCAAGGTCAAAAACCGGAAGTTGCCCATTATCTCGAAAACGGTTAGAAAACTGAATTTGATTATTTGTACCCAAGAAAGATTACATTATATTTACTTCGATGTCTTCGTTCCAGATAATAATTTGGAAGCTGATAATTATGTCGAAACATTGAAAAATGTGTCTTTAACCAGATAGATTGTACCATTGCAAGTGGGTGCCATTTCGCTACGTGTAGCAAAATTCGGTCTAGTTTTTATGTATGATAGTAAGTCATTCCAAGACTTTATCAAATATGCCTTGGAAAACTTAAAGTGTAGTGCAGGCTTAAGAAGAATATTCACGTTTTGGTGTTTATCGGTGTTTCAGAATTTTATGAAATATGCGTTTATCTCACATGTTAGGGGTCGCCCGAGTCCCAGATGGTTCTCGGCATAAGACAGTATTTATATCTACACCTCTTTCCGCCTTTGTGCCACAGCGATGCGGTGCGAAACTACAGAAGTAATTTCATCCAATGAAATGTATCCTTTAAGCCTGTCATGAAGATGTGACACAGTGTTTAGGGTATTGCCAGTCGAATTCAATGCATCCAGAAAATAATTCTGTTCTTTAAAGAATCTGCTTTAATTATTGACATAAATGCTGACACCAGTATTCTTGACCTGGGACGTTGTCCATGGACAATCTTTTCACTACGTAATTTATAACTGTGATTTTTCTTTAATACTAAGGGATTCTAAAAGTGAGTGTATTTTCAGTATGCCGAGCACTCGGACTACCGACGCGTAGCGTCACTAATTTTGCATCGGCTCATGACACAGACGAAAGCGCTACCATAGACATATTTTGGAGCGAAGACGGCACTAAAGACGAATGGAGGACCTCCGACTCTGTGTGGTATGACTGAATAAAATATGGACCATATGTAGGAGCAGGTTGTTAAATTTGCTCGAAATTGCTGGAAGTAGGATCAAAAAGTATCTGTTCGATTTTTCGTTTTCGTCAATATGAAGAATCGAAATACCAACGAAATTTTACCAAAATTATATTGTTTATAACTTTAACCCCAGCTAAATTTTGGCTGAGGGCTATTGCTATCGGTTAGTCCGTCCGTCTTCCCGTCCGTTAATGTTTTGAAGAATGCTGCACAAAAAACACATAATAAATTTCTCAAAAACTGCGAAGCAATTGAAACACGCTTTTACCAATTATTGACGGTGATTCTAGCTGTGATATGCCCCTAGTATTGATCACCCTTGTTCTGGCATTGATGTGATTTCTGCTTTAAAAAAACAGGCTTGTCAACGGGTTGTTTTTGCCCAAAACTGAGCGAAAATAAAGGATCCTACTTGCTGTACTTAAGATCACTTAAAAAAGCAACAAAAAAAAAATTAAAATTACTTGTTAAAATGACGAATAATTCCTGTGGTATTAGACATAACTAAAAATAAATATCCGTTAAAAATGTAACATTCAGCAGAAATATATAATAACTCGTCATTTAAAGATTATGGTGTGTAAAATAAGTTTGAATAATTATGTTAGTAATTTTTCTAAAACATATGTGTATCATCACTTTACACACCACATTTCAAACAATCATATGACGTATATATATATAACTTTAACCCCAGCCAATTTTTGGCTGAGGGCTATTGCTATCGGTTAGTCCGTCCGTCTTCCCGTCCGTTAACATTTCAGGTGCTATATTTGGTACGCACCAAAGCGTTCAGTTTCCATGGTTGGATCGTTTTCAAATTTAACACAGTGCAAGAATATATATTAAAGGTGTGCAACGTCAAGGATTGAGTTTGATCTACCAAAAATTGTCGAAATTATGGCCCTCTGAACTTGGCAATTTTTCGTGTATTGCACTGTCATACAGGCGACTTTGTACGCATAACTTCGACGTGAACGCTTTGATATAAAGCTATGAAACCTTATACAGTGAAAGAATATATATGGAAGATGTGCAACGTCAAGGTTTCAGTTTGATCGACCAAAAATTGTCGAAATTATGGCTCTCTGAACTTAACAGTTCGTCATCAAATGTTATTGGTGTATATACATCAAGCCCTGTTACTAAAATAATTTCACCAGAAGCCCTATGGAATGCCATTTTTACGTTTTAGTCTATTTTTATACCAAAATACAATTAAAAATATCAATAAATCAATGTAGATCTCATTGATTTATATTTTGGTATCAAAAATTGTATTTTAGATGGCAGAAAAATATTTTTGAGATTAAAAAAAATCAATTTTACAAACTTGAAAATTTTAAGAGGGATAAACATTTAAATAACATTTAACGAATCGTTAAATTTTGGAGAAGAAAAACTGAATTATTGATATTAATAATAAAAACACATTTTTTTTGCTCAAATTTTTTTTGTGCAGTAAAAAATTCAAAGAAAGATATAATGAAATGCCGTTTTAACATTTTATGCTTATTTTTGACATCAAAATATATTTAAAGATATCCATATGTCACTGTAGATCTCATTGTTTTATATTTTGCTGCCAGTAATTGAATTTTAGATGGCAAAAATTTGTTTTCGAGATCAAAAAATCAATTTTACAAACTTCAACAACTTAATGGAGACACACATTTTTTGATATTGATAATTGCGTACTAAATGTGAAAATGGCATACCATAAAACTTTTGGATGAGATGCATTTCTTTTATATTTCCTAACTGCTACATTAGAGACATTCTATTCGCCGAAAAAGTTACAGCAAATGGAACGCATTTGCCGTGTGGTGATTGCTGTAAAGGTGCCCTCGTCATTCTAGTTGGTGTTTATTATGGCCCTGGCTGCTTAAGTTCGGGCCTGCCAACGTACTGGGGCTCCAAACCGTGGAAGTAGATGAAATTCGCAATAATCGTCTCTTGCAATTAAGATGTTTTTACTCTATATGGCAGTTATTGATTCGACTGTGCCCGTCTCGAAAAAGACTTTATAGGTATACACTGCAGGAACTTCCATGTGTGGAATGAAGCTTGGATGACAAGACCAGATTTACCTGGAGATAATGACGGTTGGCAGGCATTCGACGCCACACCACAGGAAGCTAGCGACAATATTTATCAAGCTGGTCCTGCCCCTTGCAAAGCAATCAAAGAGGTTTGAATATGGTCTAATATGGTCTAATATGGTCTAATTGTCAGTAAGTTCAGGAAGAAAATTTGTCTTGTTTCTTATGAAAAAACAGAAAGAAGAAAACTTAGCCACAGTAGCCGAAAACAAAAATGTTCAAGAAATTTGCGCTCAGAAAGGTCCATATCGGCACCTGTCTTCTGCCGATCTCCCATTTTTCCCGCACCGCTGCCTCCGTGACTGGCTGGTGACGTGAAGCATACTCATTTTTCCTGGTCTGATACGATTCATGGTTAACCAGCTCATAATTTATAGTTGTTTATTTTTAAGGATCAATTGTTAAAATTGGTTAAAAAAATCAGCCATAGTCTCCATCAAATTCATTTCAGATAATTGCTTTTATAACACATTAAACTGCAGTAAAAAAGACACTTTATTTGCTTTTTAAAAGGGTATCGTTGACTTGCGCTACGATACGCAGTTCATTTTTTCCGAAGTGAATGCTGACCGCGTGAATTGGAAGATGGTCGACGGGGAATGGATTGTTACAACAGTGGAGAAAAACAGGTGACAGCTTTATGAATTGATAAAACGAAGATTGCAGCAAAACAATCAGTCACATCATAACTGTGACCATATACTGAAAACCCTTCTAGACTATGCAATAAAACTATCGTTTTATTTCGTAAAACGAGCTTTTACGAGTAAAAGCGCAATTCGCGTTCTCCACTTTTAATGGATTCCCTTCCAGATATATTTACCACGCAATATAAAAAAGAACTTTTTGAGGTACTGTTCAAGATACTCTAACCCTTCCATCCATCCTTCGGCCAATCAGAATGCCCGAGACGTCGTCTGCTAGTCTCGTATAAACGACATTCCCTTTTTAGCCCCAAAAGGCTAGTTGGGGAAGGATGGGACGGGTTAAAATCAAAGTTAAAAGTGGAGAATGCGAATTGCGCTTTTACTCGCAAAAGCTCGTTTTACGAAATAAAACGTTAGTTTTACTTCGCAAAAGCTTTGAATTCGCTTATCTCCACTTTTTAATGGGACTTGAGTCCGGAGCAGGGGAGCCTGCCATTCTTGAACTGCCCAAAAAGGTCGCGAATTACACTATGGCTTGTAAAAGCTCATTGTATGTAAGCAAGGAGTGCTGTGCACTCGAAGCAAAAGAAGAAATAAAACTTGTCGGCTAAGTTTCAATTCTTTTAATGATTTCCTAAATAAAGTCCGGAGGCGCACCATTCCGGTCTTTTCAACATAAGGTAAAATCATAACAAAGTAAAAATATCACAGCAACTGTCAGTTGAGATGAGAAAGGCTTCCAACCATGCCATCATCTTTTGAGAACTATCACCATCCCCCTCCAACCGCCCACCGGATGGATCCCTACCTCAAGTTCTCACTATTCACTTGCTATGTATTGATGAACAATTAAGTTTATTTAGAAGTACTACAAAACGATCGTTAATCCATAGGATTTACGCAAATAAACTCTTTGACACTTCTAGTAAAGTGACTGAAGTGCCTTACAAGACATGCTATTCAAACTTGGAAAAAAGAGAGCGAGTCCGCTGTCTAACTTTTCTTCCTCCCATTTTGATAAATTACCACGTTTATTTGAAATAAACTCGTAGCGATTGACTAGATAGTTCTAAAACTACTGTAAATTGTCATAAAATGAAAAACAGAGAAATTTTCAGCTAATTTATGACTGTTTTCATATATGGGGCCGTTATGGTCCCATAAGCCCATAATGACACTATGGTTCCTTATACCATGGATCATAGACCGGTCTTTCGGTCCTCCGGATACAACGGGTGTACGGTCACTGGGTACGTCTGGGACCGACACGGTCCCCCCTTTCTTTCTGAAGAACTTGAAGAAAGGAGATCAAAACTTAAGCACCCGAGTAGCCGTAAGACCGAAGACTGGACTGTACTCATTGCACATGCGATCCTGAACACTTCGGAGTATATAAATGCTTAATTACACATAACCGTCCAGCGTTTGTCCGTAGCTTAATATAAGCACGGAACTGAAATGGTCCGAAGAACCTCAGCGAAAAAACGAAATGTTCAGAGTAAGAAGGAAAAAACCTTCTTGTGGGTTGTTACTTTCGTGGCTTGTTGTTGCTGTTACTGTTCCCGTTACGGCCCTTGGAGAAGTTAGCCTTCTGCTTGCCCCTGTTCTTGAACTTGGGAGAAGCATTCCTACAACAGAAACCATCAGCCTGTAATGGTCCAAAATTTTCCAAGTCTTTTAAGTTTGTTAAAGTATCGCCAGGAGATGAGGGAATCTCCTGACGGTACTTTGATTGGTTGCTTCCTGAACGACTGTGGAGACGGACCCTCTGTCTTGCTGCCGGAGCTGGGTTTCGGTTTTTTGACAGGGGGCTGTTGTGGCTGCGCACTCGGCTTAGTCTGTGCCGGCGAGGACTGCTGTGGTCGCTTCCTCTTCCGTGGGCGCTTGAAGGAGGAGCGAGACATCCTGGACATAAGGGCATAATCTTGCGAAAGCGAACGACTTTCCTGATTCACCCTCTCTATCTCGGTGGGAGGAAATAGCTCTCGTTCCTCCAGGATAGGAGCATGGCGCAGATCCCGTAAACCTTTGACACTAGACCAGCAGTGCTGGAGAAAGGCGTCTCGACGTAGGTAGACCATTGACGTCATCAAAAAGGTGGAGAGTTTGACCACGTCTCGGGTAGCTAAGGCCAGGCATTCCATCAGTTTAGAAGACACAGGATCACTAAGGCGAAGTTCTTCCCAACGGGACTTCACTGCTTTAAGTGTGTGATCTTGAAATGACATAATGTTTAGGATGTGACGAGATGACGCTTCGATGGTCTTGGCGTCTTTCTCCACTAATGGAATGTCTGAGTCACTACGCACTGTGGGCATCCAGACTTTACGCTTCACGGGCTGTGCCAGTGCCTCTAGGGGTATTTTCTCATCCGCTGACCGATATGGGCCTGGTCGTACTAGGCAATGTTTAGATAAGTGGAAACGCGACAGTGTGCGACCCTCACCGGCGTCCATCTTCTTGAATTCCTTCGCGCGGACCGTGACAGCATGAGCAATGCCCTCGCTGGTGGCTAGTGCGATGAAGGAGTCCTGTTGTGGTGGAGCGGCCTGAGATGTCATACGAATGGGCGGATCCTCCTTATCTAAATTTGGGGAGCCACAGGAGACCTCTGCTAAGCGGGCTCTCTTGAATGGCATCCCTGAACGACACGTCTGCTGGTGCAATCGTAGAAGCAGAACTCGGGGGGTCGCGTCCTCGACCGATGGGGCAAGGTCTGGTGGAGAGGGAGTTCCGATGGGACGTCTGCCCGCTGCCGCTGGGTCTCTCCAAAGTCGTTGCCCTTGGCCGGGAGAACGCACCTGCTCCATTGCCCGTAACGGTAAATGAAAACGGGAATGTACTGGCGTACCCTCGGATTCTCTTTCCCCGTCTTCCACCTCCGACTCCTGTTCATCAGATGCTGCTTCTGGGAGTTGGGATTGTGGTAATTGTGACATGTGGGGTTCCCCTGTTGGGGTGTAAATTTCTTTCTCCCTGTTGCTTGGGACCGCGGCTAGGGGAGAAGTTTCCATCGGCCCGATTTCCTCGTCATCTTCCAGCAATGCAGAGACTTGGCCCGAAAGGGGGACGCCCACAGAATCCTCCTCACTGATGGTGACCGTTTCGGGAATATCCACGTTAGAGTCCAGCGGAAGGTGAGGTACAGGCGAGCCCGACATCGCTGCCACTGACTGAATCTCCGGAGGAGGACGAGAGACCGTAGCTGATGGTTTAGGCTTTTGTTTTTGACTAAGCAGACTCTCCTGCTTCTGAACTTGATTTTGTAAATCCAAAAGTTGTTTTTGCAGTTGCGATTGCATAGACAAGAACGACGAAAATTCACTCGGGAGACGCTGTAGCTGAGGAGGGGGGGGGCATAAATCCTCTCGCGGGGGAATGCCTAACTGGCCTGTAACCGCCGAAAGAACTGTTCCCGTATCCTTATGCGTCAAAGTCACTTGCTCCTCAGACGGGGACTTAAACGCCCCTCCTGGACTGCCAATGGGTTTCACTCTAGGAGGTGATGCCCATGCCTCACGGAGAAGATCCCGTTCTTGCCCTTCCGGGATATCCAATTCTGCTACAGTCTCAGAAAATGCACGTTCTTTACTCTTGGATTTTTTATGTCTCTTAGCTGGCGTAGCGGATTCCGATTCTGCACCAGTGTCTACGTGTACGGGGGTGGAGACCTGGCCCAGAATAACGGAGCTAGCCTTTTTCATGGTATCCTGAATGAATTCACGAGTAACAAACGAAGCCGACCAAAGGAATTTGCCCTTATCCCTGCTGCGCTCGTTCTTGGTCCTATTCCGTAATAGGACTTTCCAATCCTCTGGAGTGAGATGTAGGCACTCGCCGCACGGGCTGTCTTGCTCGCACAGAGGTATTCCACTGTTCCGTCTGCAGCGATCACAGATGGAGTGGGGGTTACACGAAGTTGGAGGACGAATACACTGAGGCAGTAACGGTGGAGAGTGTAGACTGGCCTCTGTCATATCTGAAATGCAAGCAGAGAAAAAACAACGGTGAGAATATGTAGTATAAAAATACCTACAATACTACATTTCTCAGTGCTTTGCTTCAACTGCAAGCTTTAACCCTCCAAGCTGTGTTTACAATCTCTTAAACATCGCAATGACTCGCTGGGTCTAAGGAAATGACGAAAAGAGATGCTTCCCGGAACGGTAGCGTTCCCGGGCCGTAACGGACTGGACCGTAATGGACCTACCCGTGTTGGATATGGATCTCTCTTGCCTCAGATGAACCTGAGACCATAGGACCGTAACGGGTTGTAAATCCCGTTGGACCAGAATGGTCTTCTCGCACCCGTGACCGTATGACCACAATGGGAAAACGGTCCTGGCAAGATAAAAGACCCTCAGACGTCACAGAAAACGTCTCTTTTCGTCGGAGAACGCTGTCAGACTTGCAGAACCTGCTCTACGAAGACTGAGAAGCGACCCATGGAGCAAAGCTTAAGCAAAACTGGCCATTTCCGCGATGACACAGCTGGCTGGTAAAGCTTGGAGTCTGATCAGGTCCAGCAGCCTGAAAAGATCCTACTCCTAGACGAACTGAGGTGGAACTGGTAAGTTCCTCGATCTGAAAGAAAATGGAGAAAGAGGCGCACTTCTCGGGACTAGGAAAGTGTCTCCGTGATCGTGCAAACTCAACCTAAGCAGACCGAAGAACAAAATGTCGAATTAACACACTTCGGCTCCATAAATTTATCCCAACGCACAATAATAGATAAAGTAATCCATTAGGTAGTGAATTAAGTAAAAAAATGAAGCAATTCGCACCTTAAACCAGTTCCCTTGCTGCAAAAAACCGGCAGCACACAGAATGGCGTGTTGTACAGACGCCACGCAAAAAGGGAATGTCGTTTATACGAAACTAGCAGACGACGTCTCGGGCATTCTGATTGGCCGAAGGATGAATGGAAGGGTTAGAGTATCTTGAACAGTACCTCAAAAAGTTCTTTTTTTATATTGCGTGGTAAATATTACTGGAAGGGAACCCATTAAAAGTGGAGATAAGCGAATTCAAAGCTTTTGCGAAGTAAAAGAATGTGATTATACTAGTAGCAACAGCAGTAGTAGTAGTACATTCATTTAATTATTTCTTGTCTACTTATGTTTGTATTTTATTGTTATCACATTATTGTTGGAAGGATTGGTCTAAAAATCAGCACGAATGTGCCACGAAAGCAGACCCGCCCAGTGAATCCATATGCACCGTCCTCTGAGAGATATCGACTCGATGTCACAGACCACTACAAACACAAAGAAGGTATTATGAACTTGCTTTACAAAACTATCGTTTTTCTTTCGTAAAAAGCTTTTTTACGAGAAAAACCGTAGTTCGCGTTCTCCGCCTTTATATAGGGTTTCCCTCATTTGCGGTATTGACGCACAAATTGTGAATTGAACTTTTTTACACATTGAGGCGCATCATCCCAGCAAACATTAAGATGTCAGAATGACGTCGGGTCGACGTCGTGACCCGCCGTTTCCGATGTCGGACTGACGTGCCGGTTTTGGTTGTATACGGTTTTCAACTTCAGAATGACGTCGGGTTCCGACCTAAATCCGACGTCGGAATTAAGTCGGTTTTAGGTTGTATATGAAATTGGAACAGACGTCGGATTCCGACCTGAAACTAGAGTTATATAATTAATAGATAATGAGTCATTCAACTGCTGTTATGAAATACATATGAAAGTATTTGCCATGTACATTTTTACAATCTAGGAAGAAAAATACCGACGCGCCATGACTTCCACTTCCGGTGAGCGATAATAATGTTCATCGCATTTTGGTCGTTTTGCAACGTCGGAATGACGTCAGAAAACCGACGTCGAATAAAGTCGGGTTTTGGGGTAATAGGTCAGAATATGGTTGTGAAGTCGTCGCGACCAAAATCTAACCTTTAGATTTAGTAGTAGTAGATTTAATATGTCTCGGAAGTAGGAGACATCCGATTACCCATCATTCCTTTTTTATCTCAGTTGCCCTACGCCTAAGTGGGTTTGAAGCGGAGATGGATAAGGACGGGTTATCGAAGGCCTAAAGGTGGAGAACGCGAACTACGCTTTTTCTCGTAAAACAGAACGTTTTACGAAAGAAAACGATAATTTTACTTCGTAAAAGCTAACGTGCGCTTATTTCACCTTTATATGGCATTAGAAACTGGCGTTGGGGTAAAACCCGCGTTGCACGCCTCGGTAGAAAAGTTCTTTAATGTGAACTACGCTTCTAACTAATATATGTATTGAGTGAGAGAAATTAAAGGCACCAAAGTGCCTTTGTGGTTTTTTAATGAGTCTTCAAGAAATAACAAATGGAAATAAATAAAATATATATTGATAAAATGACTTTCATTGTGATACAATCATACGATCTCTGTGAATAAAACAGCCTGTTATTATTATTATTATTATTATTATTATTATTATTATTATTATTATTATTATTATTATTATTATTATTATTATTATTATTATTATTATTATTATTATTATCCGCCGGGAACGGGACGGATATAGTTTTCATTCTGTCCGTCTGTCTGTCCGTCCGTCTGTCCGTCTGTCCGTGCCCACAATGATTATGTTATGTGGTGGATTTTCGGTACATCCGTCACTTATGTGGTTTTTGTTCCTTATGTGGTGGTTCTTATGAGGTAGCTACATAAGCACCCATTGAGCACAAAACAAACCACATAAGGGAGTCCGTCAAAGTCCGTAGATCAACTGTCCTGTAACACCATCTGTTGGTAAATAATGCAACTATAAAGCTAATTTCTAAAGCAAATAAGAAGAGCAGCATTTGTTTAAATCCCGCTGTGGGGTGGGGAGAGTCTTAAGAATACACCCACTGCGTTCTGTTCCGTGCATTTCTTCATTCTTCCTTCTTTTTTTCCCCCCACCTGTTTCTTTAGCAAGTGCATCCTGATATACCCATCCTAGTTGGTGAATGGAACGTTAAACACGAAACAAACATTAAACACCAAACAGACAAACAAACAATTTGTTTAAAACTAGAAAGAATCCGCTACATAGCGGAATAGGCCCACTTGCAAAAACCACCAAAGAAAATATTTGTATTATATTATATTATGACCAAAAACCTAAAAGTCAAGCAGTAATCTCTTCTTTATCGTCGCTTTCGTCCGACGGGCCCAAAATGAACCCAAAATCCCTCTATAACTGGGAAAGGGTCGAAAATGAACTAAAAATCGCTCAATCTCTAATCGTTTTCGAGATAATAGTCAACTTCCAGATTTTGACCTTGACCGTGACCGAGAACATCAAGGTCACCGAGCCATTTCTGAAGTGATTATTTGCACACAAAGGGCGAAAATGAGCTTAAAATAGCTCTATCTCTAACACTTTCGAGATAATAGTCCACTTCCGGTTTTTGACCATGACCGTGACCGACAATGTCAAGGTCACGGAGGTGCCTCTTATATAACGTTGTTTAGCACCAAGGGGTCGACAATCAGCTCGAAGTCGGTATATCTCTAACCGTTTTCGAAATAATAGTCTATTTCTGGTTTTTGACCATGACCGTGACCGAGGTCAATGTCACGGAGGTACCTCTTGGTCTACAATCAGCTCGAAATCGGTATGTCTCTAACCGTTTTCGAGATAATAGTCTATTTCCGGTTTTTGACCATGACCGTGACCGAGAAGCTCAAGGTCACGGATGTACCTCTTATATAATGTTGTTTAGCTCCAAGCGGTCGACAATCAGCTCGAAATCGGTATATCTCTAACCGTTTTCGAGATAATAGTCTATTTCCTTTTTTTGACCATGACCGTGACCGAGAAGGTCAAGGTCACGAAGGTACCTCTTATATAACGTTGTTTAGCCCCAAGGGGTCGACAATCAGCTCGAAATCGGTATATCTCTAATCGTTTTCGAGATAATAGTCAACTTCCAGTTTTTCAGCTTGACCGTGACCAAGAGCATCAAGGTCACTGAGGCATTTCTAAAGAAGCGTTATTTGCGCACAAAGGATTGAAAATTACCTCACCCAGAATCGCTGTATCTGTAATCGTTTTCGAGATAATAGTCAATTTCCAGTTTTTGACCTTGGCCGTGACCGAAAACATCAAGGTCACCGAGTCATTTATAAAGTAACGTTATTTGCGCTCAAAGGTCGAAATGAGCTCAAAATAGCACTATCTCTAACCGTTTTTGAGATAATAGTCGATTTCCGGTTTTTGACCATGACCGTGACCGAGAAGGTCAAGGCAACGGAGCTACCTCTTATATAACGTTGTTTAGCCCCAAGGGGTCGACAATCAGCTCGAAATCGGTATACCTCTAACCATTTTCGAGAAGGTAGTCGATTTCCGGTTTTTGACCATGACCGTGACCGAGAAGGTCACGGAGATACCTCTTATATAACGTTGTTTAGCCCCAAGGGGTCGACAGTCAGCTCGAAATCGGTATGTCTCCAACCGTTTTCGAGATAATAGTCTATTTTCGGTTTTTGACCATGACCGTGACCGAGAAGGTCACGGAGGTACCTCTTATATAACGTTGTTTAGCCCCAAGGGGTCGACAGTCAGCTCGAAATCGGTATGTCTCTAACCGTTTTCGAGATAGTAGTTGATTTCCGGTTTTTGACCATGACCGTGACCGAGAAGGTCAAGGTCACGGAGGTATCTCTTATATAACGTTGTTTAGCCGCAAGGGGTCGACAGTCAGCTCGAAATCGGTATATATCTAACTGTTTTTGAGATAATAGTCTATTTCCGGTTTTTGACCATGCCGTGACCGAGAAGGTCAAGGTCACGGAGGCATCTCTTATATAACGTTGTTTAGCTCCAAGGGGTCGACAATCAGCTCGAAATCGATATATCTCAAACTCTTTTCGAGATAATAGTCGATTTTTGGTTTTTGACCATGACCGTGACCGAGAAGGTCAAGGTCGCGAAGGTACCTCTTATATTACGTTGTGTAGCCCCAAGGGATCGACAGTCAGCTCGAAATCGGTATGTCTCTAACCGTTTTCGAGATAATAGTCTATTTCCGGTTTTTGACCATGACCGTGACCGAGAAGCTCAAAGTCACGGATGTACCTCTTATATAATGTTGTTTAGCTCCAAGCGGTCGACAATCAGCTCGAAATCGGTATATCTCTAACCGTTTTCGAGATAATAGTCTATTTCCTTTTTTTGACCATGACCGTGACCGAGAAGGTCAAGGCCACGAAGGTACCTCTTATATAACGTTGTTTAGCCCCAAGGGGTCGACAATCAGCTCGAAATCGGTATATCTCTAATCGTTTTCGAGATAATAGTCAACTTCCAGTTTTTCAGCTTGACCGTGACCAAGAGCATCAAGGTCACCGAGGCATTTCTAAAGAAGCGTTATTTGCGCACAAAGGATTGAAAATTACCTCACCCAGAATCGCTGTATCTGTAATCGTTTTCGAGATAATAGTCAATTTCCAGTTTTTGACCTTGGCCGTGACCGAAAACATCAAGGTCACCGAGTCATTTATAAAGTAACGTTATTTGCGCTCAAAGGTCGAAATGAGCTCAAAATAGCACTATCTCTAACCGTTTTTGAGATAATAGTCGATTTCCGGTTTTTGACCATGACCGTGACCGAGAAGGTCAAGGCAACGGAGCTACCTCTTATATAACGTTGTTTAGCCCCAAGGGGTCAACGATCAGCTCGAAATCGGTATACCTCTAACCATTTTCGAGAAGGTAGTCGATTTCCGGTTTTTGACCATGACCGTGACCGAGAAGGTCACGGAGGTACCTCTTATATAACGTTGTTTAGCCCCAAGGGGTCGACAGTCAGCTCGAAATCGGTATGTCTCTAACCGTTTTCGAGATAATAGTCTATTTTCGGTTTTTGACCATGACCGTGACCGAGAAGGTCACGGAGGTACCTCTTATATAACGTTGTTTAGCCCCAAGGGGTCGACAGTCAGCTCGAAATCGGTATGTCTCTAACCGTTTTCGAGATAATAGTCTATTTTCGGTTTTTGACCATGACCGTGACCGAGAAGCTCAAGGTCACGGAGGTACCTCTTATATAATGTTGTTTAGCCCCAATGGGTCGACAATCACCTCGAAATCGGTATACCTCTAACCGTTTTCGAGATAATAGTTGATTTCCGGTTTTTGACCATGACCGTGACCGAGAAGGTCAAGGTCACGGAGGTATCTCTTATATAACGTTGTTTAGCCGCAAGGGGTCGACAGTCAGCTCGAAATCCGTATGTCTCTAACGGTTTTTGAGATAATAGTCTATATCCGGTTTTTGACCATGCCGTGACCGAGAAGGTCAAGGTCACGGAGGTATCTCTTATATAACGTTGTTTAGCTCCAAGGGGTCGACAATCAGCTCGAAATCGATATATCTCAAACTCTTTTCGAGATAATAGTCGATTTCTGGTTTTTGACCATGACCGTGACCGAGAAGGTCAAGGTCGCGAAGGTACCTCTTACGTTGTTTAGCCCCAAGGGATCGACAGTCAGCTCGAAATCGGTATGTCTCTAACCGTTTTCGAGATAATAGTCTATTTCCGGTTTTTGACCATGACCATGACCGAGAAGGTCAAGGTCACGGAGGTGTCTCTTATATAACGTTGTTTAGCCCCAAGGGGTCGACAATCGGCTCGAAATCGGTATACCTCTAACCGTTTTCGAGATAGTAGTCGATTTCCGGTTTTTGACCATGACCGTGACCGAGAATGTCACGGAGGTACCTCTTATATAACGTTGTTTAGCCCCAAGGGGTCGACAGTCAGCTCGAAATCGGTATGTCTCTAACCGTTTTCGAGATAATAGTCTATCTTCGGTTTTTGACCATGACCGTGACCGAGAAGGTCAAGGTCACGGATGTACCTCTTATATAACGTTGTTTAGCCCCAAGTGGTCGACAGTCAGCTCGAAATCGGCATGTGTCTAACCGTTTTCGAGATAATGGTCGATTTCTGGTTTTTACCATGACCGTGACCGTTGTTTAGCCCCAAGGGGTCGACAGTCAGCTCGAAATCGATATACCTCTAACCGTTTTCGAGATAATAGTCGGTTTTTGGTTTTTGTTTTTGACCTTAACCGTGACCTAGAACATTAAGGTCACCGAGGAATTTCTAATGTAACGTTATTTGGGCGGAAAGGGTGGAAAATGAACTAGAAATCGCAGTATCTCTAATCGTTGTCTAGATAATAGTCAACTTCCGGTTTCGACCTTGACCGTGACCGAGAACGTCAAAGTCATCGAGCATTTCTTATGTAACGGTATTTTGAGCCCATGGGTTCGAAAATGAGCTCAACATCGCTCAATCTCTAATCGTTTTCGAGATAGTAGTCAGTGACCTTAATTTGACATTGATCGCTGAAGTCCAAAAAAAAATGCGGCTTCACGGAGACCTCGTCGCCCTCTACACGTGTACCGAATTTCATCTCCCTCTGTCGGAGGAGTTTTCTGGAAACATCCAAACGGAAGAAGAAAAAAAACGAAAAAAGGGCAGAAATTTCCAGAAAAGTTAAAAACTTATACCCAATTGCAGACAAAGTTTACAAGTGGGAATTGTACAAAACAGTTGTGAAAGATAAGTTCTGAAATATCTTTATGCAGTAAAGTACCACATATAGAATTCCGTTGATTTACAAATGACACACACAAAGCATAAAATATTATTGACACTGACATGACGCCTGCTGGGAACCACATAGGGGCAAGGGCAAATATAAACCACCACGTAAGTATTTTTTATTCCCAAATAATCTTGTCCGTGACCCACCACTTAAATGCATTTCAGGCATATCAAACGCTACCACATAATGCAGCCACCACATAAGATACCTCTCGTTGGCCTGTCCGTCTGTCCGTCCGTCCGTGCCCACAATGATTATGCTATGTGGTGGATTTTCGGTACATCCGTCACTTATGTGGTTTTTCTTCCTTATGTGGTGGTTCTTATGAGGTAGCCACATAAGCACCCATTGAGCACAAAACAAACCACATAAGGGAGTCCGTCAAAGTCCGTTGATCAACTGTCCTGTAACACCATCTGTTGGAAAATAATGCAACTATAAAGCTAATTTCTAAAGCAAATAAGAAGAGCAGCATTTGTTTAAATCCCGCTGTGGGGTGGGGAGAATCTTAAGAATACACCCACTGCGGACAATGTTTGTATTTTTGGGGATTTTTTTAAGAATAAACTTCAAAGTGCGTTTCCTCCTACAGTTTTTATCCGATTTCATTTATTTTTGGTATCTAGTATGAGGCAGCCCTAGATGGGTCGGGCATACGGCTTGTGCTTTTTGACTCGATCTTGAATTTTGATTTTAGGGGAAATTTTTGAAGAAAATACCTCAAAATGAATCTTATCCTACAGTTTTATCCGTTTATTTAACTTGTGTTAATGTGTGGTTATTATTTAAACATGCACACTGGTCCGAAATATGAACCGCGCATGGACGCAATTTAAGTTAACATGCGCCGTGATCCGAAATGTGAACCGCGCATCAGCGCAAGTTAAACAAACATGCGCACTGGTTCCAAATGCGAACCGCACATTAACGCAAGTGAAATAAACATGCGCACTGGTCCGAAATGCGCACCTCGTATCAACGCAAGTTAAATAAACATGTGCACTGGTCTAAACTAAGAAACGCGCATCAACGCAAGCTGAATAAACATGTGCAGTTGTCCGAAATGTGAACCACGCACTGGTTCGAAATGCGCAACCGGACATGGACGCAAGGTAAATAAACATGCGCACTGGTTCGAAATGCGAACCGCGCATCGACGCATGTTAAATAAATATGTGCACTGGTCCGAAAAGAACCACGCATCGATGCAAGTTAAGTAATAATGCGCACTGGTCCGAAATTTGAACCGCACATCAACGCAAGTTAAACAAACATGCGCACTGGTTCCAAATGCGAACCGCGCATTAACACAACTGAAATAAACATGCGCACTGGTCCGAAATGCGAACCGGGCATCAACGCAAGTTAAATAAACATGTGCACTGGTCTAAAATAAGAAATGCGCATCAACGCAAGCTAAATGAACATGCGCACTGGTCCGAAATGCGAACCGCTCATCAACGGAAGTTGAATAAACATGCGCACTGGTTCGAAATGCGCAACCGGACATGGACGCAAGGTAAATAAACGTGCGCACTGGTTCGAAATGCGAACAACGCATCGATGCAAGTTAAGTAATCATACCCACTGGTCCGAAATGTGAACCGCGCATCAACGCAAGTTAAATAAACATGAGCACTAGTGCGAAATGCGAACCGGGCATCCACTGAAGTTAAATAAACATGCACAGTTGTCCGAAATGTGAATCACGCCCCAACGCAAGCGAAATGAACATGCGCACTAGTCCGAAATGCGAAATGCTCATCAGCGAAGTTGAATAAACATGCGCACTAGTCCGAAATGTGAACCGGGCATGGACGCAAGATGAATAAACATGCGCACTGGTTCGAAATGCGAACCGCGCATCGACGCAAGTTTAATAAACATGCGCACTGGTCCGAAATTTGAACCGCGCATCAGTGCACATTAACCGAACATGCGCACTAGTTCAAAATGTGAACCGCGCATCGATGCAAGTTAAATAAACATGCGCATTTGTCTAAAACTAGAACCGTGCATCAACGCAAATAAAAGAAACATGCGCACTGGTCCGAAATGTGAACCGCGCATCAACGCAAGTTAAATAAACATGCGCATTTGTCTAAAATAAGAACCGTGCATCAACGCAAATAAAAGAAACATGCGCACTGGTCCAAAATGTGAATCTCGCATCAACGCAAGCTAAACAAACCTGCGCACTAGTCCGAAATGCGAACCGCGCATCGACGCCAGATAAATAAACATGCGCACTGGTCCGACAAAAGAACCATGCATTGACGCAAGTTGAATAGACATGCGCAGTTTCCGAAATAAGCACCACGCATTAACGCACGTTAAATATATAGCACTGGTCGGAAAAAAACCACACATCGACGCAAGTTATGTAATCATGCGCACTGGTCCGAATTGTGAACCGCGCATCAACGTAAGTTGCATAAACATGCGCAGTGGTCCGAAATGCGAACCGGGCATCGACGCAAGTTAAACGAACATGCGCACTGGTCCGAAATACAAACCGCGCATCAGTGCACGTTAACCAAACATGCGCGCTGGTCCGAAATGTGAATCGCACATCGACACAAGTAAAGTGGACATTCGCCGTGATCCGAAATGTGAACCGCGCATCAACGCAAGTTAAAAAAAATATGCGCAGTTTTTCCAAAGGCGAACCACGCATTAACGCAAGTTAAATAAACATGCGCACTGGTCTAAAAAAGCACCACGCATCAACGCAAGTTAAATAAATATGCGCAGTTGTGAAAGATAAGTTGTAAAATATCTTTATACAGTAAAGTGCCACATATATAATTCCGTTTATTTACAAATGACACACACAAAGCATAAACATTATTGACATTGACATGACGCCTGCTGGGAACCACACAAGGGCACGGGCAAATATAAACCACCACATAAGTATTTTTTATTCTCAAATAATTTTGTCCGTGACCTACCACTTAAATGCATTTCAGGCATATCAAATGCTACCACATAATGCAGCCACCACATAAGATACCTCTCGTTGGCCCGTCCGTCTGTCCGTCTGTGCAATTTCAGTCTCACGCGCCTACAGCCCGCATTAGTGGGTGGATTGATTTCAGATTTTACCCAAGGGTGCTCCTAAGCATCCCGCAGTGCAGTGACCAGGATTCGACCGGATCCGAGCAAAATTGCCAAAATGGCAAAACTTTAAAAAATTGCAGACACTGAATAAGGACTTTGCATAACACACATCAGTCTCACGCGCCTACAGCCCGCATTAGTGGGTGGATTGATTTCAGATTTTACCCAGGGGTGCTCCTAAGCATCCCGCAGTGCAGTGACCAGGATTCGACCGGATCCGACTAAAATTGTCAAAATGACAAAACTTTAAAAAATGGAAGAAATGAATTAGGAATGAGCATAACACATATCGCTCTCACGCGCCTACAGGCCGCATTAGTGGGTGGATTGATTATTATCTTCACACCAAATCAACCATGTACCACTGGCTCTACAAACCTCTACTTCACTGACCACAAGGCTGTATGGTGTTCTTTGGAGCAGTTGTTCACAGGAACATCATAATCAGGTATACAATTTGCGCGAACCCGGCGGATTCATGCTTCTCGAGCATCTAGTTATTATTATTATTAATGCGCTTACAAATGGATTAAACCCTAAGCGCAACAATAGCTAAAATACCAGTAATTACATACTTACTGAATAAAACAATCATAACTTGAAAATTATGTATAACACAAGAATCAATGACTAGAAAAGCGTTTGTATACTGAAATGAAAATTTGAATACTTTCGCAAAAGTTGTTAGAACTGAAATGTCTCACATCAAATACTGGCATTAATAGTGACTAGATTGGCATATCAAGGAACTATTTATAGTAGGCTAGTCTAAAAAGATCAGTTTTTAATAATTTCTTGAACACTTAAATATTCTTTTCGATTCGTACTTCAAAAAGCAACGAGTTTTAAAATGCCCTGTCACCATAGCGCTGGATAGTCCTATTCTCAACTAGTAGACTTTGGTCAGACGATCTGAGACGGCGAGCTGGATCGTAAGGCGTAAGTATCTATTTAATGTATGCTGGTGCTTTATCGTTAAAGGCTTTATGCGTAATTAATGCAACTTTAAACATGATGCGTTGTTCAATCGGCATCCAATGAAGAGCGATCAGTTTATCACGAGTGGACTCTTCATGCGACAGTTTCACCACATGAGCTGAATGATTGAGTATCCGTTGTAGCCACTCAAGAAGATATTTCGGGAATGGGGATGGGGATGGGGATTCTGGGGATACCCACTAGTGTAGGTTCTCCAAGCCTTTCGGAGAGATGTACATTACTCTGCGAGGTCCCTTCCCTCGAGCCACTGCTAGTTGCACGACCCGTTGGTAGTTTCTGTAGTGTAGTTTGCCCAAGTAGACCTTCTTTTCTGTGGCTTCTAGAAGCCCAGAAAAAACTCCATTTTGGCAAACTTTTGGGGCGATGAGGGGAGATGCCTTGGATAGTCGATACGATCCTCTCGAACCTGTCTTTTGTGGAGTAGGCTCTGGCTAATTCAAAGTCCCATCTTTCTCCCAGATAGGTCATTTGCTGTTTGTGCATAAGTTCTGATTTCGTGAAATAGACTATCAGTCCTCTCCGTAGCGCTTGTCTTACTAGGGGGAGGGTTTGGAGCCTCGCCTCAGTCTCCTCCTTGTAGGCGAGGAACCAGTCGGCCAGGTATTGAAACACCAGCATGCCCTGGAGTCTGGTCCACATTTTAGAATCTTCATCACGTTTGAGAACACATATGGAGCTGTGGAAAGCCCGAATGGAAGTGCCAGAAACCAGTATCTTTTTTGCCTATTTGAAAACATAGCTTTTTGTGGCTCTGCGGGTTTATTGGGAGGTAGAGATAAGCGTTTGATAGATCTGTCGAGGTGCCCTAACTGCTCGCTTGAGGCATTTCCTTGATTACTTTGGCAATGTCCATCTGAAAGGTGACTGTGGAAATTGGTTCAGATCAAACAAGTCTATGACTAATCTTCAGGCCCCTGTTTTCTTGGAGACTAGAAATACCCGGCTGAAAAAGCCCTGTTCGGAATCTGGCATTTCCTGTATGGCCCTCTTGTCTAATAGCTCTTTTAGCATTTGTTGAAGAGCTTGGCTCTGCTCGGAGCCTTGGTTGTAGGAGGTGGCTATGTGTTTCGGAGCCTTGAAATTGAGAGGCACTTTGATTCATCTGCCTCTTTTGCCCCTCTTGAAGGGAAGGAAGTACCAATTGACTACTCGACTTGGTGCTCCCATCTAAGCCCAAATTTTGTAAATAAAAAAAATAGCGTTCCTCCTACGCGCCAGGAGTTTTTTCAGTTCAAAAGTTCTTTATTTCTTGAGATATAAGAACTGCATCGCTTGGACATGAGTCCTTCATATCCACGTGGTACCGTGATTGGCTGACTCCTGTATTGTTGAAAGGCATGGCTGGAGGCACTGTCCTCTTGCTGTCTCTGTCTCTTGGCAGCTGGGGAGTGATGACGTGATTATGCCGTAGACCTCTCTCCCCTATGTTGCCTCTTGGAGCCGAGCCTGGTTGCAGAAGCTCTTCCGCAAGGGCGCCTTGGGCGAGACATCAAAGCAAGGTCCTGGCACAAGGTCCTGTTCTCCAAGTTTACTCTTTCAGCTTCCTGTGGGGGAATAACACCGACTGGTTAAAAATGTTCGAATGTCAAAGCCCCTTTTACAGATGACCAACAAAGAAAGGCGTCCTGCGAAGCTAGTTGATTAGCTGCTATCTTTGCTGTGTCTCGAGTTTCAATGAGGACACATTCTTGGAGTTTTAATACTATCGAGTCAGATATTCCCCTCTGAACTAGCGCCCTCAGTGTGTGGTCCTGCATGGATGTGATATTTAAAGTTTGGTGAGCTAGTCCTTCTACGGTTTGGCGTCTTTCTCTACCAGGGGGATATCCGAGTCCGATTTTCGTTTTAGCATCCACACAGTTCGCTTTGTGGGTTGCTTGAGAGGTTCAATAGGAATAATGTTATCCGCCGATCTGTAGGTGGCTACTCTGATCCATAGTTGTTCAGAGGGGTGAGCTTGCCTTCTCCCAGATCCATCCGCTGAAACTCCCTCTGTCTGGGCGCTACTTTATTGGTAACTGCACTAGCAGTTAATGCTAAAATGCCTCATATTCAGGCTCTTGGCTCTAGGAGGTTAAGCAGATAGGAGGCTTCTCTTTGTCGGCATAAGAACTGCCCGCTACGACATCTGCTAAATTTGTTATTTCTTTAATCACGTCTTTAAATGGAATGTCCTCGAGCAGAAGTCTTGATGAATCTGTCGATGGTTGGGTCTTAGAGTCTCTTGGGGTGGTAGGGTAGGGGAAGATGGGGTGCGGATAGGGCACCTGCCTGCCGCCGCCGGATCTCGTTAGTATTGTTGCCCTTTCTTCGGAGAGCGCAGACCATCCAGAAATCGAATGGGGTGTGTTAAGGCTTCTACTTCCCCCTCCTGGAATTCGTCGTCATCGTCGTCATAATTGTGTCTCCGTGACCAAGGGGAGACATATAGATATCTCGAGAACGAAACGTCGGATCAGCTTCAAACTTGGTCTATTTATTCCACAGGTTTGTCGGACGGTTCTTTTAACGTTTGGCGCATTTTACGTTACTAGGGAAGGCGTATGACGTCATTACTTAACAATATTGTGTCAAAAATTTCTCGGCCCCTGAGCATCCGGGAAAGTTGAATCTTGGTGAGATTGTTGCTTGATAGATCCGAAAGATTTTTTCAATTTTTTTCGCTAGTGCAACGAACGAATGCGGCGTATGACTTCATAAAGTGAAATATGTTTATATTTTGAACAAGATCTTATGTGCAAAATATCTCGGTAATGGAAAGTCTTATGGACTTCAAAATTTATAAGGATATTCGTTGGGCCAGCAGTACGGTTCTCTCAGCTTTTGACGCATGATACATTATTAGGAAAGGCGTATGACGTCATTACGTAAAAATCATGTATGTAAGATTTCTCAGCAGCTAAACATTGGATAAAATTGAAATATGGTGAGTTTTTGGCCTTGCAAGTCCGAAAGATTCTGTCAACTTTTGACGCGAGTACAGCAAACCAGTGCGGGGTATGACATCATCACGTAAAATATACATATAATTTGGACAAGATCCTGTATACAAAATATCTCGATAATGGAAAGTCGTATCAACTTCATATTTTGCATGGGTGTTCTTTGGATCAGTTGAACGGTTCTATCAACTTTTAACGGGTGTGGCTAAATTAAGAAGGCATATGACGTCATACGTTAAAATTTGTAAATTTCTCAGCCGCCGAACATATGAGAAAGTTGACACTAGGTGGGAATGTAATTGCTTGGTTGGTCCGAAAGATTCTGTCAAATGTGTCCGGACGTCATTGGATAAAAATATCACGACAGCGGAAATGGGACCCCCCCCCCCCTCCTTTTTGTCGGCTCTTTTGTCAAAACAGGATAGTTATTGGCTACGCTTGGGATTTCAACGTTTTCCAGGAGATTCTCCAATGTCCCTGCATTCTCTAAACATACTTAAATACATTGGCAGCACACTTACCGATCATTTCTTGTATTTTTTGTGATGGATCTTTTTGAGCGTTACTCACCTACGGCCATTAGCACATTTTCATTTGACTACCAAACTGTTTCATATATGGGAGTAATTATGTCACGACTCGCAGTGTTTGCGCGGTACCTGAAACTGTCTTTCCCAAGGGTCATTTAATGCATTGTGTTGTGACAAGCAGTGTGCTATTTTGGCGCCTAAATGCCTCCCCCCTACTCTCCCACCGAGGCGGGTGATGTGTGGCACACTTTTGAAGAATGTCTTTCTTGTGCTTTTTGGCCGATGGGAATGCACGAAGACAAAGTATACATTATGGATATAACGACACTTAGTGTACAAACCCTTGTCGTACCGTTGGCTATTGTGGTCAGGGTTGCCTTTAGAATCGTACCTAGATTAGATAGCTGGCGGAGCGGGTAGTTAAGGTTGACAAAAAAATTATTTTGATAAACTTATTTGTACCTCTTGATAAACTTATTTGTACCTCTTTTATAGTGGCCAACTTCCAGTTTCGGATAACAAGACGTACGGTAAAACCTACCTGCCTTGACCACCTTTCAGACCCGGATAAACAAAGTACAGTAAAACTGCTGTTAATGACCAACTACAAAACCGGGAAAAAGGACTACAGTAAAACCTGTTTTAGCGACCACCATCTGGAACCGGACAAAAAAGACGTACAGCAAGAACTCTTTACTGGCCACCGTCTAGATCTAGATAAAACATCTAAGTCTAAACTTGTATAAAAAAGAGGATTGAAATACCCACAAATCAAGTTACGTACCCCCTTTCCCCTTCAAAAATTGGATAAAGGTGATACACAACCCAACTACTGGGCACATGGGGTTCATTTATATAAGGCACAATGTCTTATTATTCTAAAACTAGTCACTTGTTCAGATAAAACTTTGTGACAACCCTGTCGGGGGAAAAAGAAAAATGGAAAATTGTTGCTGGTAAATTATGGGTTTAGTCGGGGAAACGTTTGTTTTTGTTTACAAAAACAAAAAAAATTAATAGGTGTCGATTGAAAATATGTGATATAAGCCTGTACTCTTATGTTTTGTGTGCACTGGCCGCTCTAGTTAGAACTTTTTCTGAAACGTTGTCCAAATACGTTATGCCTATTGATATGGAATCTTCTGCAGGGCGAGATTTTGTTGGACTACAAAACTGCATATCGGAAAAAGTATTCAATTTCAGAAAAAAAGCACTGATTCATTCTGTTTATGAATATTTGAAAACCAGGATAGGACACCAAATCTTTTCATCATACTTTAAGAAAATGAGTCACATATTCTAAGCTGATAAATCGATATTATGTCACATCACAAACTCGAAATACGGAGGAAAAACACAAGAAACAAAAATATTAGAAATTGAATGATTTACTTGACCCTATAGAAGGCCAGATAGACTTGTTTAAAGCTTTTCCTGCAGTTCCAAGATACTTTTCCAGATTTCTCATTAAATTTTTTATGTTCTTCGGGTTTTCTTTAAACATATTCTTAACTGGTATTTAAGTCTTATGTTTCATTGCAAAAATCAGCTGATACTGCAGTGTGTATTGGTAAAAAGTGATACTTTGTACCGAGAGGGTAACTAGCATTGCCCCATCAGTTTGTGAAAAATGAAAGAGGTTCTAACGGGCATTCAGTAATATGTAGAGAAATAGAATTATGACATTATGCTTACTCTGGTGGATCATAAAGAAAAGTGAAACATCTGTCTTCAATTACTTTTTAGTTACTATTTTTTTTGCATTTGTTAAAGAAAATCATGGGAAAGCGACGTTGCATAGACGTCAAGAAAATATTAATATGGAGTTACCATCCATGCAGTGATAATCATAAGGTGGTGTGGTCACCCCCACCCCTCCGCTAAAGTACCACATTCTTGTGTCATACGTAAACGTAGTATGTGTTTGAAATCAATTTTCATGAATATTTTCAAATAGCAGCCGGGATAAAAATTTGTTCTCGTGAAATTCAGATGTTTTACGTCTTTTGTTAATTTCCGAAGCACCTGTCATGGCTGCCATTTTCAGTGGGCGAAAAAAGTATGAGGTTTTGTTGTTTGGCTGTGACCCCGGCACCTGTACAACGTTGATTTTCCTACCTGCATCCATTGCAACTTAAAGCAAAATCTAAACGTGGCTTGCCCAATGCCTATTCAACGTTGTGTCAAAGACGTTGATTAGACGTTATTTACGGTTACACTAATGTTGCAGTTTGGAGGGGGGTTAACGTCGCAACCTAAAAGAGGTGTCGGATCGACGTAGGAATGTTTAGGAGCCATCCATTAAGGACGCAAGCAAAAACTTGTCTTTTCTACCCCCTCCCCTCCCCCTTTTCCCTGTACTCAGTGCGTACGCAGTGGTCTACCCTACAAAACTGCCGACGCATAAACGACGTCGTTAATCTCTAAATTGCATCGGCAGCGTTGGCAGCGGATTTGAAACATCGTTTATACGTTGGATATACGGCGGAAAATATACGCATTTTTAGAAACATCGTATATGCATCGAAAATGCGTCGGAAAAAAGATGCCGATATTGCCAACGCGTATTATACGTATTTTTTTAAACGTCTATAAAACGCATATTTTCCTATGTATAAACGACGTCGGAAATACATCGGAAAAAAGATGCCGATATTGCATTTGTATATTATACGTATTATTTCATACGTCTATAAAACGCATATTTTCCTATGTATAAACGACGTCGGAAATACATCGGAAAAAATATGCCAATATTGCAATCGTACATTATACGTTTTATTTTATACGTCTATAAAACGCATATTTTCCTATGTATAAACGACGTCGGAAAAACATCGGAAAAAAGATGTCGATATTGCAATCGTACATTATACGTATTATTTTATACGTCTATAAAACGCATATTATCCTATGTATAAACGACGTTGGAAATAAATCGGAAAAAAGATGCCGATATTGCCAACGTGTATTATACGTATTTTTTATATTTCTATAAAACGCATATTTTCCGATGCTTATTCGACGTCGGAAATTTATCGATTGACGTTTTGTAGGGGACATTATGAAGAATCAATAGTGGAGCATTATGAATATACTTGAAAATTATCATTTGCCTCAATAAACTATCCCTCAGCAAACATAAGGGAGGAAAAGACAATACAAATAACTAAATTTAAAAGAGCCAGCGGTAACAAAAAACTAAAATGTAAGAAGTTAACTTTTTGGGACGAAATAAAAACGTTAGACCACTTAATTACACTCACGAGGCAGCAGCCGCCGTGGAGTAGAGGTATGTTCCGCGCCTAGGATGCAAGAGGTCCCCGGTTCAAACCCGAGTAAGTACTAGTGTTCAGTTGCGATATATAATGCTATGTTGTATATTAATATGCTATGGTGTATGTATGAATATGTGAATATGTGAATTATGAATGGTTGGTAAGGTTCAATGGGTCAGTTAAGGTCAGAAACATTTTTTTTTCAAATGCGCGAACGCATTTTATACGTCTAAAAAACGCATATTTTCCGATTGTCACTTGGTCGGAAATGCGTTGGAAAACCTCGGAAATACGCATTTTATACGTATAAAAATCATCGGAAGTTCGTCGGAAATGCATCGGAATATAAACGTATAACCGACGTATAGCCGACGGTTGGTAATACGTCGGATATGCGTCGAATATATGCATAAAAAACTTCGTCGGAAAATATGCACATAAACGACTAATAAACGATGAGCAAAACGGAAAAAATATGCGTATATCCGACGTATGTTGCCGATATTGCCGACGCATTTTATATGCATCTCCGACGTCGAAGAATTTGTAGGGTAGACCCCACCCCCTGCACGCGCGTACTCAATATATCGAGAAAATATCAATTTGTTTTAAAAGCTTTAATGCCAAAATTGAAGTGTACATGCTAACATACATTAAAATATGAATAAAATAGCCAATGCACTAAAAAGAGTATAATATTTAGTTTGTAAATAGATTTATTAGATTATTTAATTACATAAAAACATGTTTGAGATATGTTTAAAAAAATGCGTACGCACGCAGCTACCCGGACCCCTCCCTTCTTATACGCAGTGCGTACGCACCGACCTTGAGCCCCTTCCCTCCCCCTCAGTGCGAATGTACTTCATGGACGACCCCTTTATGGATAACCCCTCAATGGGTGTGTTAACTGCCCTCATCCCCACACTTGCTTCTATTTTGGATGAAAAAAGGGTTGGTGTAAAAAAATGAAGCTGATTTATTTCGCAAAATAAAAAGGATTTTCACAGGAACCATGACAAGTTACAATGTGTAACACATTTTCACTGTTTTTCACAAAAACGATGAGGCTACGTCACTCACCCTGTCCAGTATAAAGTGTCACTTTTCACAAACACTGCAGTACATCCCAGTTTTGCAACGATAAATGAAACATAAATATAAATGAAGAATATGCCTAGAAAATAACGGTTATTGTAAAATATTTAATGACAACTTGACGCAATATTTGGGATGAGCTTTAAGATCGTTTTAGTTACAAATTATTATTATAGGATACACGTGAATGTTCAAAATTCAGTGAAATAGAAAATGCGGTTAGAATGAATGATTTCCAAATGGATAAATCTATAGACAAAATTTTATCATGGATTTATTTTAATGAAATGTATCACGAAAAGAGCAAAAGAGATGTTTGATTATTTGATGAACGGAGCTAGCACAAAATGAGTCTGTCGCACAACCTCAAATGTTAATGTCAAAAAATTTAACGAAAAATAAAACAAGAATGTTCGTGGACGTTGAAAAAATGGAAACGCTTATTTCCAATTCTGACATATTTCATAAATTGGGTAGAGGACCGATTTTGGCCAAATCGCCAAACAAAAATACATGTCTTCTGGAGAAACCTCCGAGGAACATTCTTGTAAAATTTCAAAGCGGACCGGATTTGTAGAAAGACCAGCATTTTTTTGTATTTTTCGTAAATTCGGGTAGTGTTGGCCAATATTTTCATCAATTTTGGCTACATCGGCAAAAGTCGCATATATTTTGCTTTAAAAGAGTGTTTGAGGTTGTTTAACTTTTTCTCTGTTCAGGAAATTTCTAGGTAATATTACGATTTATGTATATACATATTTGCTCAGCTCTGTGTTCAGATGAATAAACCAATCAATCAATTCATACTGGTGAACACCTTATACGGATATACAAGAGAACAACCCGATAGACTGTTGGCTATGGAATGCCGTTTTAACATTTAATGTTTATTTTTGATATCAAAATATATTTAGAGATATCAATAAATCAATGTAGATCTCATTAATATATATTTTGCTATCGATAATTGAATTTTAGATGGCAAAAATTTATTTTTGAGATCAAAAAATAAATTTTACAAACCTAAAAAATCTTACGGGAGACACACATTCACATAAAATATAACGAATCGTCAATTAAATTTTGGAGATGAAAATTTGAATTATTGAGATCAATAATAACAACACAATTTTTGATCTCAAGAATTGCTTCTTTTTTGTACAGTAAAAAATTAAAATAAAGATTCTGTATACAAGGACAGCCATTATTTATTTAAAGATGCGTGTTTCTGAATTTTTTATTTAAAAAAATAGACTGATATTTTGATATCAAGAATCAGTTTTTGAGATCAAAAAATCTTTTACAGATTTCAAAATACAAATTGAAAAAGTATCAGTCTGAAATAATGATATCTGAAATAAATTCTTGATATCAATATATAGAAAATCAATTATTGAGCTCAAAATTGATATTTTCTCTCAAATATTTCATTTTTGCTATCAAGAATTGAATTTTTGATATCAAAAAATCAATTTTAGATATCATTAAATCATTTTTGATATCAATAAATATTTCTTGATATCTCTAAATATTTATTGATATCAAAAATTATTTTTTGAGATCAAGAATACATTTAGAGATATCAAAAGTACAATTACAGATAGCAAAAATGAATTCTTGATATCAAAATATGAATTTATTGAGATCAAAAATTAATTCTTGATATCAAAAAATCAATTTTTGAGATCAAAAATTAATTCTTGATATCAATAATTTACTGATAAATGTGAAAACGGCATTCCATAGTTGGCAATCCATGAGAGTTCGCTGTTTAAATTGAGAACTGACGTCATCAGGAGGGTTTCCAGTTCAGAACCTTCATGCGAAGGCAATGCATTATGTGACAGCTGTGTTGACACACTCGGATTTTCTTGTGTTAGGTTCACCAGAAGAGCGAGCAGCTGTGAGACGGGCACATTCTAAGGCTGTAAGCCCGCGAGAAGGAATTTATGACCACAACACAAAGGTAGAATTCTTGAAAATCGTCTAAAATTGAAAAACAATCTTTTTCTCCATACCGCCCTTATCCTCTCTTTCCCTCTAGTTTAAAGCGCCACATTGTTCACAGATTTTGTAGCCATGTCCCTCTCTCTCTCTCTCTCTCTCTCTCTCTCTCTCTCTCTCTCTCTCTCTCTCTCTCTCTCTCTCTCTCTCTCTCTCTCTCTCTCTCTCTCTCTCTCTCTGTCTCTCTCTCTCTCTCTCTCTCTCTCTCTATCTTGCTCTCTCCTTCCCCTCTCTTTTAAGTCCACTTCGGTTGCCTTTATTGTTCTTCTTTTAAGGGCTTAGTCCTGCATATGAAACAATTTTGTTATTTTATTTATTCTCCTCTCATTTTGTTTCGAAAACAGGACGTTTCCTTTACCCTGAACATGAAAGAAGATGTTATGCTGGGCCAAAATTTTGATGTCGCATTGGAGATTCAAAACAAGTCGCGTGAAAAACGCACAGTGACTCTGACACTCTCGCTGGATGCGGTTCAATACACTGGCGTCGTCATTGACAGGGTGAAAACGAAAAAATTTCATCTGGAGATTGACCCAATTAAAGGTTCGTAAATTGAACGATCTCCCTTTCAATCTTTATCACCATTCTTGCGACGGTCCGTCGATTGCTTAGTGTTGTCTTGGCAGCCTTTCCGAACCATGTTATATTGTGAAATTCATATTTGACAGACAATCGCCAACATATAATTTTATTGTCACTGGGAACTCTGATGCCCCGTTTGACTCGTTCATTGAGCACATAAATACCAGCTTTACCGAAATTAAGGGCGCTACACGGAATCCTTTAAAAGCAATGTTTACATAATGAAAAGCTGCAACTGTCCCAAAGATCAACACGCCTTATATAATTTAAGAGAGGAAACAATTACCTTGTTTCTAGCCGCCAGGCCAACAATGTAAAAGTGTATTCCTTAAATCACAAACACCTAATTTTCTCTCTCATTTACTCATTTTTGCCGGGCATAATTGTCAAGAAATCCTCCATCAAGTCTTCCCCACTGGTGGATATGTTTATAAAGTCTGGCACAACAACTGTTAATCTTCTCATCGATCCCATAAGGGGTCATCCATAAAGTACGCACGCACAGAGGGGGAGGGGGTCGCGGTCGGTGCCTACGCACTGCGTATAGGGGGGCGGGAGGGGGTTCGGACTGCTGCGTACGTACGCGTTTTTTAAACATATCTCAAACATATTTTTATGTAATTAATACATCGATTTACAAACTAAATTTTATACTTTTTAGTGCAATCGCTATTTTATTCACATTTTAATGTATGTTGGCACGTACACCTTCAATTTTGCGAGCACTAATTTTTAAGCATGAATTCCTTCATACAAAACACAGTTTAAAACAAATTGTTATTTTTTAATATAGCGCAACATACTGTGTACGTCCGTGCAGGGGTGTGGGTGTCTAGGCCACTGCGCACGCACTGCGTCCAGGGGGCATTGGAGGTTAAAAAAATTTACAAATGTTTGCGTACACACTTTATGGATGGCTCCTAATCAGCCCGGGTACGCTTTCGAAATGCTTAAAGCGTGTACAAATCTGGTGGTGATCAGTCAAATAGTACTTTTTTATTTTTTATTTTATCTATTTAATTTTTTTATCGTGTCAATAAGAAAATACGAATAAAGATGTTGGTCAGCGTGATCTTGAATTGAGTCAAGTGTGAAATAAAAATGCCGTGCACTTCCCGCTATATATTCACATCACAATAAACGGACCACTGGTGTGGCAATAAGAGCAGAAATTTTCGGAAAACTGCAGAGGCGTTTTCCTACACTTCAGACTAGGGTATTCCTACCTTAAACTGCTTTAATATAAACAACAAACTATAATTCATTCACAGGTCTCGTTTTTTCACGACTTTTTTATTTAGGTTTCATATGCATTTTCTTTTCAGCGCAAGAAGCCGTTATGCGCATTTTATTTGAAGAGTACTCAAAAAAGGTAGGCGAAAGCGCCACCTTTGCCATCGAAATCGACGCTTCTGTTGCGGAAACGTCCCAAAACTACTCCACTGAAGAAGAGTTCCGCCTCAAACGACCGGATATAGAAATTACGGTACCTGCTTTAGAAAAAACAGTTGAAATATTATTTATGGGGCAAAGTAATTCGAATGAGTGTCAAGAATCAAGAATGAAACGAGTGAAATAGAAAAGTGCTATTCTGAAATAATTTTATCTAAAATAAATTCTTGATACCAATAAAAGGAAAATAAATTATTGAGTTCAAAATTGATATTTCGCTATCAATTATTTGATTTTTGCTGTCAAGAACTAAATTTTGGATCTCTACAAATCAATTTTAGAGGTCGTGAGATCATTTTAATATCAATAAATATTTTTGATATCTCTTAATATTTGTTGATATTAAGAATTATTTTTTAGATCAAGAAAACATTTAGAGATCTCAAACCTTAATTCTTGATATCAAAAAACATAGGCATCAGAGATGCAAAGCCCCCAGCTAGCGCCTTTATGTTCAACGCCGTATATCAAAGCCTTCATGTCGAAGTGATGCGTATAAAGTCGCCTGTATGGCAGTGCAATACACGAAAAATTGCCGAAGTTCAGAGGGCCATAACTTCGACAATTTTTGGTCGATCAAACTGAAACCTTGACATTGCACATCTTAAATATATATTCTTTCACCGTGTAAGGTTTCATAGCTTTATATCAAAGCGTTCATTTCAAAGTGATGCGTGCAAAGTCGCCTGTATGACTCTGAAATACGTGAAAACTTGCCTAAGTTTAGAGGCGATTTTAGTTTATTATTGTCCCGAGATCTAAACATCATCCCTTTCCCTGCGTCTATACAACGTTGACAGATAGAAGTTGTTTCGACTTCCATTTGCATCCTTTGCGCAACGTTGATTAGACGCCGGATAATCGACTTCCATATACATTCAAACCTTTATGGTTAATTCGAGGTCGGGTGCGACATTTATTTAACGTAGTTCCAACGGGATCATTTACTGGGATCATTTTCAAAGTCAATTTGTGGTTATTTTAGATCGTTTGTGTACCCAATCAGCTTTTACGTTCCTACTGGTATGCCAAAAGATGAAATTACCCCCTAACAAATTAAAAATAAAAATATATATTTTTCGCCAATCGCAATACTTTGTCAAAAATTACCTCGTCCACAGGTAACTACACAAAACTGAAAATATTCAACTTTGCATGGGAAATGGCGATAATACGACCCAAATACAGAGCGGCAATTAAGAAAACTGAATGTATTCAATTTTAGCTTAAATCTAAAATTTCAAGAATACGTGCCCAGTCTACAAGATGCACACTAAATTATTTTCAAAGAAAGTATTGGCCAGGCAGAAACAAATTTGATAGTGATTAGACAAAAGATTTCACACCCTTAGCTTCTTGTAGAATTCTATGAAAATTTTTCTACTATAATACGAGTCTTACTTATGTCGTCCTCTAAAACTATTGTCTTTTTACGCAGATAGTTCCCTGTTGTCATCGTTTTAATCTAAAATGACGGGAGCCTTTCGTACATGAAACAGCACGAAAAAAAATTCCTAATTTTCTCTTCGACTTCAGAGCAACTTCAGTGTAAATAACTTCAGCTGATCAGCTTAAACAGTCCAATGTAATGTTTCATTTTGAAGGGACCGACTGAAGGGAAAGTTGGGCAGCCATTTCAGATTACTTTGAAGTTTACAAGCACGTTACCGATACCGCTCACCGACTGTGAGTGGGAAATTGAGGGTCCAGGTATAACCAGACCCTTGGGATTGAAAGAAAGGTAATGTTATTGCACAGCAGCTGGAAATAAGCTCCAAATGTTTCAAAAGAAAATAAGTGATTCTGGAACCCTTTTCGTCACTTAGTGGAACGACATTATATTATTGAACAACGCGACTTCACAACGTGAACAAAGGTCGCATTGCTGCACTTAATTAACATATTTTTAAGAACGACTTTTTCCTAATTACTTTCTACTGCATCTGCTTTATATTCCGTGCTCTTTAGGTCACACAGCTGACCATTCTATGCTTGTTGTTTACAGTGACTGCGCGCCCTACCAGACGGTGGAACGCATTCAAGAACTGACGCCAAAGAAGGCAGGGGAACGAACCATTACAGTGAACTTCACCTCCAAACAGCTCCATGACGTCATAGGCACCCATGTGATTAAAATCAGCAAATAGAAAACAGAAATGCACACAGACACCAAACGATTCCCACCATTCTGTTGGTGGAATGTACAAGACCAAAACTGAAAAACTAAAAATACATATAATTACATTTGACTTTGAAGTTATATTTGACTTTGCAGCAGAAAACAACCCAGTTTTTTACCAAATATTTACACACTTGAAAGCAAAATGTGAGATTTACAAGTAATATATGCAGGAAGAGAAATTAAGAGGAAACTGCCCACAAATATGCGTGATGAAGAACCCTACTGTCACAAATACTTAAAACAGTTATAACGTCACGAAAGAGCTTGCTTTATATCTCTTTTTCTTAATATCTCTTCAGAGAATTAATCGGCTTGTGCTTTTTTTTCTGCACTGCAATACGTAAGCTTTAAAATTTATTTTCATTTTTCTTAAAATCAGAAAATGGTTTAAATTTTAAATATATTGGTTGCGTTTACGGCTGCATTACTAGACTCACTTACAATATTTGATGGCGACACGTCAAGCATGTAATCGATTTGTATTTGCGGGGTTTTTTTGCGGTGCCCACATACTGTATATTACTAAGATCTGTTATTGTTATTTTTTGTTATTCTATTTTTCTATTGTTATTTTATCATAACATATCAGGAATATTGTTATAAATATGTTCGAATTGTGATAGATGTCGTGTAAAAGTGTTTTGTGCAGGCTCGACTCTATTTTATAAAATCGACATTGACTGTACACAAGATCAATTTCAAGATATAACATTTTAACATATAACAGCTTAAACAATGCAAAATACATTCAAAGTATGTTAACACAAAATAAAGTGCTTAACTAACACTTCTTTTAAGGCCGAGTTTTTATGTTGCTGGCTTGCTATTTTGTCTAACATTTTAAGCATGTTTCAGGTTTTTGTGATGCTTCTTTATTTTCTTAAGCGCTAACGTTACTCCATTTTTAATATAAAGTATAGATGTTTGTTTAGTTAGAATAGAATACCTGTCTAATCTTAAAATAATTTTGACTATGCTTAAAGTTTTTGGCTTCCACTCGCAATTTTAGAATTTTACTTTATCGAATAATCAGTGGCCCATTTCTTTTTCTTTAAGAGCTTATTTACCTAAACTTGGCTAAAAAGTGTCTATATGCAGTTTGAAAAGCAAAGATATGTAATGTATTTTGAGGTTATCAATTATACTGAATCTACACGCCTGAGACACTCCACAGCTATCGGAGTTTGAATTCTTTTGCAATGTTTGGAACACCATCACGTGATCGTCAACCAAATCTCACGTGCGCATGCGCTAGAATCTTGTTATAATCTCATCAGACAAAATCTAAACTACTCATATTAGATGAATTGAGCACAAATTTTAATTAATCAGCGCGAGTTACGTAAAGAAATTTTCAAATAAAATACTTCCGCGAACTTTTTTATACAACAATTAACCAGCAATAAGGGTTTTTTTTTTTTTTTGAATGGCTGATTTTTTAGCATTGTGTAACTGTAGTAACCCACTGTGTTTTTTTCGACTACTGTGCAAGTGTTGCTTTTTTAAATAAAGTTTTAGTTTTCCAAAAAAAAACAAGTGTTTACGTAAGCCAGCTGAAATACAAGCCGCAAGATATCGCATCTTCTTAATCACATAAAAATATTCATAAAAAGATAACCTAATAAAACTACATCGGCCTGATAACTAAGTGAATCCCGTGGGCCGTAGAAAAAAGCTGAACTTAAAACAATAGCGTTTTCACAAGATAACTAACGTTTTGCAAAATAAATCAGTTTCAAACAATTTCAAACATACAATCTATTTTTCAAAATTAAACAGAAGTAAACATGAGAAACTGTGCTGTGGGGCAGACAAAAATTCCTGGAAACGGATTCGGAGAGCTTGCAGCAACAAGACATTGGTTAGAGGAGGAATGTTTTGCATTTAAAACCATAAAAAATCACCATTTTATTTCGCAGTAGATTATACACATGTTGAGCAATGCCGTCGCTCCAGAACTTCTCTTAAAGAACATGCTTAACGGCCTAAGGCCCGATCTACACGTGTAGTCAAGCCTAAAGGTCTGAACTACGCGTGCATTGTATCCCTGAAGGTCTGATATAAACGTTTGTTCTAAGCCTAACGGCCTGGCTTGTACCTGTATTCTAAGCCTAAAAGCCCGATCTATACGTGTATTTTAAGCCTAAAGGATTGAACTACGTTTGTTCTAAGCCTAAAGGCCTGGCTTGTATGTGTATTCTAAGCCTAAAAGCCCGATCTATACGTGTATTCTAAGCCTAAAGGATTGATCTACGCACGCTTTCTGTGCCTAAAGGTCTGACTTAAACGTTTGTTCTAAAGCAACAGGCTTGGTCTTCACGTGTATTCTATGCCTAAAGGTCGGAACTATGCGTGCATTCCATGCCTAAAGGTTTGATCTAAATGTGTATTCTAAGCTTAAAGACCTGATCTACATGTGGATTTTAAGCCTAAAGGCCTAGACAATGGTGTATTCTATGCCTAAAGATCTTATCTAAACGTATATTCTAAGCCTAAAGGCCTAATGTACACGTGGATTCTGAGCATAATGGTCTAGCTATAGTGTATTCTAAGCCCAAAACCCAGATCTTCGCCTTTATTCTAAGCCTAAAGGTCCAATCTACAGTCTATTCTAAGCCTAAATGCTGATCTACACCTGCATTCTAAACTTAAAGGCCTATACATCTTAAGTCTACGCGCCGCGGCCTAAAATACATGTGTATTCTACAGAATTTTTGGGTACTTTTAAGTTATACATACACACGGGGTGTATATTGCACAGTCACTTGCTCAGCGAAAACACTAAATGCCCAACACAATAAATCGAACTACAACCAAACGCAAACTTCTAGCATTTATTGCGTATACCACTCCTTTCATACAGCATTTGTTCGGACAAGAAACAAAACAAAGTAACGATTGCTCATCGGGGATTCTCGTCATGTTTCAACATTATTGTAGGCCATGTTCAATATACCGTAACTGGTATATTCCCACCAGAACAAGGGCGTTTTATTCACTTAATTCAAGATACCTCTGTATATCGGCAGGGTGTCCATGTAAAGATTTAGGGCATGTTTTTGCAACATGCAGTCTATTCAAGGAGAGTTATTATGCAGGCAATTTTTTGTTTATTTTTAATTCAGAGCTTTTCGATTTCTTTACTATTATTAGAGTAAATATTAAAGTTTGGTTCTAATGTTTAAACTGGTCGCTAAACACGCCCAAATATTAGGCAGCTACTTTTATGGCAGCGCAGAGTACTGATTCGGTGAAGCTTCGAGCGCCGAGATATTTCAGGGCGTCTCACAGCTTCACTTATAAGTCTTAAAGTTCTGAGCTACTGCGGTATAGCATGACACCTCCCCTACGATACAGGAACACGCATGTCTTACAGTTTCACTACGATGTCTTGAAGTTATGGACTATTGTGGCATGGCTTCTCCCCCCGATACCGGAACACACCTGTCTTACAGTTTCACTACGATATCTTGAAGCTATAGACTATGGTGGCATGGCATCTCCCTCTGATGTTTGGAACAAGCCTGTCTTACAGTTTCACTACAAGGTCTTGGGGTTCTGGAATACTGCAGCATGGCCTCTCCCTCAAATATTGGTACAAGGTCTTTCTTTCACTCATTTCTTTCAGCATCACGCGACATTTTTGGGGCTCTGCACTACTGTACCCCTATGCACCAAAACCTTATCAGATTCAGCTTAACGGCATTTCAGATCGGTGATCCTCAACAATGATGACTTTCTCGGGCTCGTCGTCCAGTCGTGCGGTAATCAATACGAAATCCCATCCTTTGTCTTTGTTCTGCAAATTAGTTATTTACAGATG